>CM017572.1:36810583-36975697 GCA_007844125.1 Sinonovacula constricta
GTGTATTAATATGTGTAACGTTACATAGCAGTGTATTAATATGTGTCACGATACATAACAGTGTATTAATATGTGTAACGTTACATAACAGTGTATTAATATGTGTAACGTTACATAGCAGTGTATTAATATGTGTAACGTTACATAACAGTGTATTAATATGTGTAACGTTACATAATGTATTAATATGTGTTACGTACATAACAATGTATTAATATTTGTAACCGTTACATAACAGTGTATTAATATGTGTCACGATACAAAACAGTGTATTAATAGTGTAACGTTACATAACAGTGTATTAATATTTAACTTTAGATAACAGTGTAATTATATGTGTAACGTTACATAACAGTGTATTAATATGTGTCACGATACAAAACAGTGTATTAATATGTGTCACGATACAAAACAGTGTATTAATATGTGTCACGTTACATAACAGTGTATTAATATGTGTCACGATACAAAACAGTGTATTAATATGTGTTACGTACATAACAATGTATAAATATTTGTACCGTTACATAACAGTGTATCAATATGTGTAACGTTACATAACAGTGTATTAATATGTGTCACGATACATAACAATGTATTAATATGTGTAACGTTACATAACAGTGTATTAATATGTGTCACGATACATAACAATGTATTAATATGTGTAACGTTACATAACAGTGTATTAATATGTGTCACGATACAAAACAGTGTATTAATATGTGTAACGTTACATAACAGTGTATTAATATGTGTAACGTTACATAACAGTGTATTAATATGTGTAACGTTACATAACAGTGTATTAATATGTGTAACGTTACATAACAGTGTATTAATATGTGTCACGATACAAAACAGTGTATTAATATGTGTAACGTTACATAACAGTGTATTAATATGTGTAACGTTACATAACAGTGTATTAATATGTGTAACGTTACATAACAGTGTATTAATATGTGTAACGTTACATAACAATGTATTAATATGTGTCACGATACAAAACAGTGTATTAATATGTGTAACGTTACATAACAGTGTATTAATATGTGTCACGATACAAAACAGTGTATTAATATGTGTAACGTTACATAACAGTGTATTAATATGTGTAACGTTACATAACTGTGTATTAATATGTGTCACGATACATAACAGTGTATTAATATGTGTAACGTTACATAACAGTGTATTAATAGTGTAACGTTACATAACAGTGTATTAATATGTGTCACGATAC
Source organism: Sinonovacula constricta (assembly GCA_007844125.1). Classification (NCBI taxonomy): domain Eukaryota; kingdom Metazoa; phylum Mollusca; class Bivalvia; order Cardiida; family Solecurtidae; genus Sinonovacula; species Sinonovacula constricta. The sequence continues at coordinate 36,811,830 of CM017572.1, forward strand.
ATAACAGTGTATTAATGTGTAACGTTACATAACAGTGTATTAATATGTGTCACGATACAAAACAGTGTATTAATATGTGTAACGTTACATAACAGTGTATTAATATGTGTAACATTACATAACAGTGTATTAATATGTGTCACGATACAAAACAGTGTATTAATATGTGTAACGTTACATAACAGTGTATTAATATGTGTAACGCTACATAACAGTGTATTAATATGTGTAACGTTACATAACAGTGTATTAATATGTGTCACGATACAAAACAGTGTATTATATATGTGTCACGATACAAAACAGTGTATTAATATGTGTTACGTACATAACAATGTATTAATATGTGTAACGTTACATAACAATGTATTAATATGTGTAACGTTACATAACAGTGTATTAATATGTGTCACGATACAAAAACAGTGTATTAATATGTGTAACGTTACATAACAGTGTATTAATATGTGTCACGTTACATAACAGTGTATTAATATGTGTCACGATACAAAACAGTGTATTAATATGTGTTACGTACATAACAATGTATTAATATGTGTAACGTTACATAACAGTGTATTAATATGTGTCACGATACATAACAATGTATTAATATGTGTAACGTTACATAACAGTGTATTAATATGTGTCACGATACAAAACAGTGTATTAATATGTGTTACGTACATAACAATGTATTAATATTTGTACCGTTACATAACAGTGTATTAATATGTGTAACGTTACATAACAGTGTATTAATATGTGTAACGTTACATAAACAGTGTATAATATTGTAACGTTAATAACAGTGTATTAATATGTGTCACGTTACATAACAGTGTATTAGTATGTGTAACGTTACATAACAGTGTATTAATATGTGTCACGTTACATAACAGTGTATTAGTATGTGTAACGTTACATAACAGTGTATTAATATGTGTCACGTTACATAACAGTGTATTAATATGTGTAACGTTACATAGCAGTGTATTAATATGTGTCACGTTACATAACAGTGTATTAGTATGTGTAACGTTACATAACAGTGTATTAATATGTGTCACGTTACATAACAGTGTATTAGTATGTGTAACGTTACATAACAGAGTATTAATATGTGTAACGTTACATAGCAGTGTATTAATATGTGTCACGTTACATAACAGTGTATTAGTATGTGTAACGTTACATAACAGTGTATTAATATGTGTCACGTTACATAACAGTGTATTAATATGTGTAACGTTACATAGCAGTGTATTAGTATGTGTAACGTTACATAACAGTGTATTAATATTTGTCACGTTACATAACAGTGTATTAGTATGTTTAACGTTACATAACAGTGTATTAATATGTGTAACGTTACATAACAGTGTATTAATATGTGTAACGTTACATAGCAGTGTATTAATATGTGTAACGTTACATAACAGTGTATTAATATGTGTAACGTTACAAAGCAGTGTATTAATATGTGTAACGTTACATAGCAGTGTATTAATATGTGCCACGATACATAACAGTGTATTAATATGTGTAACGTTACATAACAGTGTATTAATATGTGTAACGTTACAAAGCAGTGTATTAATATGTGTAACGTTACATAACAGTGTATTAATATGTGTAACGTTACATAACAGTGTATTAATATGTGTTACGTACATAACAATGTATTAATATTTGTACCGTTACATAACAGTGTATTAATATGTGTCACGATACAAAACAGTGTATTAATATGTGTAACGTTACATAACAGTGTATTAATTTTAACTTAGATAACAGTGTAATTATATGTGTAACGTTACATAACAGTGTATTAATATGTGTCACGATACAAAACAGTGTATTAATATGTGTTACGTACATAACAATGTATTAATATGTGTAACGTTACATAACAGTGTATTAATATGTGTCACGTTACATAACAATGTATTAATATGTGTCACGATACAAAACAGTGTATTAATTTGTGTAACGTTACATAACAGTGTATTAATATTTTAACTTTAGATAACAGTGTAATTATATGTGTAACGTTACATAACTGTGTATTAATATGTGTAACGTTACATAACAGTGTATTAATATGTGTAACGTTACATAGCAGTGTATTAATAATTTAACGTAACATAACTGTGTATTAATATGTGTAACGTTACATAACAGTGTATTAATATGTGTAACGTTACATAACAGTGTATTAATATGTGTAACGTTACATAATAGTGTATTAATACGTGTAACGTTACATGACAGTGTATTAATATGTGTAACGTTACATAACAGTGTATTAATATTTGTAACGTTACATAGCAGTGTATTAATATGTGTAACGTTACATAACTGTGTATTAATATGTGTAACGTTACATAACAGTGTATTAATATGTGTAACGTTACATAGCAGTGTATTAATAATTTAACATAACATAACTGTGTATTAATATGTGTAACGTTACATAACAGTGTATTAATATGTGTAACGTTACATAACAGTGTATTAATATGTGTAACGTTACATAATAGTGTATTAATACGTGTAACGTTACATGACAGTGTATTAATATGTGTCACGTTACATAACAGTGTATTAATATGTGTAACGTTACATAACAGTGTATTAATATGTGTAACATTACATAACTGTGTAATAATATGTGTAACGTTACATAACAGTGTATTAATATGTGTAACGTTACATGACAGTGTATTAATATGTGTCACGTTACATAACAGTGTATTAATATGTGTAACGTTACATAATAGTGTATTAATATGTGTAACGTTACATAACAGTGTATTAATATGTGTAACGTTACATAACAGTGTATTAATATGTGTAACGTTACATAGCAGTGTATTAATATGTGTAACGTTACATAACAGTGTATTAATATTTGTAACGTTACATAGCAGTGTATTAATATGTGTAACGTTACATAACAGTGTATTAATATGTGTAACGTTACATGACAGTGTATTAATATGTGTAACGTTACATAACAGTGTATTAATATGTGTAACGTTACATAACAGTGTATTAATATTTGTAACGTTACATAACAGTGTATTAATATGTGTAACGTTACATAGCAGTGTATTAATAATTTAACGTAACATAACTGTGTATTAATAGTAGTAACGTTACATAACAGTGTATTAATATGTGTCACGATACAAAACAGTGTATTAATATGTGTTACGTACATAACAATGTATTATTATGTGTAACGTTACATAACAGTGTATTAATATGTGTCACGATACATAACAATGTATTAATATGTGTAACGTTACATAACAGTGTATTAATATGTGTCACGATACAAAACAGTGTATTAATATGTGTTACGTACATAACAATGTATTAATATTTGTACCGTTACATAACAGTGTATTAATATGTGTAACGTTACATAACAGTGTATTAATATGTGTAACGTTACATAACAATGTATTAATATGTGTAACGTTACATAACAGTGTATTAATATGTGTCACGATACAAAACCGTGTATTAATATGTGTTACGTACATAACAATGTATTAATATGTGTAACGTTACATAACAATGTATTAATATGGTGTAACGTTACATAACAATGTATTAATATGTGTAACGTTACATAACAGTGTATTAATAAGTGTCACGATACAAAACAGTGTATTAATATGTGTAACGTTACATAACAGTGTATTAATATGTGTAACGTTACATAACAGTGTATTAATATGTGTAACGTTACATAACAGTGTATTAATATGTGTAACGTTACATAACAATGTATTAATATGTGTCACGATACAAAACAGTGTATAAATATGTGTAACGTTACATAACAGTGTATTAATATGTGTCACGATACAAAACAGTGTATTAATATGTGTAACGTTACATAACAGTGTATTAATATGGTAACGTTACATAACTGTGTATTAATATGTGTCACGATACATAACAGTGTATTAATATGTGTAACGTTACATAACAGTGTATTAATATGTGTAACGTTACATAACAGTGTATTAATATGTGTCACGATACATAACAGTGTATTAACATGTGTAACGTTACATAACAGTGTATTAATATGTGTCACGATACAAAACAGTGTATTAATATGTGTAACGTTACATAACAGTGTATTAATATGTGTAAACGTTACATAACAGTGTATTAATATGTGTCACGATACAAAACAGTGTATTAATAAGTGTAACGTTACATAACAGTGTATTAATAGTGTTAACGCTACATAACAGTGTATTAATATGTGTAACGTTACATAACAGTGTATTAATATGTGTCACGATACAAAACAGTGTATTAATATGTGTCACGATACAAAACAGTGTATTAATATGTGTTACGTACATAACAATGTACTAATATGTGTAACGTTACATAACAATGTATTAATATGTGTAACGTTACATAACAGTGTATTAATATGTGTCACGATACAAAACAGTGTATTAATATGTGTAACGTTACATAACAGTGTATTAATATGTGTCACGTTACATAACAGTGTATTAATATGTGTCACGATACAAAACAGTGTATTAATATGTGTTACGTACATAACAATGTATTAATATGTGTAACGTTACATAACAGTGTATTAATATGTGTCACGATACATAACAATGTATTACTATGTGTAACGTTACATAACAGTGTATTAATATGTGTCACGATACAAAACAGTGTATTAATATGTGTTACGTACATAAAAATGTATTAATATTTGTACCGTTACATAACAGTGTATTAATATGTGTAACGTTACATAACAGTGTATTATTATGTGTAACGTTACATAACAGTGTATTAATATGTGTAACGTTACATAACAGTGTATTAATATGTGTAACGTTACATAACAGTGTATTAGTATGTGTAACGTTACATAACAGTGTATTAATATGTGTCACGTTACATAACAGTGTATTAGTATGTGTAACGTTACATAACAGTGTATTAATATGTGTCACGTTACATAACAGTGTATTAATATGTGTAACGTTACATAGCAGTGTATTAATATGTGTCACGTTACATAACAGTGTATTAGTATGTGTAACGTTACATAACAGTGTATTAATATGTGTCACGTTACATAACAGTGTATTAGTATGTGTAACGTTACATAACAGAGTATTAATATGTGTAACGTTACATAGCAGTGTATTAATATGTGTCACGTTACATAACAGTGTATTAGTATGTGTAACGTTACATAACAGTGTATTAATATGTGTCACGTTACATAACAGTGTATTAATATGTGTAACGTTACATAGCAGTGTATTAGTATGTGTAACGTTACATAACAGTGTATTAATATGTGTCACGTTACATAACAGTGTATTAGTATGTTTAACGTTACATAACAGTGTATTAATATGTGTAACGTTACATAACAGTGTATTAATATGTGTAACGTTACATAGCAGTGTATTAATATGTGTAACGTTACATAACAGTGTATTAATATGTGTAACGTTACATAGCAGTGTATTAATATGTGCCACGATACATAACAGTGTATTAATATGTGTAACGTTACATAACAGTGTATTAATATGTGTAACGTTACAAAGCAGTGTATTAATATGTGTAACGTTACATAACAGTGTATTAATATGTGTAACGTTACATAACAGTGTATTAATATGTGTTACGTACATAACAATGTATTAATATTTGTACCGTTACATAACAGTGTATTAATATGTGTCACGATACAAAACAGTGTATTAATATGTGTAACGTTACATAACAGTGTATTAATATTTTAACTTTAGATAACAGTGTAATTATATGTGTAACGTTACATAACAGTGTATTAATATGTGTCACGATACAAAACAGTGTATTAATATGTGTTACGTACATAACAATGTATTAATATGTGTAACGTTACATAACAGTGTATTAATATGTGTCACGTTACATAACAATGTATTAATATGTGTCACGATACAAAACAGTGTATTAATTTGTGTAACGTTACATAACAGTGTATTAATATTTTAACTTTAGATAACAGTGTAATTATATGTGTAACGTACATAACTGTGTATTAATATGTGTAACGTTACATAACAGTGTATTAATATGTGTAACGTTACATAGCAGTGTATTAATAATTTAACGTAACATAACTGTGTATTAATATGTGTAACGTTACATAACAGTGTATTAATATGTGTAACGTTACATAACAGTGTATTAATATGTGTAACGTTACATAATAGTGTATTAATACGTGTAACGTTACATGACAGTGTATTAATATGTGTAACGTTACATAACAGTGTATTAATATTTGTAACGTTACATAGCAGTGTATTAATATGTGTAACGTTACATAACTGTGTATTAATATGTGTAACGTTACATAACAGTGTATTAATATGTGTAACGTTACATAGCAGTGTATTAATAATTTAACGTAACATAACTGTGTATTAATATGTGTAACGTTACATAACAGTGTATTAATATGTGTAACGTTACATAACAGTGTATTAATATGTGTAACGTTACATAATAGTGTATTAATACGTGTAACGTTACATAACAGTGTATTAATATGTGTAACGTTACATAACAGTGTATTAATATTTGTAACGTTACATAGCAGTGTATTAATATGTGTAACGTTACATAACTGTGTATTAATATGTGTAACGTTACATAACAGTGTATTAATATGTGTAACATTACATAACTGTGTATTAATATGTGTAACATTTAATAACAGTTTATTAATATTTGTAACGTTACATAGCAGTGTATTAATATGTGTAACGTTACATAACAGTGTATTAATATGTGTAACGTTACATAGCAGTGTATTAATATGTGTAACGTTACATAGCAGTGTATTAATATGTGTAACGTTACATAACAGTGTATTAATATTTGTAACGTTACATAGCAGTGTATTAATATGAGTAACGTTACATAGCAGTGTATTAATATGTGTAACGTTACATAACAGTGTATTAATATGTGTAACGTTACATAACAGTGTATTAATATGTGTAACGTTACATAACAGTGTATTAATATGTGTAACGTTACATAACAGTGTATTAATATTTGTAACGTTACATGACAGTGTATTAATATGTGTAACGTTACATAACAGTGTATTAATATGTGTAACGTTACATAACAGTGTATTAATATTTGTAACGTTACATAGCAGTGTATTAATATGTGTAACGTTACATAACAGTGTATTAATATGTGTAACGTTACATAACAGTGTATTAATATGTGTAACGTTACATAGCAGTTTATTAATATGTGTAACGTTACATAACAGTGTAATAATATTTGTAACGTTACATAGCAGTGTATTAATATGTGTAACGTTACATAACAGTGTATTAATATGTGTAACGTTACATAACAGTGTATTAATATTTGTAACGTTACATAACAGTGTATTAATATGTGTAACGTTACATAGCAGTGTATTAATAATTTAACGTACATAACTGTGTATTAATAGTAGTAACGTTACATAACAGTGTATTAATATGTGTCACGATACAAAACAGTGTATTAATATGTGTTACGTACATAACAATGTATTATTATGTGTAACGTTACATAACAGTGTATTAATATGTGTCACGATACATAACAATGTATTAATATGTGTAACGTTACATAACAGTGTATTAATATGTGTCACGATACAAAACAGTGTATTAATATGTGTTACGTACATAACAATGTATTAATATTTGTACCGTTACATAACAGTGTATTAATATGTGTAACGTTACATAACAGTGTATTAATATGTGTAACGTTACATAACAATGTATTAATATGTGTAACGTTACATAACAGTGTATTAATATGTGTCACGATACAAAACAGTGTATTAATATGTGTAACGTTACATAACAGTGTATTAATATGTGTAACGTTACATAACTGTGTATTAATATGTGTCACGATACATAACAGTGTATTAATATGTGTAACGTTACATAACAGTGTATTAATATGTGTAACGTTACATAACAGTGTATTAATATGTGTCACGATACATAACAGTGTATTAACATGTGTAACGTTACATAACAGTGTATTAATATGTGTCACGATACAAAACAGTGTATTAATATGTGTAACGTTACATAACAGTGTATTAATATGTGTAACATTACATAACAGTGTAATAATATGTGTCACGATACAAAACAGTGTATTAATATGTGTAACGTTACATAACAGTGTATTAATATGTGTAACGCTACATAACAGTGTATTAATATGTGTAACGTTACATAACAGTGTATTAATATGTGTCACGATACAAAACAGTGTATTAATATGTGTCACGATACAAAACAGTGTATTAATATGTGTTACGTACATAACAATGTATTAATATGTGTAACGTTACATAACAATGTATTAATATGTGTAACGTTACATAACAGTGTATTAATATGTGTCACGATACAAAACAGTGTATTAATATGTGTAACGTTACATAACAGTGTATTAATATGTGTCACGTTACATAACAGTGTATTAATATGTGTCACGATACAAAACAGTGTATTAATATGTGTTACGTACATAACAATGTATTAATATGTGTAACGTTACATAACAGTGTATTAATATGTGTCACGATACATAACAATGTATTAATATGTGTAACGTTACATAACAGTGTATTAATATGTGTCACGATACAAAACAGTGTATTAATATGTGTTACGTACATAACAATGTATTAATATTTGTTACCGTTACATAACAGTGTATTAATATGTGTAACGTACATAACAGTGTATTAATATGTGTAACGTTACATAACAGTGTATTAATATGTGTAACGTTACATAACAGTGTATTAATATGTGTCACGTTACATAACAGTGTATTAGTATGTGTAACGTTACATAACAGTGTATTAATATGTGTCACGTTACATAACAGTGTATTAGTATGTGTAACGTTACATAACAGTGTATTAATATGTGTCACGTTACATAACAGTGTATTAATATGTGTAACGTTACATAGCAGTGTATTAATATGTGTCACGTTACATAACAGTGTATTAGTATGTGTAACGTTACATAACAGTGTATTAATATGTGTCACGTTACATAACAGTGTATTAGTATGTGTAACGTTACATAACAGAGTATTAATATGTGTAACGTTACATAGCAGTGTATTAATATGTGTCACGTTACATAACAGTGTATTAATATTTGTAACGTTACATAACAGTGTATTAATATGTGTAACGTTACATAACAGTGTATTAGTATGTGTAACGTTACATAACAGTGTATTAATATGTGTCACGTTACATAACAGTGTATTAATATGTGTAACGTTACATAGCAGTGTATTAGTATGTGTAACGTTACATAACAGTGTATTAATATGTGTCACGTTACATAACAGTGTATTAGTATGTTTAACGTTACATAACAGTGTATTAATATGTGTAACGTTACATAACAGTGTATTAATATGTGTAACGTTACATAGCAGTGTATTAATATGTGTAACGTTACATAACAGTGTATTAATATGTGTAACGTTACAAAGCAGTGTATTAATATGTGTAACGTTACATAGCAGTGTATTAATATGTGCCACGATACATAACAGTGTATTAATATGTGTAACGTTACATAACAGTGTATTAATATGTGTAACGTTACAAAGCAGTGTATTAATATGTGTAACGTTACATAACAGTGTATTAATATGTGTAACGTTACATAACAGTGTATTAATATGTGTTACGTACATAACAATGTATTAATATTTGTACCGTTACATAACAGTGTATTAATATGTGTCACGATACAAAACAGTGTATTAATATGTGTAACGTTACATAACAGTGTATTAATATTTTAACTTTAGATAACAGTGTAATTATATGTGTAACGTTACATAACAGTGTATTAATATGTGTCACGATACAAAACAGTGTATTAATATGTGTTACGTACATAACAATGTATTAATATGTGTAACGTTACATAACAGTGTATTAATATGTGTCACGTTACATAACAATGTATTAATATGTGTCACGATACAAAACAGTGTATTAATTTGTGTAACGTTACTTAACAGTGTATTAATATTTTAACTTTAGATAACAGTGTAATTATATGTGTAACGTTACATAACTGTGTATTAATATGTGTAACGTTACATAACAGTGTATTAATATGTGTAACGTTACATAGCAGTGTATTAATAATTTAACGTAACATAACTGTGTATTAATATGTGTAACGTTACATAACAGTGTATTAATATGTGTAACGTTACATAACAGTGTATTAATATGTGTAACGTTACATAATAGTGTATTAATACGTGTAACGTTACATGACAGTGTATTAATATGTGTAACGTTACATAACAGTGTATTAATATTGTAACGTTACATAGCAGTGTATTAATATGTGTAACGTTACATAACTGTGTATTAATATGTGTAACGTTACATAACAGTGTATTAATATGTGTAACGTTACATAGCAGTGTATTAATAATTTTAACGTAACATAACTGTGTATTAATATGTGTAACGTTACATAACAGTGTATTAATATGTGTAACGTTACATAACAGTGTATTAATATGTGTAACGTTACATAATAGTGTATTAATACGTGTAACGTTACATGACAGTGTATTAATATGTGTCACGTTACATAACAGTGTATTAATATGTGTAACGTTACATAACAGTGTATTAATATGTGTAACATTACATAACTGTGTATTAATATGTGTAACGTTACATAACAGTGTATTAATATGTGTAACGTTACATAACAATGTATTAATATGTGTAACGTTACATAACAGTGTATTAATATGTGTCACGATACAAAACCGTGTATTAATATGTGTTACGTACATAACAATGTATTAATATGTGTAACGTTACATAACAATGTATTAATATGTGTAACGTTACATAACAATGTATTAATATGTGTAACGTTACATAACAGTGTATTAATAAGTGTCACGATACAAAAGTGTATTAATGTGTAACGTTACATAACAGTGTATTAATATGTGTAACGTTACATAACAGTGTATTAATATGTGTAACGTTACATAACAGTGTATTAATATGTGTAACGTTACATAACATGTATTAATATGTGTCACGATACAAACAGTGTATTAATATGTGTAACGTTACATAACAGTGTATTAATATGTGTCACGATACAAAACAGTGTATTAATATGTGTAACGTTACATAACAGTGTATTAATATGTGTAACGTTACATAACTGTATTAATATGTGTACGTACATAACAGTGTATTAATATGTGTAACGTTACATAACAGTGTATTAATATGTGTAACGTTACATAACAGTGTATTAATATGTGTCACGATACATAACAGTGTATTAACATGTGTAACGTTACATAACAGTGTATTAATATGTGTCACGATACAAAACAGTGTATTAATATGTGTAACGTTACATAACAGTGTATTAATATGTGTACGTTACATAACAGTGTATTAATATGTGTCACGATACAAAACAGTGTATTAATATGTGTAACGTTACATAACAGTGTATTAATATGTGTAACGCTACATAACAGTGGTATTAATATGTGTACGTTACATAACAGTGTATTAATATGTGTCACGATACAAAACAGTGTATTAATATGTGTCACGATACAAAAACAGTGTATTAATATGTGTTTACGTACATAACAATGTATTAATATGTGTAACGTTTACATAACAATGTATTAATATGTGTAACGTTAACATAACAGTGTATTAATAGTGTCACGGATACAAAACAGTGTATTAATATGTGTAACGTTACATAACAGGTATATATTGTACGTTCATAACAGTGTATTAATATGTGTCACGATACAAAACAGTGTATTAATATGTGTTACGTACATAACAATGTATTAATATGTGTAACGTTACATAACAGTGTATTAATATGTGTCACGATACATAACAATGTATTAATATGTGTAACGTTACATAACAGTGTATTAATATGTGTCACGATACAAACAGTGTATTAATATGTGTTACGTACATAAAAATGTATTAATATTTGTACCGTTACATAACAGTGTATTAATATGTGTAACGTTACATAACAGTGTATTAATATGTGTAACGTTACATAACAGTGTATTAATATGTGTAACGTTACATAACAGTGTATTAATATGTGTCACGTTACATAACAGTGTATTAGTATGTGTAACGTTACATAACAGTGTATTAATATGTGTCACGTTACATAACAGTGTATTAGTATGTGTAACGTTACATAACAGTGTATTAATATGTGTCACGTTACATAACAGTGTATTAATATGTGTAACGTTACATAGCAGTGTATTAATATGTGTCACGTTACATAACAGTGTATTAGTATGTGTAACGTTACATAACAGTGTATTAATATGTGTCACGTTACATAACAGTGTATTAGTATGTGTAACGTTACATAACAGAGTATTAATATGTGTAACGTTACATAGCAGTGTATTAATAGTGTCACGTTACATAACAGTGTATTAGTATGTGTAACGTTACATAACAGTGTATTAATATGTGTCACGTTACATAACAGTGTATTAATATGTGTAACGTTACATAGCAGTGTATTAGTATGTGTAACGTTACATAACAGTGTATTAATATGTGTCACGTTACATAACAGTGTATTAGTATGTGTAACGTTACATAACAGTGTATTAATATGTGTCACGTTACATAACAGTGTATTAGTATGTGTAACGTTACATAACAGTGTATTAATATGTGTCACGTTACATAAACAGTGTATTAATATGTGTAACGTTACATAGCAGTGTATTAATATGTGTCACGTTACATAACAGTGTATTAGTAGTGTAACGTTACATAACAGTGTATATGTGTCACGTTACATAACAGTGTATTAGTATGTGTAACGTTACATAACAGAGTATTAATATGTGTAACGTTACATAGCAGTGTATTAATATGTGTCACGTTACATAACAGTGTATTAATGTGTAACGTTACATAACAGTGTATTAATATGTGTCACGTTACATAACAGTGTATTAATATGTGTAACGTTACATAGCAGTGTATTAGTATGTGTAACGTTACATAACAGTGTATTAATATGTGTCACGTTACATAACAGTGTATTAATATGTTTAACGTTACATAACAGTGTATTAATATGTGTAACGTTACATAACAGTGTATTAATATGTGTAACGTTACATAGCAGTGTATTAATATGTGTAACGTTACATAACAGTGTATTAATATGTGTAACGTTACATAGCAGTGTATAATATGTGCCACGTACATAACAGTGTATTAATATGTGTAACGTTACATAACAGTGTATTAATATGTGTAACGTTACAAAGCAGTGTATTAATATGTGTAACGTTACATAACAGTGTATTAATATGTGTAACGTTACATAACAGTGTATTAATATGTGTTACGTACATAACAATGTATTAATATTTGATACCGTTACATAACAGTGTATTAATATGTGTCACGATACAAAACAGTGTATTAATATGTGTAACGTTACATAACAGTGTATTAATATTTTAACTTTAGATAACAGTGTAATTATATGTGTAACGTTACATACAGTGTATTAATCTGTGTCACGATACAAAACAGTGTATTAAGATTGGTACGTACATAACCAATGTATTAATATGTGTAACGTTACATAACAGTGTATTAATATGTGTCACGTTACATAACAATGTATTAATATGTGTCACGATACAAAACAGTGTATTAATTTGTGTAACGTTACATAACAGTGTATTAATATTTTAACTTTAGATAACAGTGTAATTATATGTGTAACGTTACATAACTGTGTATTAATATGTGTAACGTTACATAACAGTGTATTAATATGTGTTACGTACATAACAATGTATTAATATTTGTACCGTTACATAACAGTGTATTAATTTGTGTAACGTTACTTAACAGTGTATTAATATTTTAACTTTAGATAACAGTGTAATTATATGTGTAACGTTACATAACTGTGTATTAATATGTGTAACGTTACATAACAGTGTATTAATATGTGTAACGTTACATAGCAGTGTATTAATAATTTAACGTAACATAACTGTGTATTAATATGTGTAACGTTACATAACAGTGTATTAATATGTGTAACGTTACATAACAGTGTATTAATATGTGTAACGTTACATAATAGTGTATTAATACGTGTAACGTTACATGACAGTGTATTAATATGTGTAACGTTACATAACAGTGTATTAATATTTGTAACGTTACATAGCAGTGTATTAATATGTGTAACGTTACATAACTGTGTATTAATATGTGTAACGTTACATAACAGTGTATTAATATGTGTAACGTTACATAGCAGTGTATTAATAATTTAACGTAACATAACTGTGTATTAATATGATGTAACGTTACAAACAGTGTATTAATATGTGTAACGTTACATAACAGTGTATTAATATGGTAACGTTACATAATAGTGTATTAATACGTGTAACGTTACATGACAGTGTATTAATATTGTGTCACGTTACATAACAGTGTATTAATAGTGTAACGTACATAACAGTGTATTAATATGTTGTAACATTACATAACTGTGTCTTAATATGTGTAACGTTACATAACAGTGTATTAATATGTGTAACATTACATAACTGTGTATTAATATGTGTAACATTTAATAACAGTTTATAATATTTGTAACGTTACATAGCAGTGTATTAATATGTGTAACGTTACATAAAAGTGTATTAATATGTGTAACGTTACATGACAGTGTATTAATATGTGTCACGTTACATAACAGGTATTAATATGTGTAACGTTTACATAATAGTGTATTAATATGTGTAAGTACATAACGTTATTAATATGTGTAACGTTACTACATAACAGTGTATTAATATGTGTAACGTTACATAGCAGTGTATTAATATGTGTAACGTTACATAACAGTGTATTAATATTTGTAACGTTACATAGCTAGTGTATTAATATGTGTAACGTTACATAACAGTGTATTAATATGTGTAACGTTACATAACAGTGTATTAATATTTGTAACGTTACATAACAGTGTATTAATATGTGTAACGTTACATAGCAGTGTATTAATAATTTAACGTAACATAACTGTGTATTAATAGTAGTAACGTTACATAACAGTGTATTAATATGTGTCACGATACAAAACAGTGTCTTAATATGTGTTACGTACATAACAATGTATTATTATGTGTAACGTTACATAACAGTGTATTAATATGTGTCACGATACATAACAATGTATTAATATGTGTAACGTTACATAACAGTGTATTAATATGTGTCACGATACAAAACAGTGTATTAATATGTGTTACGTACATAACAATGTATTAATATTTGTACCGTTACATAACAGTGTATTAATATGTGTAACGTTACATAACAGTGTATTAATATGTGTAACGTTACATAACAATGTATTAATATGTGTAACGTTACATAACAGTGTATTAATATGTGTCACGATACAAAACCGTGTATTAATATGTGTTACGTACATAACAATGTATTAATATGTGTAACGTTACATAACAATGTATTAATATGTGTAACGTTACATAACAATGTATTAATATGTGTAACGTTACATAACAGTGTATTAATAAGTGTCACGATACAAAACAGTGTATTAATATGTGTAACGTTACATAACAGTGTATTAATATGTGTAACGTTACATAACAGTGTATTAATATGTGTAACGTTACATAACAGTGTATTAATATGTGTAACGTTACATAACAATGTATTAATATGTGTCACGATACAAAACAGTGTATTAATATGTGTAACGTTACATAACAGTGTATTAATATGTGTCACGATACAAAACAGTGTATTAATATGTGTAACGTTACATAACAGTGTATTAATATGTGTAACGTTACATAACTGTGTATTAATATGTGTCACGATACATAACAGTGTATTAATATGTGTAACGTTACATAACAGTGTATTAATATGTGTAACGTTACATAACAGTGTATTAATATGTGTCACGATACATAACAGTGTATTAACATGTGTAACGTTACATAACAGTGTATTAATATGTGTCACGATACAAAACAGTGTATTAATATGTGTAACGTTACATAACAGTGTATTAATATGTGTAACGTTACATAACAGTGTATTAATATGTGTCACGATACAAAACAGTGTATTAATATGTGTAACGTTACATAACAGTGTATTAATATGTGTAACGCTACATAACAGTGTATTAATATGTGTAACGTTACATAACAGTGTATTAATATGTGTCACGATACAAAACAGTGTATTAATATGTGTCACGATACAAAACAGTGTATTAATATGTGTTACGTACATAACAATGTATTAATATGTGTAACGTTACATAACAATGTATTAATATGTGTAACGTTACATAACAGTGTATTAATATGTGTCACGATACAAAACAGTGTATTAATATGTGTAACGTTACATAACAGTGTATTAATATGTGTCACGTTACATAACAGTGTATTAATATGTGTCACGATACAAAACAGTGTATTAATATGTGTTACGTACATAACAATGTATTAATATGTGTAACGTTACATAACAGTGTATTAATATGTGTCACGATACATAACAATGTATTAATATGTGTAACGTTACATAACAGTGTATTAATATGTGTCACGATACAAAACAGTGTATTAATATGTGTTACGTACATAAAAATGTATTAATATTTGTACCGTTACATAACAGTGTATTAATATGTGTAACGTTACATAACAGTGTATTAATATGTGTAACGTTACATAACAGTGTATTAATATGTGTAACGTTACATAACAGTGTATTAATATGTGTCACGTTACATAACAGTGTATTAGTATGTGTAACGTTACATAACAGTGTATTAATATGTGTCACGTTACATAACAGTGTATTAGTATGTGTAACGTTACATAACAGTGTATTAATATGTGTCACGTTACATAACAGTGTATTAATATGTGTAACGTTACATAGCAGTGTATTAATATGTGTCACGTTACATAACAGTGTATTAGTATGTGTAACGTTACATAACAGTGTATTAATATGTGTCACGTTACATAACAGTGTATTAGTATGTGTAACGTTACATAACAGAGTATAATATGTGTAACGTTACATAGCAGTGTATTAATATGTGTCACGTTACATAACAGTGTATTAGTATGTGTAACGTTACATAACAGTGTATTAATATGTGTCACGTTACATAACAGTGTATTAATATGTGTAACGTTACATAGCAGTGTATTAGTATGTGTAACGTTACATAACAGTGTATTAATATGTGTCACGTTACATAACAGTGTATTAGTATGTGTAACGTTACATAACAGTGTATTAATATGTGTCACGTTACATAACAGTGTATTAGTATGTGTAACGTTACATAACAGTGTATTAATATGTGTCACGTTACATAACAGTGTATTAATATGTGTAACGTTACATAGCAGTGTATTAATATGTGTCACGTTACATAACAGTGTATTAGTATGTGTAACGTTACATAACAGTGTATTAATATGTGTCACGTTACATAACAGTGTATTAGTATGTGTAACGTTACATAACAGAGTATTAATATGTGTAACGTTACATAGCAGTGTATTAATATGTGTCACGTTACATAACAGTGTATTAGTATGTGTAACGTTACATAACAGTGTATTAATATGTGTCACGTTACATAACAGTGTATTAATATGTGTAACGTTACATAGCAGTGTATTAGTATGTGTAACGTTACATAACAGTGTATTAATATGTGTCACGTTACATAACAGTGTATTAGTATGTTAACTTACATAACAGTGTATTAATATGTAGTTACATAACAGTGTATTAATATGTGTAACGTTACATAGCAGTGTATTAATATGTGTAACGTTACATAACAGTGTATTAATATGTGTAACGTTACATAGCAGTGTATTAATATGTGCCACGATACATAACAGTGTATTAATATGTGTAACGTTACATAACAGTGTATTAATATGTGTAACGTTACAAAGCAGTGTATTAATATGTGTAACGTTACATAACAGTGTATTAATATGTGTAACGTTACATAACAGTGTATTAATATGTGTTACGTACATAACAATGTATTAATATTTGTACCGTTACATAACAGTGTATTAATATGTGTCACGATACAAAACAGTGTATTAATATGTGTAACGTTACATAACAGTGTATTAATATTTTAACTTTAGATAACAGTGTAATTATATGTGTAACGTTTACATAACAGTGTATTAATATGTGTCACGATACAAAACAGTGTATTAATATGTGTTACGTACATAACAATGTATTAATATGTGTAACGTTACATAACAGTGTATTAATATGTGTCACGTTACATAACAATGTATTAATATGTGTCACGATACAAAACAGTGTATTAATTTGTGTAACGTTACATAACAGTGTATTAATATTTTAACTTTAGATAACAGTGTAATTATATGTGTAACGTTACATAACTGTGTATTAATATGTGTAACGTTACATAACAGTGTATTAATATGTGTAACGTTACATAGCAGTGTATTAATAATGTAACGTAACATAACTGTGTATTAATATGTGTAACGTTACATAACAGTGTATTAATATGTGTAACGTTACATAACAGTGTATTAATATGTGTAACGTTACATAATAGTGTATTAATACGTGTAACGTTACATGACAGTGTATTAATATGTGTAACGTTACATAACAGTGTATTAATATTTGTAACGTTACATAGCAGTGTATTAATATGTGTACGTACATAACTGTGTATTAATATGTGTAACGTTACATAACAGTGTATTAATATTTGTAACGTTACATAACAGTGTATTAATATTTGTAACGTTACATAACAGTGTATTAATATTTGTAACGTTACATAGCAGTGTATTAATATGTGTAACGTTACATAACTGTGTATTAATATGTGTAACGTTACATAACAGTGTATTAATATGTGTAACGTTACATAGCAGTGTATTAATAATTTAACGTAACATAACTGTGTATTAATATGTGTAACGTTACATAACAGTGTATTAATATGTGTAACGTTACATAACAGTGTATTAATATGTGTAACGTTACATAATAGTGTATTAATACGTGTAACGTTACATAACAGTGTATTAATATGTGTAACGTTACATAACAGTGTATTAATATTTGTAACGTTACATAGCAGTGTATTAATATGTGTAACGTTACATAACTGTGTATTAATATGTGTAACGTTACATAACAGTGTATAATTATGTGTAACATTACATAACTGTGTATTAATATGTGTAACATTTAATAACAGTTTATTAATATTTGTAACGTTACATAGCAGTGTATTAATATGTGTAACGTTACATAACAGTGTATTAATATGTGTAACGTTACATAGCAGTGTATTAATATGTGTAACGTTACATAGCAGTGTATTAATATGTGTAACGTTACATAACAGTGTATTAATATGAGTAACGTTACATAGCAGTGTATTAATATGTGTAACGTTACATAACAGTGTATTAATATTTGTAACGTTACATGACAGTGTATTAATATGTGTAACGTTACATAACAGTGTATTAATATGTGTAACGTTACATAACAGTGTATTAATATGTGTAACGTTACATAGCAGTGTATTAATATGTGTAACGTTACATAACAGTGTATTAATATTTGTAACGTTACATAGCAGTGTATTAATATGTGTAACGTTACATAACAGTGTATTAATATTTGTAACGTTACATGACAGTGTATTAATATGTGTAACGTTACATAACAGTGTATTAATATTTGTAACGTTACATAGCAGTGTATTAATATGTGTAACGTTACATAACAGTGTATTAATATGTGTAACGTTACATAACAGTGTATTAATATGTGTAACGCTACATAACAGTGTATTAATATTTGTAACGTTACATAGCAGTGTATTAATATGTGTAACGTTACATAACAGTGTATTAATATTTGTAACGTTACATGACAGTGTATTAATATGTGTAACGTTACATAACAGTGTATTAATATGTGTAACGTTACATAACAGTGTATTAATATGTGTAACGTTACATAGCAGTGTATTAATATGTGTAACGTTACATAACAGTGTATTAATATTTGTAACGTTACATAGCAGTGTATTAATATGTGTAACGTTACATAACAGTGTATTAATATGTGTAACGTTACATAACAGTGTATTAATATTTGTAACGTTACATAACAGTGTATTAATATGTGTAACGTTACATAGCAGTGTATTAGTATGTGTAACGTTACATAACAGTGTATTAATATTTGTAACGTTACATAACAGTGTATTAATATGTGTAACGTTACATAACTGTGTATTAATATTTGTAACGTTACATAACAGTGTATTAATATGTGTAACGTTACATAGCAGTGTATTAATAATTTAACGTAACATAACTGTGTATTAATAGTAGTAACGTTACATAACAGTGTATTAATATGTGTCACGATACAAAACAGTGTATTAATATGTGTTACGTACATAACAATGTATTATTATGTGTAACGTTACATAACAGTGTATTAATATGTGTCACGATACATAACAATGTATTAATATGTGTAACGTTACATAACAGTGTATTAATATGTGTCACGATACAAAACAGTGTATTAATATGTGTTACGTACATAACAATGTATTAATATTTGTACCGTTACATAACAGTGTATTAATATGTGTAACGTTACATAACAGTGTATTAATATGTGTAACGTTACATAACAATGTATTAATATGTGTAACGTTACATAACAGTGTATTAATATGTGTCACGATACAAAACAGTGTATTAATATGTGTTACGTACATAACAATGTATTAATATGTGTAACGTTACATAACAATGTATTAATATGTGTAACGTTACATAACAATGTATTAATATGTGTAACGTTACATAACAGTGTATTAATAAGTGTCACGATACAAAACAGTGTATTAATATGTGTTACGTACATAACAATGTATTAATATGTGTAACGTTACATAACAGTGTATTAATATGTGTAACGTTACATAACAATGTATTAATATGTGTAACGTTACATAACAGTGTATTAATATGTGTCACGATACAAAACAGTGTATTAATATGTGTTACGTACATAACAATGTATTAATATGTGTAACGTTACATAACAATGTATTAATATGTGTAACGTTACATAACAGTGTATTAATATGTGTAACGTTACATAACAATGTATTAATATGTGTAACGTTACATAACAGTGTATTAATATGTGTCACGATACAAAACAGTGTATTAATATGTGTCACGATACAAAACAGTGTATTAATATGTGTTACTTACATAACAGTGTATTAATGTGTGTAACGTTACATAACAATGTATTAATATGTGTAACGTTACATAACAATGTATTAATATGTGTAACGTTACATAGCAGTGTATTAATATGTGTAACGTTACATAATATTGTATTAATATGTGTAACGTTACATAACAGTGTATTAATATGTGTAACGTTAAATAACAATGTATTAATATGTGTAACGTTACATAACAGTGTATTAATATGTGTCACGATACAAAACAGTGTATTAATATGTGTCACGATACAAAACAGTGTATTAATATGTGTTACGTACATAACAATGTATTAATATGTGTAACGTTACATAACAATGTATTAATATGTGTAACGTTACATAACAGTGTATTTATATGTGTCACGATACAAAACAGTGTATTAATATGTGTAACGTTACATAACAGTGTATTAATATGTGTCACGTTACATAACAGTGTATTAATATGTGTCACGATACAAAACAGTGTATTAATATGTGTTACGTACATAACAATGTATTAATATGTGTAACGTTACATAACAGTGTATTAATATGTGTCACGATACATAACAATGTATTAATATGTGTAACGTTACATAACAGTGTATTAATATGTGTCACGATACAAAACAGTGTATTAATATGTGTTACGATACAAAACAGTGTATTAATATGTGTTACGTACATAACAATGTATTAATATTTGTACCGTTACATAACAGTGTATTAATATGTGTAACGTTACATAACAATGTATTAATATGTGTCACGATACAAAACAGTGTATTAATATGTGTAACGTTACATAGCAGTGTATTAATAATTTAACGTAACATAACTGTGTATTAATAGTAGTAACGTTACATAACTGTGTATTAATATGTGTAACGTTACATAACAGTGTATTAATATGTATAACGTTAGATAGTTACATAACTGTGTATTAATATGTATAACGTTACATTACAGTTTATTAATATTTGTAACATTAGATAACAGTGTATTAATATTTGTACCGTTACATAACAGTGTATTAATATGTGTAACGTTACATAACAATGTATTAATATGTGTCACGATACAAAACAGTGTATTAATATGTGTAACGTTACATAGCAGTGTATTAATAATTTAACGTAACATAACTGTGTATTAATAGTAGTAACGTTACATAACTGTGTATTAATATGTGTAACGTTACATAACAGTGTATTAATATGTATAACGTTAGATAGTTACATAACTGTGTATTAATATGTATAACGTTACATTACAGTTTATTAATATTTGTAACATTAGATAACAGTATTTTAATATTTGTAACATAACATAACAGTTTATTAATATTTGTAACGTTACATAACAGTGTATTAATATTTGTAACGTTACATAACAGTGTATTAATATGTGTAACGTTACATAACAGTGTATTAGTATGTGTAACGTTACATAACAGTGTATTAATATGTGTAACGTTACATAGCAGTGTATTAATATTTGTAACGTTACATAACAGTGTAAGATTATGGGTCAACACCGCTTATTGTAAAGTGCATGAACATGTTCCAGTTTATTAAATGTTATGTTGTTACACTTTGCTTTGGAAAATTCTGCATGTTGATATTTCCTGTGTTCATATATCTATTTACAATGAGGACCCTTTGAACATATGGTACATCTTTTTTATTTGTCATGTGTAATATCATGGTTGATTGATACACCTCGATGTTAATTAGGTGTGACTGTGAATTAAATTCACCTCATATTATTAGTGGTTTTATTGGCGGCGCGCTTAAGCGCGACGCCTATATATGGAATGATCACTGAAATTTGCACATGGGACAAAGTTGTTTTGCGGGCTTTCTTAACCCGATAAAATACGGGTCCTAATCCGGTAAACGGCGTTCAATTTTATTTTTTAATTTTTAACTTTATGTTTGCGTGTCTGCGACATTTAAAATAACTTTAAGAATAAACAGTAAGATACTGAGGAAGGAAAAACGTATTATGCTTAAGAAATATACTGTCTGAACAATGACTATTTGTGTAATCCGAGGCTGCTGCATTTATGCAATTTTTGCTTGTACACTTTAGATTTATAGATAATATAATAATTTTGCAATGTCGAGATTTGCTTCTTTTTTGTTTTAAATCAAGCAGGAAAATACTTTACACATACTTTTTCTCATTATTTATAGTATACTGAAAACTTTTAAATAAAAAACATTACTTTTCAAATATGTCTGTTTACCTAATTAACTTTTTGCTTCGCATCAACGGCTTTTCTTGTCCTTATAGGTAATGGCTATTTGCAAGAAATACCCAGAACAGTTACCACGGATGTACAAGTGTTTAGATGGAGTTTGGAAGCCGGATACACCAACATGCAAAATATCTCAACGTTGGACACACACAAAGCCAACGATGAGTGTCACACAAACCACCATTTCAAACATGGAAGACACCACAACAGAAGCTGCGAAGATTTCGACTGAAGCAGCACCGTCCGAAACAGGTAATACACACGTGCATATTTCCGAAGACTACATGAGTTATCATCGTTTATTATTAGTGAATAACAGCATAATCATTATTCAAAATCAATAATGTTAATACATTGCAATCCCAATTTGTGTATTCATCTGTAGTGAGAGCTTTATAATAAAACTATCAGAAATAAATATGTGATCAGGGGAAGAAAGGAAACTGCCAGTAGATAGGATGACGGATGTCAAAAATCCATCGAACTACTTAAACTTTAAAATTCCTAACGTGAAACGTGATAGGCATATTGTGACGTATGGTAATGTAATTGATGAACGGTCAATCAAAACATTAACAAAATCAATTGAATTTAAATGCTTTTTGTTGTATGTGGTAATTGGGACGGCTTTTTGTTTTCATTACTTTGTTAGATTTCGTTTCTTATTTTACGAAAGTGTATAAACTGGAACGAAAAAGTGCTGACATTATGCAATGGAATCCTCCCAATCCATACGCAATATGACTCTAAGTGGGTGGTGGGTGGACAGTGTCTTCTACCTATAGGTGCTTACATTGACAGTCTTTTAATGAAAGGAATGTTATTTACTGAATAAGACACTCCAAAGAAAAACAGAAAAAATCAACATTAAAAAATCAAAAAGGGGAATGCAATATCGGAGAGTGTGGCCCAACCCGGAACCAATTACATTCTTCCCGACATACAGACACAACCACAGTCATGTTCAGTGTGTGTAGCGGTTATAATATGCCATGTTGTGTACAGTTTTGGGCGATTTTCATATAAACACATCCACACGAAAAAGAAAACGTATCCAAGGACCTAAAGCGTGGTCGGTGGCGTTTCATGAAGCAATCCATAAGTTCTCTATCATTTTCGCGAATGCGGTCTTCCTACCGGCGACTCTTCTCCATGCATTAAATTCGGCTACATGTTTTTAGGAGAGATGTGTATACATGTATAATTATGTTCTCTTATATGTGGATAATGGTAAAATAATATGAACACACTATGTACACATGTAATGCCACCCTATTTGAAACGGAATCAAGTGTTTCTGATTTTTATAAAATAATGTCTTGCTTCATTATATTTAGTACTTTTCTTACTCGCAAAACAAGTGCATTTGCTGAAATGAATAACGCCATCAAGTTTGGGCATGAACACGATCTAATTCAGTAAGCAGTTATATGACATTTTAATGCATTATGTTATCTTAATATAAACTATATATTTACTGTTCTCAAGTGATTGAATATTAATATATTATTAATATTAATATATTATTGTTATTATCTTGTTTTGTCTAATGTGAAACATATATAGCACTTGACCAGGTTCAATGAACGAAAATTGCAACATACCTCAATTGTCATACAGCGGAGTTATAAATATGGAAATTTAAGGGAGACATTAAGCCTTTGTTTCTTCTCTGAGTGCAGCGTTGTAACGTAACCGTTCCGATCGGTGATACTCATTAGAAAATAGCATTAGACCATAACCAACCCGCCATGGCCATTCATGGCCCGTTTAAATATGCGGAATTTCGCGTATCCGAGCTGGATGACTAATGTGTTCAACTAGTCTAGTGAAGTATCGTGTCTATGGATAAATCAGCTTCCGCTTTGACATATTCGAATTACTAATTGTGCTATATGGCTCTTTCTGGTAACCGTGTTATGATACAGTTATATTATATTTTGAGCTAATGCCATTTCTGTTACAGAACCATTGTGTCCTGTCATAGAAAAAACCATTTTATAACGGCGAGATTGTGTATATGGACGAAAGAAGGCTGCATAGCGTTGCAAAGTTTATGTATGAAACGTTTTGCATTTTTATCTTGCTGTTTATTTTTAAAAGGTTAATTGTAGACGTTAATACAGCGTTGTAAGTTGCATTTGCAATAAATAATTCTTCATATTACACTTAAAGGGTTAAAAAATGATACAAAATGTGCTTTCAAATAAAACACGACTTATATATGTAATCACGAAAAGAGGAGTTAGAATGCCATTAAATTTTTCTGTCCATGTTGAACTAAGTGCTCTATGTTTATTGAATGTATAATATCACAATAGCAAACCATGTACGTGGTGACATTGTAATGTTTAGGTAAGTCAGTAGTGATTGTGTATTGTCTAGGTAAGCCTGCAGTGACGGTGTATTATGTAGATAAGCCTGTAGTGACGGTGTATTGTCTAGGTTAGCCTGTAGTGACGGTGTATTGTGTTGGAAAGCCAGTAGTGACGGTGTATTGTCTAGGTAAGTCAGTAGTGATTGTGTATTGTCTAGGTAAGTCTGCAGTGACGGTGCATTATGTAGGTAAGCCTGTAGTGACGGTGTATTGTCTAGGTTAGCCTGTAGTGACGGTGTATTGTGTTGGTAAGTCAGTAGTGACGGTGTATTGTCTAGGTAAGCCCGTAGTGACGATGTATTGTTTAGGTAGGTCAGTAGTGACGGTGTAATGTGTAGGTAAGCCAGTAGTGACGGTGTATTGTCTCGGTAAGCCTATAGTGAAGGTGTATTGTCTAGGTAAGTCAGTAGTGACGGTGTAATGTGTAGGCAAGCCAGTAGTGACGGTGTATTGTGTAGGTAAGCCAGTAGTGACGGTGTATTGTGTACGTAAGCTAGTAGTGAAGGTGTATTGTGTAGGCAAGCCAGTAGGGATGGTGTTTTGTCTAGGTAAGCCCCGTAGTGACGGTGTATTGTGTAGGTAAGCCAGTAGTGACGGTGTATTGTGTTGGTTAGTCAGTAGTGTCGGTGTATTGTCTAGGTAAGCCAGTAGTGACGGTTTTATGTCTAGGTAAGCCAGTAGTGACGGTGTATTGTCTAGGTAAGCCAGTAGTGACGGTGTATTGTCTAGGTAAGCCAGTAGTGACGGTGTATTGTGTAGGTCAGCCAGTAGTAACAGTGTTATGCCTAGGTAAGCCAGTAGTGACGGTGTATTGTGTAGGTAAGTCAGTAGTGACGGTGTATTGTCTAGGTAAGCCAGTAGTGACGGTGTGATGTATAGGAAGGCCAGTAGTAATGGTGTATTGTCTAGGTAAGTCAGTAGTGACGGTTTTATGTCTAGGTAAGCCAGTAGTGACGGTGTATTGTCTAGGTAAGCCAGTAGTGACGGTGTATTGTCTAGGTAAGTCAGAAGTGACGGTGTATTGTGTAGGTAAGCCAGTACTAACAGTGTTATGCCTAGGTAAGCCAGTAGTGACGGTGTATTGTGTAGGTAAGTCAGTAGTAACGGTGTATTGTCTAGGTAAGCCAGTAGTGACGGTGTGATGTATAGGAAGGCCAGTAGTAATTGTGTATTGTCTAGGTAAGTCAGTAGTGACGGTTTTATGTCTAGGTAAGCCAGTAGTGACGGTGTATTGTCTAGGTAAGCCAGTAGTGACGGTGTATTGTATAGGTAGGTCAGTAGAGACGATGTATTGTATAGGTAAGCCAGTAGTGATGGTGTATTGTCTGGGTAAGACTGTAGTGATGGTGTATTGTGTAGGTAAGCCAGTAGTGACGGTGCATTGTGTAGGTAAGACTGTAGTGATGGTATTTGGTATTGGTAAGCAAGTAGTGACGGTGTATTGAGTAGGTAACCCAGGAGTGACGGTGTTTTTGTGTAGGTAAGCCAGTAGTGACGGTGCATTGTGTAGGTAAGCCAGTAGTGACAGTGTATTAACTAGGTAAGCCAGTAGTGACGGTGTATTGTCTAGGTGAGCCAGTAGTGACGGTGTATTTTCTAGATAAATCAGCAGTGACGGTTTAATATGTAGGTCGACCTGTAATGACGGTGTATTGTCTAAGTAAGCCTGTAGTGACGGTGTATTGTGTAGATAAGCCAGTATTGACGGTGTATTGTGTAGGCAGGCCTGTAGTGACGGTGTATTGTCTAGGTAAGCCAGTAGTGACGGTGTACAAAACAACAACAAAACAACAAAACATTTCTGTCTCTTTGGAAAGGCATACCCAGGTATCATGATCTGGATTTTTTATCTCACATTTACAGTGGGAATAGATGGCATTACTTTGCATCATTTGTACACAAAGTTATCCCAAATGTTGTAGTGTTCTATGCTGTGTACATATAGATATACAGGTGTTTTGCTACCTCGTTTAACAGCGCATGTGTATAGTCAATAGTCGGCATTTTATGTGTCGATATATTCTTGTTAATTTTACTTATGCATAAGCTTCGCTTAAATTGCAAGAAAATTTCTATTATTAACTGATATCACTGTGAAGCTCTGAAGAATCAAACATCGGTCATGTTAAAATGGGCTGAAAGGGTTGACAAAAAAAGACGCCGAATTTTCTTTTCTCCTTCTGAAGTTTGCCGCCACCAAGAAAAATACCTAATTACCTCACTCTTTGATTTCGCGACAAACCTATCATCTTGTCCTGTACAATTTGTGTTCTCTTTATTTGTTGTCTGATATTTGTTGAGCTGAGAGAGTATGATACTGATAATTAATTGTTACCGAAATATTTTATATACACTCATTTTAGTTGGTTATGCTTTGTGACCTTGGTTAGTCAGATAATTTATGATAATATGTTGCCGGTTAATGTTAATAGTAGTTGCCTAGTTGGTAGGTATATGTCCGCTACCGTAGTTACCAAAACTAGCCATAGTTTGTAGTGCGTTATGTGTTTTTACTGAATAAAAATATACAAAATGGTATTGAAATGAATTAAATTACCTTTAAAATCAAACTTATGGCAAGAAAACAATTAACATATTTAAAAGATAAGTGACGTTAACATCAATTAGCGAATCAATAAACATACCGGCAGATTAGCAGTTGATTTCACACCTCTTTACTTGTTTAACATAAATGATCGCCAATTAAAAACACTTAAATTTGTACCTCAATTAACAACAGTCAGACTTTAGTTTTAGTGACACTTTTATTTGCGTTTTCTTTGTTCACATACACATAATTGCATGTAAAAATAAAATGTTAACATGAAACTGTATTTAAATGTTTCCCTTTCACTCGTTCTCCGTGTTTACGATAACTTTAAACGTAAAACATTACATTCTGATTGTATCTTATATATTAAATACCAGTTACTGTTCAAGAAAGGTGAACAATGACAACAAATAGTTTCAATATAATTAATATTTCAAAACGGCCATAGTTGTAAACTGACAACGAAGACAATTTTATTTAATAACATCCTGAACCTAGGTGGCCAAACATCAGGTGCGAA
The DNA here is from genome assembly GCA_007844125.1 of Sinonovacula constricta. Lineage (NCBI taxonomy): Eukaryota > Metazoa > Mollusca > Bivalvia > Cardiida > Solecurtidae > Sinonovacula > Sinonovacula constricta. Next base: position 36,841,158 of record CM017572.1, read on the forward strand.
ATATCTGGGTAGCGAAACATCTGTCATCTGACATGTTTATCGTCATAATATGACAATTCCCTTCTTTGTTCATGCCTTTTACACACAATTATTGTAGATGTCACCATCACTTAAACTGTGGCTAAGAAAACAAATCATCAGTTCAATTTGCGACATAAATACGTTCACGATGCACAGACTGGCCCGATTTTGAAAGCTTTCCCGCATCTTTAACTCTCAGAAGAAGTTCCTCCTTCCTCTCTGTCTCTATTAGTTGTGAAAACGCATAAAAGTTTTTCAATTTGACTACCGAAAGCTGGTTTTATCATTGAATCACTGAGAAACTTAGAATTTTCGTCTGATTCGTCCGCCACCTTGCCAAACAAAGCTGAGAACAGAGCTGAAGCGTTCCGAATGTTCGACAATTATTAAAGGGACGTAACTCACTTTTTGGAAAGTCTATAGATAATGGTTTGTGTAAAGGTTAATCTTTATGACGCTGTAATATGTTTATCCGATTATGTTGACATTCTCATGTAGTCCGATGATTGTAACGCTGTACTATGTAGATCAGATAATGGAGATGTTGTTGTATTTTTCAGATAAGAGATGTCGTTGTAGTGTGCAGGTCATGTCATGGTGACATTAAAGTGTGGGTCAGGACAAATGTGATGTGGAAGCGTATAGGTCAGATAATGATAACGTTGTATTGTCTTGTTCAGCGTGTAGGTCAGATAATGATGACGTTGTATTGTCTAGTTCAGCGTATAGGTCAGATAATGATGACGTTGTATTGTCTAGTTCAGCGTATAGGTCAGATAATGATGACGTTGTATTGTCTAGTTTAGCGTGTAGTTTAGATAATGATGACGTTGTATTGTCTAGTTCAACGTGTAGGTCAGATAATGATGACGTTGTATGTATTGTCTAGTTCAACGTGTAGGTCAGATAATGATGACGTTGTATTGTCTAGTTCAACGTGAAGGTTAGATAATGTTGACGTTGTATTGTCTAGTTCAGCGTGTAGGTCAGTTAATGATGACGTTGTATTGTCTAGTTTAGCGTGTAGGTCAGATAATGATGACATTGTATTGTCTAGTTCAACGTGTAGGTCAGATAATGATGACGTTGTATTGTCTAGTTTAGCGTGTAGGTCAGATAATGATGACGTTGAATTGTCTAGTTCAGCGTATAGGTCAGATAATGATGACGTTGTATTGTCTAGTTCAGCGTATAGGTCAGATAATGATGACGTTGTATTGTCTAGTTCAGCGTATAGGTCAGTTAATGATGACGTTGTATTGTCTAGTTTAGCGTGTAGGTCAGATAATGAGGACATTGTATTGTCTAGTTCAACGTGTAGGTCAGATAATGATGACGTTGTATTGTCTAGTTTAGCGTGTAGGTCAGATAATGATGACGTTGAATTGTCTAGTTCAGCGTATAGGTCAGATAATGATGACGTTGTATTGTCTAGTTCAGCGTATAGGTCAGTTAATGATGACGTTGTATTGTCTAGTTTAGCGTGTAGGTCAGATAATGATGACATTGTATTGTCTAGTTCAACGTGTAGGTCAGATAATGATGACGTTGTATTGTCTAGTTTAGCGTGTAGGTCAGATAATGATGACGTTGAATTGTCTAGTTCAGCGTATAGGTCAGATAATGATGACGTTGTATTGTCTAGTTTAGCGTGTAGTTTAGATAATGATGACGTTGTATTGTCTAGTTCAACGCGTAGGTCAGATAATGATGACGTTGTATGTATTGTCTAGTTCAACGTGTAGGTCAGATAATGGTGACGTTGTATTGTCTAGTTCAACGTGTAGGTCAGATAATAATGACGTTGTATTGTCTAGTTCAGCGTGTAGGTCAGATAATGATGACGTTGTATTGTCTTGTTCAGCGTGTAGGTCAGATAATGATGACGTTGTATTGTCTAGTTCAGCGTGTAGGTCAGATAATGATGACATTGTATTGTCTAGTTTAGCGTATAGGTCAGATAATGATGATGATGTAATGTCTAGCTGCAAGTAGGTCAGATAACGATGACGTTGTATTGTATATTTCAACCTGTAGGTCAGATAATGATGACGTTGTATTGTCTAGTTGCGTGTAGGTAAGAAAATGATGACGTTGTATTGTCTCGTTTAGCGTGTAGGTCAGATAATGATGACGTTGTATTGTCTAGTTCAGCGTGTAGGTGGTCAGATAATGATGACATTGCATTGTCTAGTTGCGTGTAGGTCAGATAATGATGACATTGCATTGTCTAGTTGCGTGTAGGTCAGATAATGATGACATTGCACTGTCTAGTTCAGATAACCATAAACTTCTATTGGTTACATCCAATAATGTTGACATTGCTTTTAAACCGATAATGGCCACGTTGTATTATGTAGGTCAGATAAACGAGGCAATGTTGTGTTATGGTCTGTATTTGCAATTGTTTATTCAGTAATTTACTGATTTTAAAAGTAAACACTTTTATTATTCTTAGCTAATAATTTATGTAATTTCATAACCAATTGACATATTTAAGGTGCAATGAAGAAGAAGCCGAACTCTTACCGGAAGCTCTGAGAGAAATGGAGTGTTTAGACAACAAACAATGGTCATTAACGGAGAATGAGATACCATCATGCTACAGTATGTCACCCTTAATTTTATTATTTAAAGATGAAGTTCTTGACCAATTAAATGCTATCAGCATTGCGTTCACTATTACCAGTATGATAAAACTGAACCTTACAATTTGTTTGTGTATATATCTATGTGTGTTTTGTTTCATTTGTGAGGAACGTATTTAACTTTGTTCATTTAACTTTTAAGTACATAATATTAGTATTGTTCTGGTAAATGAAGATACTTTACTCGATGCCAGTAGTATAGTATCAACACAGTTTAAATAACAAACAGGTATGCATACATTTGTAGAGTGGGCATTTGTACCAAAGGTCCAAAATGGAGATTTGTACCACGTAGCACAGTTTCGTAGTACACTTATGAATGAAGAACTTAAAGTCCCGCATGAGCATGAAGTTGTCCTGAAGTGTCACCCTGGCTGGGAGGCGTTTAGAAAGTCCGAGAATGAGTATCTTGATGTAGAATCAGAGCGGATTTCCAGCAACAACAACGGAACATGGGAGCCACCTATAGCGGATTGTGTTCCTGGTATGTATTTAGTTTGGCTTGTTCGGTAATACAAGTATGCCATTTGAGCAATGTCCAGACTTTTACTGAAAACAGCAAAAAGCTTAAATGTGATTGACTCAGCATCGTCAAACAACGTCATTTCTTGACATAAGTTGTTTTTTTAAAACTTTGTTCCTCTTATATCATATGCTGTTAAATTGCATTAATGTTTGCAAAAACCGGCCGCAATAGCTCAGGTGGTAGAGCGTCGGCTTGCGGATCGGGAGGTCGTGGGTTCGAACCCCGGCCGGGTCTAACCAAAGACTTTAAAGTTAGTAGTAGTGGCTTCCCTCCTAACGCTCGGGGCTAAGGGGACAGCATTACGCCTGACTCGTCGGTGTCAGTATAATGGACTGGCCGGGTTCAGTCCCTGGGCACCTCATAAGTGCCCCTGTGCTATAATGATAGAAATGTCGCTGCGCAGTATCGGCAAAAATGCCGGCTAATCCCCTAATCCCCTAATGTTTGCAAAACTTTTTTTGCTCAGATAACGTGTAGCAACGAGTGTGAAATGACAAATTCCATGCTTTGAATCTTTAAAACAATTTACGTGATCAAATAGTTAGGCAAGCTCGAGACTTAATTTAGGTAAAAGACTGATGTTGTAAATCGCCTCTCACATGCATAACAATTTGATTTTATATTCTTTGTAATCTTGTTTAATGACATTGAACTAATAAAATATGCATGCCAGGAGTGAGAACAACGGATATGTTTATGTAGACCATTAGTTACAAATGGCAGGAAGAAACTGGACATAGTGTTTTAAATGACAACTCTATAAACATATTATTGAAAGGAAAATTATTAATTAATATTTTTATATATTTGTAAATTTATTCTGTGTCTTAAAACCGAATGTAGCACGTTTTGACATTCAGTTTGGGATGCTTTCCTTTATGACGTGGATTAAATCTGTTACACGACTTTATCTTAAGGAGTCATGAGTGTGGCTCAAATATCGATAACACATCTTTTATATGTCACCTACATATTTTTCTGTAGAAGTGTATGTTACTTCATACTGTTTAAAATATGACAATATATATATATATATATATATATATATATATATATATATATATATATATATATATATATATATATATATATATAGATATATATATATAAACATATATATACACACATATACACACACACATATATATATATATAATATAATATAATATAATATAATATAATATAATATAATATAATATAATATAATATAATATAATATAATATAATATAATATAATATAATAATATATAATTATAATATATTTGAGATTTTGAGAAGACTGGCAACTTTATGCCACGGCTACTAAAGAAATGAATTACAGAAATGTTATAAGTAAAGAAATAAAATAAGCAATACTGCCATCTTTATTTTACTGCATTTGCAAAACAGACACGACAGGAAATTATGGATTCAGAGCTTAGTTTGGTTTGTTTAGTGGAAGAAAGTAATCGAGAAAACCTTGATTTTTCTTAACTACAAGAATGAATAAATTTTGTGTTTGGTTAAAACACCTAGATTATTATTCCTTTTACCAATTTTATTACACAAGCCATACACAACATACGTGATGAAAGATCATTGTCAACAAATTTTGGTTTGAATCGTGATACCACGGGTAAACGGAAATGGAAACTTGTTTGTAATTTTATTGTAAAATTATACTCATATTTTCATTTTTTACCTTCCAAATTCTGGTTTGTCATACAAGCGCAGAGATCGATTGTGATGTACACCTGTATTGCATTTGTGATCGTAAGATAGCATCTTGTTAGTTATTTGGTAGCTCGTGTGCCTTGTACTTGGAAACATATACATTACCGCACATTTAACAAGACAAGGTGAATTGGGATGAAATACGTAGGATTTATACAGATGAGCTTCGTTTTTAATTAATTCATTTCATTGTAGCCCGCTGTCATCTTCAAAAGTTCACATCTACTTACAATATCAAATACTCGGATGGAACATCAGTTGATCGTAAAATTCATCATGACGATAACGTCCTAGTTACATGTGCCAATTCCTCCTACGAGTTCCAGACTAGGGAACCATTAGTGATCGAAAAATGTTCAAAAGGCGTGATTACCTTACCACCTTGTGTTCCAAGTAAGAATCGTTTGCATCTTTGATTTATACAGTTTTTTTAATATATTGTTTTTTATTCTTTGCTATATAATAAAATTTAAAGAGTGATTTATTTTAAAACTTGTACACGTAATTTATTGATTTGTAAAAAAGATATTTTTTTGCATTTAGCGTGCTTAAATGATGCATAGCAAAAGTTACTAAGAATGTAGAAGGATTCCTTATAACATTTCCAGCAAACTGATAATAGTTAATAGTCTCTTACATTAGTTTTGTATTGACCTGCATTTCAACAAGTTTAAACAACTGTGTGTTTTTTCCTGTGCCTGTTATGGATACCAAAATTATTTGGATATTTTTTTATTGATCAATAGTATTCCATTTTCACCAGACTTCTGTAAAATTATTTAGTTTTTTAGAGTGTGTGTATGTTTGTATTTGTTTGTTTTATGATCCCTTTAATTTGTCATTGTTCCTGTTGGTTGCACAGCTTTTTCGATGTGACTAAGAATTTAATATACAATTGCCTTTCTTGGTAACTATTTGCTTTGAATATAGCCATTCTAATCTTGTGGTATGACATGACCAAACACACATGAACATTAACTGCTTCTACTATTTTGACACTTCAGAAAGCTGCAAGGCACCAGACAGGACCACGTACCCTCGCCTCGCATTTTCTGCAAATAATCCCTGGTTTAATCATGGTGTAGAGGTGAAACGCTTTGTAAAATAAAAGCAACATGCTATCAAATATGCATTAAAACTATATTTCTTAAGATCGAGAAACTATTTTTATAATTTAACTATAGCAAGCCTTTGGATCATAATGGAATCCATTGGTCAATCCTTCCAAATGTCGATGGATAGCGCCATTGTACTGACCTTTAGTTTTTATTAACCATAAAACACTGACGTTAATAAGCAAACGTCAACCAATGTTCTTTTATGAAAAAAAACAGGTTAAATACTTCAAACTGCATAATATAATGTACCTTTGTCATAATAATTTCATTTTATTTCACGATTAGAGGATTCCACTTTGATTATAAACACAAATCTAATGCTATTGTCTTTTTTAAAACTTAAATACCTCCATAGCTATTAGTAATTACAAAACTTGCTTTACTGGACATAACTTCAGTGGTATATGTCTGTTTACAACGACATTTCTTCTTTATTTTCTTTTGACAGAATGCATCATTTATGTTTCATTTGTGTGTATATGTTTGAAAAACAACTTTTATTTTTGTTAATGTTAAAAGCTTTTCTTGAAATAATAAGGATCCTGTGCCTCACCATTATGCATAACCTTATGACCTTAGCGTGAATATAACAGTCTTTGGCTTTTTGAGTTAATTATAACTGTCTAATAAAGAATCTGTACTATCTAGTGCTTAGTTGTTATTGATTCAGTTATTACATTCTACATTATTTTTTAAGACAAATAAAATTATATAACAGTTAATTCTTTGGAGATGTTGCTTTTTGTTTTTTTTCATTTCTCCCATTGCGGTATGAGGCATTTCGTTCTAGTTACACAAAAATTTAATAGAAATGTTCTGAGCAATTGATCATGGAAATTACATAGTTTAGAATAAACGTTTAGAGTTTTAATGAAAATATTTCCTCTGCAGTCATCCCAACAATAGCATTGTTGCTTTAAAAATGTAAAAAAGAACATTACACGTCATTGATGGCTTTGTGAGTCTTACATTTATACATTTGTCTTTGACATACTTCTCTCGAATTGCCATTGTGCCATACAAGTTTAGTTAGAAGCACGCACACAAATATTCACTGAAGCCTAGGCAATCGTTAATAACAAATAACCTTTGTGTTAACCTTTTTAATGCTTAAATAAACGCTTTTCAGTTATTGTTTGTTTTAAGCACATTATTAGGTTAGTAGCTAGGCGGACAATAAGTATTCATGTTCCGTCTAAAATATCAAATAGATTTCGCATGTATTCAATATTCGCGTTGATTTTGTAAAATGTAGTTATTTCGTTTAATTAATGCTTGTGGTTTCAGGCAACTGCGGTGTGTACAGATGCAACTGAATACGAGGTGTATAACAACGATACTAAAACGTTCACAGCGAGTTATCTATCTAGATGTTCCTTTGGATCTTGGAGACCTGTGTATGGCTGTGTAGAAAGTAAGTGTCGGTTCTTGGACATAATATTAATACCTAACCAGACACGATTGGTTGTAACGTTAGGAAAGTCAATAAGATAGTATTGGCCTCCCCGGAATTACAGTTATTTTGTCCTTTAATACAAGCTGTTTGGTTCCGTACATACGATCAGGCAATGTTTTAATCTTTTATACCAGAGCATTGTGATCTTGCTGCATCTGACGGAGTGCTGTATCTGGACAGTTTTACACATGAAACCATTTTACCAGGACGAGACATTATTAATAGCGGAGAGTCAGTGATATATGCCTGCACGGAAGGCTATGATCTTATGGCACTCCCAAACCTAGAGCGACATAAAACAGCAATGAATACGTGTTATAGGGGTGTGTGGACCAGGAACCTTACATGTGAACCAAGTAAGTAACTAGTTACTCTTAACATTTCTTAGTTATGGAAAACAATTTTCAAGAAAAAAAAAATGTTGGGCGGGGGCTGCACTTCAGGACATTGTTTTAAAAATTATAATAATAAAAAAAGATAAATTAATGATTGTATATTTGTAAAATGCTTAAAAGAATGGTGCGAGGTTAAATACATATACTTTATGTGAGTTCTACGTAAAATCATTTTGGGTGTTTCATTATCATTGCAATGAAGAATTTTAAAAAGTGTTATATAGTTTGGCAAAATGTAGAGGGATGTTGATTTAGAATAATTGCACCAATGTATAAAATATTTTTCTCTAGACATATTGTTTCCTTAACAAAACCAGCTTAAAGAATCGTCAATACAAAATAATTAGGAACCGATATTCGTTCTGCACAATATTACTTCATTTAAAATGAATAAAAAGTGTTAAACACGTATTTTCCACATAATCTGTTTCAGAAAACTGCTTGCCTCCAGACATTAGGACGTATTATGGCGTTGTGTTTTCCTCATCGTCAACTAACACGCAGTCTTTTAACCACGGTACAATGGTGAGTTGTCCGATTCAAATAAGAAAAGAAATTTTGTGGTGGGTGGAGACCACAAACAGTGAATTGTCTTTTCTTCTCTCTTTTATCATGGCTTTCATTATCATAAAACAACAGAAATCGAACATAAAATATACTGACCCTGATTAAGGTGTTATTGAGCAATTTCCGAATTCATTGTTTTAACAGCTGAAAGAGACTTTGGACCCATGCTAAACTTTCTCCATTTTACATCGAAATGGCTGAATGATATCACTGGCGACACAAAGTCTGTTAACAGTGGAAAAACGGATGGTAACTAGTTGCATAAAACACTGACAAACTTTTTAATAAAAAAGTATTCACAACTGAAATTATCGCATCACCTCACAAAACACTTAACTTCTAGAATGGCGTAGTCAGAAAAAGAAATTTTGCTGGTGTTTCCGATGAAGGAAGTGTGAAGGAAGTCATCTTTCATGCCAAGGTGTAACACCCTCAAACCGCATCAAAATTAATCGAGGCGGATTTCAAATATTCATACCTTAAAGTCCTCTACTGTAAAATAGGTAGGAAGATAGGGATATCTTTCTTTCGTATGTCGGGCTAGGATGGGATGGGATGGGATTAACCGGCATTTTTGCCGATACCGTGCAGCGACATTTCTATCATTATGGCACATGGGCACTTACGATGTGCCCAGGGACTGAACACGACCGGTCCATTATACTGACATTGACGAGTTAGGCGTAATGCTGTCCCCTTAGCCCCGAGTGTTAGGAGGGAAGCCACTACTTCCAACTTAAAAGTCTTTGGTTTGATCCGGATGGGGTTTGAACCCACGACCTCCCGATCTACAAGCCGATGTCGGGGCAGATTCCTATGGATACACCATTTAGGAAGGCCGTAAGTATTTACAAGATAATTAAGTGCATATAAACACAAGACACAAATTCATGTAAACAATTAGAACGTATCATGGTTTTTTAAAACATAAGCAGCCATTTTCAAATTAACTTATTTACCTGTGCTAGAAAGTAATTCCCAAGAAATTTCAAGGTATTTCTATTTTTTATTTCTATTTTTTTTCTCGAATTATTAATTTCCATATGGCATTTTGCATGTAAAATATTTTAGTCTTTGCCTAAACAATTATAAAATAATTCATATCTGTTACTCTTTGGTATAACCACATCTTACTAAAATTGTGTTATCATTTTCACATATGTCGTCCGAGACATTATATTTGGCACATCTTGTACAAACCTAAGGTAGGAATCTTTGGTGTATTTTTGTCTTCACTCTGTTTATTTTAAACCAATATTTTATCATTCTCTATTGTATCTGTCTGAGAGCCATATACAAGTAAAGTCTGCGTTTGGGTTTTGACGCTAAGTTTTTGTTTACAGAAAAGCAAATGTACACGTTACAATGGTGTATCCACAGACTTCGACCGCACAATTAAGATTTGGTTAAACTTATGTCTTTAATAATTTTTGAAATTTATATTCCTAATCCAATGCAATGTTAAAAGTTTGACATCACGAAAGTGACCACTAAAACACAAAGGTTGCGGCAAATGTAATACCTCACCTGACGATTACAATGAATTATCATGCACTCACGCATGAATTCAGACAAAAAACGCAGTACATTTGATCATCTCGTTAGGTGGGACACTTTTATGCAAGATGCCTTTATCAAGGAAGTACACCATGTAGTGGTGTTCTTTGAAATTGAAAATACATACGATACTACATGTACATAGAAACATGGAATTTCAAAAGTTTTAATTTACCTTGGTATATCCACTTTCATGAGCTTTTCTTTCTGACAAACTGTTCAAGTGAAAATTAGGTCTACTTTGTCTACAGTTATAAACAGAAAGGTGTCCTTCAGGTAGTTTATCTGTAATTCTGCTGAACACCAACATAAATAACATACAATGTAAAAACTCAATAGAGTAGATTATTTGCTTTGAAGTTCTTATATGCTATCGCTTCAAAAATATGAACAGGATAGAAAACATTAACAACAGTATCACGACAAATTACAAACTTGGAGTAACAATAATGGTTTTACATTTTCATCCACAAAAATAAACGGCATGCATTTATGTCAGAAAAACACTTTTCATTACGATTCTAAAAAATCTCTTTAAGAAATATCGTATTCTTGTCATCAAGGAAATTAAATTTCTTGATAATATATTTGACAGCAACTTATCCTTTATACCTTGTAAATATGTAACAAGAACGTATCTTAACTATCATGCCAATTGTATCGCATACTAACTGGGGAGCTTATAAATTAAAATGTGAAAATTGTATAGATCACCGGAACAATGGAAAAGAAATTGTGGCATTTTTACGGCTCTGCTTGGAAATCCTATTTCCAGTTGCTAGATAATGTCCACAAACAAGGACTCCTCCTGAGTAATGGAGGCGTCACCTGTAAAGAGCCTATAAGTTGAAGCTAATGATCCGTCATTATAACTTAGACGAGAGAAATAGTCTCTTTATTAGTTAATTTCAGAAAGTTAAATATAATTCTATCCTGCACACTGTGCAATCTTATTAACACTCAATTAAACCTATTGGTTTACGGATGTTAGAAAGCATTCAATCATCCCACCCTAATTTAAAATAAGTTATGGAAATAATGTATTTTAATCTCCAGCATGGCAGTTTACATCTGCAACTGTTGATTGAACTCGTTGTACTAATAAAAAGTCAAGACATAATTTAAAATGTTCTCGATATACGCAACAATCACTATATAATTTATCTCAAAATAAAATCTGATGGTTAAAATGCAGGTGACAGATATTCTTCCGTAGGTGACATTCGTTGTATTTAACAAACATATCCCTAATTAATCTATTTTTATGCCGAAATCCAAGCTTTAAACCTTTCTCCTTATTTACCCTCAGATCATCCCGGTGACATATTTAAAGTGTTTACTTATTTTATGCCAGGTGTACACTCTATCCAAAGTGTCAAAATGTCAAAACCCACAGTACTGAACAACTTTTTAAAACTTAATTCTTCAAGTAAGGACATTGTTTTCTGTTGGCTACCTAGTCATTGCGATCTCCGTGGAAATGAGGATGTATCTACGAGTGCAAAATCATAGTTAATCAAAATAGTTTAACACATTCCTATCCTTAAAAATAGGAAGTTCAACCTGAATGTGTCCCTTGCCAGGAACCTTTAATTCATTTGCTATTACAATGTATTGGCACAAACCATGTTCGTTTAAAGTACTTTAATATTATTAACATGGACGATCTATTTCAAATAGACTCTTAACTTGTTTGTTTCCTAGACAAGAATGATATTCTTTATGTTATAATTTATTTTAACTATACATCTTCCTAACCTGCTTTCAGTCATAAGTCAAATGTTAAAGCTTATATATTTTTATATTTCTACTTACTTTATATATCAACCTAGTTGTACTGTAATTAAGTTAAGCCATATTTTAAAAGGGATTGTATGACCTATCATATATACGGTGTGCCGTACAACACAAAACACATTAATCATAAGTCCCAAAATAGTATTCGTAATAGATAAATAACTATGTAGCGTTCCTATAAGACTCCCCCAACATTAAATTTAGAACGACCACCACATGGCTCTTTAAACATGCCAGTTAAAGTGAAACATATGGGTGATGAGATCAGACAATTCAGACAAATAAGAAAGTATCAGAATAATTGCCAAATCAGTAAACAGTGGTATAGTTTTATTTTAATCAATCTAGCATTACCATTCTGGTCTTTTGTAACAGTGACTTAGAATTACATTAGTTGACGACTACAATTTTCAATGACTTTTGAGCAATGTTAGACATTAAGACACGTTGTAAATTGGGCCAAACCGACTATGGTGTTTCATACCGTATAAAATCTACTTCAAACATTAAAGGTGGTATCCGACAGTTTGGACCAATTTTTTTTCTTAAATAACCAAATAAGTTATAGTTACCTTAAAGGATCGTGCGAAATGCTGCTTATTGATGCCCTAGATCAGTGTGAACAGTGAGACTTTAAATCCCCATTCCTCATTACAAACAGGTATTTCCAATCTGAGCCATGCTGCAGAGATATCTATTTTTAACTAGGAAAAGCACGTGGCAACTCCTTTTCAGATTACGTTATATTATCATCCGGGTAATCCGCTCTGACGTCGGAGTCTATTTATAGCAGAGCTCACTCTCTCTTATTTATAGACATGGAATGATTGAAATTTTAGAGGTGTTGCCCCCCGGTTTTTACTTTCTAACAATGTTGGCAGTGTTTAAAACCGTCTTAACTTTTACTAAAGTATGAGTTATTGCAGAAATAATGACAAAATTTCCAAAAGGAATGTAAAGGTGTTGTAAGATGTATTTAATATAGACAAATTGTCTGTTATCACATTTAAACAACTGACAGTTCAATTTTCGGAAAAGCTAAACTTATACAAACCTGTACATACGTTTTTGAAATTAAAAAAAATAAAGCTATTTGTGTTCAGCAGAAGTGTTCCGTGTCGTAAATGTGTCCTACAAATATTTAACAGCAGAATCAAATATGGGATTATTAACTGAATAAGTTATTGATGTTTAATCCTGACCCAACAATGTTGAAAGTTATAATACTTTGTGTAATAATTACAGATATGTTCTGTTGTTTATTTTAAGGGTTTAATTAGACGTTAAACATGTATTGTTTATTTAATTTTTAGTATTCAGTGTGCTAGCTAGACAATAACAATATGAATATTGCTTCTAAAATGTTTAAATTTATTGAGCATATGTTTATCATTCGTGATTTTATATTGTGGAAAAGTAGATGTTTTCTTTAAATAAAGTTGATTTATTGGAAACAAAAAATGTGGTTTCAGGCAAAGGCTGTGTGCACAAATGCAACTGAATACGAGATATATAACGACGACACTAAAACGTTCACAGAGAGTTACCAATCTACGTGCTCCTTCGGGATCTGGAAACCTATGTATGGTTGCGTAGAAAGTAAGTCCATGGACATAATATAAGGACCTAGTCAGCCTTATACAAATAAATATCTAGTAAATAACGTTTCAAACCTCTCTTATCATGAAAGATGTGAGTGTGTTTAAATTATCCGTCACATTTAGATTTTTTTATTTACAGGGACAGTCAGTATTGTACTCAAAGTAACGTATATTTCTCGAAAGTCGTTGTTTTCGTGGCATTTTAATTTTTACTTTAAATGCCAGCTGGTTTGTTTCTTCTAATGCAAGCCGGCAATGTTTCTATCTTGCATACCAGAACATTGTGATCTTGCTGAATCGGACGGAGTGCTGTACCTGGACAGATTCACTAACAAATCCATCTTACCTAAGTTAGACATAATAAGCGGAGACTCCGTGTTGTATTCGTGCTCGGAAGGCTACAATCTGATGGAATATCCAATCCCAGAGCGACCTAAAACAGTAACGCGTACAACGTGCAACAGGGGTGTTTGGAGTAGAAACCTTACGTGTGAACCTAGTAAGTAACTTCTTACTCTTAACAATGCTTTGTTACAGATAACACGCGTTGCGAAAGGTAAAGAAACACGTTTTGTGGAAAATGCATTTAAATTAGTTGTATTACTCTTAACAATGCTTTGTCGCCCATCACATTCTTTTTTTTAGCTTTTACAATAAATGGGGATTTATGAATAAAAATGTATGACAAAGTCCTATGAGCATTGCAACATATATCAAACTCTGAAAAGGCACAATCCAAAGGTATTTCACGTGCCAGACACACACACTTAGTGCGAAAAGTAAAGAAATAACACGTTTGTGGGGAAATACATTGAAATAAGTTGTGCACAAAAAAATCAAAATAAATATATTTTAATGAATGGATGGGTTAAAAATGTTTAAAAACAATGGTGACAAGTTCAATAACTGTCTTTAATGAAGATTTACGAGAAAAAATATTTGTAAGAGTCTGTTGTTTCAAATTTTGAAAATTTAAATTTAAATTACTTTGATTTGGTGTAATTGCTCCTAATTGTTTTACCTACCAAATCAGGTTTTAATATATTTCCTAAAAGTACTTAGCAAACTAAATTGGATCTGCTCATTATGCTGTCATTTTAATTTTATTAAAATTGGTTAAACTGTATTTTATCATGCCCCGTTTCAGAAGGTTGCATGGCTCCAGACAGTAATACGTATTATGGTGTCGTATTATCCTCTCCGTCAACTAACACAGGTTATTTTAGCCACAGTACAATGGTGAGTTGTGTGGCTCTTATAAGAAAAGAAACATCAAATAGCTTGAGATATACTATTAAAACTTTTAGCTTTGTGGAATACATCTAATTGCCCAGCAATATTTGACTGATCATATGTGTTTCATTGTGAACCAATTTTTATCTTACAAAAACGCATCATTGCATATTATTTTATTTGCATAACTATGTCTCAGTCCCTTGCGAATTCTGCAATTTAACTTTTAAACTTTCACTGAACGGCACTACAAACATATCTGTAAAGGAATACATAAGACATAAAGAGATCAGACATTACACACAAAAATATAAAGATATTGAAATGGTCGCAGAATTCATTAGCAGTGGGGGTTTTTTTCAAATCAATCTAACATGTTATTTCTGTAACTGTAAAACAAATACATTTTATTTAAATAAAGTTCATCTACGTGTAACAATATTATTTGTTATGGTTTTAGGAAAACGCAGTGTGCAATTCTACCGATTATGAGATATACAATGACGATACTAAAACGTACACCAACAGTTTGCTGTCTACATGCTCCTTTGGAGTTTGGAAACCTATGTATGGCTGCGTAGAAAGTAAGTGTCGGTCCCTGGACATGATGTTAGTGTTACACCCTCAAAGGTCATTAGTTTGGGCCTTGGCTTAAGGCATTTTATTCAAACAATGTAAAGGACGGCTCAGGCCAGACATGGCCATCGTCAAGTTAATACTGTTAATACTAACATAAATCAAATTACACAACAACAAATGTTAAGACACAAGCTTACATCATCTTATAACAATTAAATACAACGTTTAATTAGCTGAAAGGACATACTTGTTGTCTTAAGACATATTTTATTCAAACAACGTAATAGACGGCTCCCATCTTCAAGTCAGAACTGCTTACGTGCTCAGGCGAAGACCTTAACGCAGTGGTTTATGGCTGGTGTTCACAATTTATCCATGATGACGTATTATTCAAGGAATAGTTGAGTGGAAATAAGAATATTCGTTGAAATGGTTTGGTAAAAGAGATGTTATATGATAAGTTAATGGAAAAGTAAGAATAGGTTAGAATGTTACAAACACATACAATACAAAATGCAAATGGAATGTAAATGATT
Source organism: Sinonovacula constricta (assembly GCA_007844125.1). Lineage (NCBI taxonomy): Eukaryota > Metazoa > Mollusca > Bivalvia > Cardiida > Solecurtidae > Sinonovacula > Sinonovacula constricta. The sequence goes on from CM017572.1 coordinate 36,856,905, forward strand.
TAAAGGCAGAAAACGATACTTTATGAAATTGTTAGTCTGTCACAGTGGAAAAGTAAGAATAGGTTAGAATGTTACAAACACATACAATACAAAATGCAAATGGAATGTAAATGATTTAAAGGCAGAAAACGATATTTTATGAAATTGTTCGTCTGCCACATATCAGGACAAAGTAAGATATATACACAAGAACAGCATGAACCTTCCCGTGCAACAAATAATGCAAAAGTGATCAACAAGCGTCACAGTGTCAGACTGTTCATAAATCTATGAGTCTTTTCTAGAGCCAACATCACATCAAATTTTTTCGGTCTTTTAAGTACGGTCTTGATATTCATCGGACCTGGATAAAGTGGTCGACACACATACACAAACCTTCGATAGATAACTTCTTAACTTTCATTTACAGTCCGCACTTTTGTGTAGCGGTAAGATTTGCACTTTTGCAATTTTTACATTTTATTATATTAATTTATTTAATATAAGACAATGAACAAACATCAACTTTTTTAAAATTAAATTTCGTCATTGACTACCGCCTCGTTCTCGATCGCCGCAAAGTCACGTGTCGTACAAGAACTGCTACTTTCTGAAGTCAGGTTGGAACTCATGTAAACATCATAATAACCAGAAATTAAAGAGAAGTGGTCGGATGCCATAATTCACTCGAAATTAAGTTGGGTCTGAATGAATTCAGTCAAACCAATAAATAATGAGCTGCTCTAACAAGTACTTACGTAAGCCAGAGTGGCCTTAAGTGTGCAGATTGAGCAAACGTATAATGCAGTCGCCGATCCGCTTAAGAAAATTCACACCTCGCCAAACCGTCAAGAGTCAAAAGTGGGTAACAAGGGATGTGAAATGGCACATGGGGTCAGAAAATAGGTCGATACACTGAAAATATCTACAGTTAAGACATTGATAAATGGTTAAATTATACAGATAAAGAAAACAATTTGGGACTTTGTAAAAAGGTCGTTATGTTGAGAGTGTCGACACTACCGAAGTCATGACAACGAGTACCGATTGTACTTAAGAGCGCAGTAACTATTTTAGGTAAAAGTAACGTCTCTCGAGAGAGACTATTGTCGTTGGCATTGTTTTTTTTTAAACACACGCTGTTTGGTTCCCTACATATTATCAGGCAATGCTTCAATTATTCTTACCAGAACATTGTGATCTTGCTGCATCAAACGGGGTACTGAATCAGGAAAGTTCATCTCAAAGAAACATTTCACAATGGCGAGGCCTTGCAAGTGGGGATTCCGTGTTGTTTTCGTGCGCGGAAGGCTACGACCTGATGTCACATGGAAACCTGGAGCGGCACAAAGTAGTAGTAAATACGTGTAATAGGGGCGTATGGAGCAAAAACCTGACATGTGAACCTAGTAAGTACTACTTACCATAACCATACTTTGCTACGTTAAACAAGCTCTGTCAACGGAAACGAAATAACCTGGTTTTTGGAAAGAGCTTCTATTTTAAAGACATCTAATTAAAAGTTTTCATTTCCACAAAGAGTGATTAAATAATCAACATATAATTACAATCAGTTTAAAAGCATTTATAAAAGGCTTAATAAAGGTACTTTATATGAGATATCCAAGAAATAATATTTCACGCTTTAATTTTCCAAGTGCATTAAACGTATTTTGAAAATAGTTTGTTTCATGTGTTCTGGCATTGGAATATTTTACTGCGGTTTATCTATTTTTTTCTGCTTGCTTTAATTTCTCTCATGTATACTTTCTTATAAATCGAAAAAGTAGAACCTTCAGTTATCTTGTTACTCAAACAAAGAAAATCGTCAAAACTATGCTTGCAATAAATATTTGCACAGAATAATCGGCAGCCCATTTTTTAAATAGATTACAATGCATTTGCTACATTATCCTTTTCAGAAACATGCATTTTATTAGATACTAACGTGTCTCCTGGGGTCGTGTTTTCCTATTCATCAAGTAACAACGGTTCTTTTAAACACGGTATAACGGTAAGTTGTGTTATAAAACAGTTAAGGCAACAATATGGTAACCTACCTAGAAAACAAATAATCATAATGAATTTCTTTGCTATTTACTATTTTCAAAAATGTTTTATTTATTATTATTGGAACTAACACTCGATGTTGCTGCTTTTCTATATTTAGGGAAAAAAATAACTATGTTAGAAACAATGGGATCGAACAATATGTTAAGCAGCAAGGTTTACTTCAGATTACCGTTATTCAACATCTTCATTGCACTGTCTGTTGTGCATTAATTGACCTTTCGTTGTATTGTTTTAACCGACTAGATTATGTCGTATCCCTTAAAGTACCGACTTTAAACATTATACTTAAAGTAACACACACTTGTCTTCTATTTTAATTTGCCTTAAATTTTATATATATTTACGATAAACACATACCTAGATTTACTTCTTATACACGTTTAAGGCTACTGTGACGTGCACAAATGAAGACGAGTATGAAATACAAGATGTAAACAAGACTGAAGAGTTCAAACCCCGCTACACATCTACATGCTCGTATGGGTCCTGGTCACATTAGTATAGATGTGTAGAAAGTACGTGTCGGTTACTTGGTCGGATAATACATAACGTCGAAACTGAGTCAGAATAACTTTAGAAAACAGTCTGACCACGTGCTCCGAATTATCCTGTTTGAATTAAATACATATTTATTAACAATACATCGCAAAGCTTCATGCATGATATAGCATGGTCCGGGTTATTTTTTAAGCCTTATTGATTGCACTTTTGAACATTAATATTAAACACACACACACACACACACACATACACACACACACACACACACATACACACACACACACACACACACATATATATATATACAGTAAGAACATTTAAAAAAAAGTGGGCTATTTTTATTGTTATCTTTGATTATATTCTGTTCATTGTTTGTTGTTTGTAGAGAGATGTATGCTCAAGAATGAACCAAACATTGTATACAATGTTAATGATACGTACGTCATTAGTACATCTAACGTAACAGTAAGCTGCCAGTCAGGATACAAGCTATATGACGAAAATAGAAAAATGTTTTTGGACATCGATCAGGGCGCTATTTCGTGTACCAAAGGGAAGCTAACACCTGACATAAACTGTCTTAAGAGTACGTATTTTCTGATTTTAATTTCCATTGCACTGGGTATTACTTTCGTTTTTAATCTTTTTATAAAGATCGAAGCAAAGGCAGGTGAGGCCATATTAATCCTAATAATGAATACAAGGTAGCTAACCATTGTGGCTGATCATGCAAAGATACATTATGATAGGGTCGTATAAATATTGTAAAATACATTAAAACTGGAAAAAAAATATTCAAATGTCAGTCAAAAAAGTATATAAATACACAAAATAGAGAAAACCTAACGGTTACCGCTATAAAACGGCCTATTAGCAAAAAGGGCAAACTGGTTTGCTTAAACTGGGTTAATTAACATAGTTCAAGCACTAAACGTGGAAGGAAACTATCAACAACTGTATGTTAAATGTAGAATGCTGAATACTGAAACAGTAATAGCTGTGGTGGAAATATGAAGGCAGATCCTAGTTTGGTGATATTGTATTAAACAAGAGTAAACTAATCTCATAACCTAAATTTGAAATCGTCCATTATTTTTATACAGTCATTCTAAATAAATAAGAATATCCACGTAGTCTTAAGAAGCTAATTTTAGATTAAAATAGTTCTCGAAGTGCTCATCGATCGGAACGCCTCGGGTAATTCTGTCCTCGGGACAATCATCCCTCGGAGATATCTGGTGCAATGACACTTACAAAATCACGATCGTTGTGTTTTCCGGAAAAAGGAAGCTAACTTTATATTAAAATAGTTCTCGAAGTGCTCATCGATCGGAACTCCTCGGGTAATTCTGTCCTCGGGACAATCATCTCTCGGAGATATCTGGTGCAATGACATTTACAGAATCACTATCGGTGTGTTTACCGGAAAAAGGAAGCTAACTTTATATTAAAATAGTTCTCAAAGTGCTCAGCGAACGGAACTTCTCGTGTAATTCTGTCCTCGGGACAATCATCTCTCGGAGATATCTGCTGCAATGACATTTACTTACAGAATCAAGACCTTTTTGTTCGCCATAAAGGTTGTTCACAAAGACGATAGGTGTAGTTGCGTAGAGGATTGGTTTATCATATTAGAATATATGACAAAGTCCTATGAGCATTGTAACATATACCAAACTCTGAAAAGTCACAGGACAAAGGTATTTCACATGAAAGCCAAGTGAAAAGCAAGAACAAATTTGCGATGAGTAAATAAAAGAAAAGAGCAAACCCGACAGTTACCGCCTTGGAACGGTCAGGCGGCAATATGGGTCGACTGGGTTGCTTAAACCCGTTTTACAGAGCTCTAACATTGCACTTCCTGATGGGTTTCTCAAATGCAAGCAATGGAAAGAAACCCGATCTATTTGAATACAAAATGTCCAAGCGCTGATGTTTTCTTTGATAAGTTATGACGAAAGTAGTGACGTCATTGAAAAATCATGTCCACATTGTGTTTAGAAAAGAAAGGGATATTATTTTGATTAGAAAAACTACACAAAAACGGTTGATTATAAGTGAAATTAACTTTTTGAATCAAATTCAATTCACTGTTTACATCTCGTTAGATATACAAATGCTACCGCATTTTCAGAAAAGACATTTATCTTTGTTGTTTTGATGACGTCATAGGTACCGACACGTTTATTTTGTCGGGGGTTTTCCCTGCATGTATCCGCCGAGAGTTGATTCGTGAATTATCCGCGGCGTTCCGATTTAGTGCTCATGTGAGATGAATGCATGTATTATTTGCATCTAATGTGCAATATATGTTGGTTTATCTAGTTCTGCTGATTTCTATAATTAAACGTCATTAACATAATCAACGATTTATACATTTATTTGTACGAATAACTGAACACTAGGATATCCTTTTGTGCGGTGAAAATACGTCGCATATTTACTTTTTATGTGAACCATCGATTATTTCTTCTTATGTAAAAACGATAGATAATAAACAATGTTGCTCACGAATTGTCCTTGATATTAGTTATCGGTTTATCAAGGTTGTCCTCGGACATTGTTGTTGTTCAAGTTGTGGATATTTACAACAGATTACAGAACAGCACGTCGAGCGATGTGGTTAATTTATATTTTCCATTGAATCCCTATTTCAATACAACAAAACGCATTATGGCATCCCTGACAGTAACATATTACAAACATGTACGTTTTGCGCTGTACTGGTCGATGCATTGGGAACAAGTTAAAATTGCCTATGTAATTATTTAGCATGTCTTGCAAGCTACCTGTGCCGCATTGATGCATTCGAGGTCAAAGCAGTCAAATAATTCTTAATTTATGTGATATCGGAATATGGTTAGATAATAAAACCGAAGGCTACCCACGCTTATCAAATATAAGAACTTCTGAACTCAGTCCGAATAAAGATGTTTTATTAAAAGTAAATATGGGATATTCTCAAATAAGACTTTATGTAAAATCGTATATAAATCTTTTTTTATTTCGTTACCTTTAAAAAGTGCAAGTACTCAGTACAACGTTAACTGGATTTAAATTTTATTTTGTATATTTTAGTTTAGCCTTAGTGTCTTATTTATATCCAATGTTCATATTCACAATGTTCATTTTGTCTGTAACAACTTCATTGACGTTAAATACATCATAAAATATTTACTCGGTCTTTACGACTATGATTTTTTTAAGATGACAAACATGTTTTGAACACGTTGTCAAGTTGCAAAAACAAACTGGATACATGAGGTGGTCCATATGTGCCTACAGTCAGGGCCGCATCCTGCGTACAAAACCTTATAAGAGCCAGTGTGTACATCGTATACTGAATTTATCTTATGTGTAAAGCTCGAAATGTATGAGAGCAGTAAGTGTGTGTCTCATACATCATACATTGCAAAAGCTGATAAACGAATGTGGTGGGTGACAGAGACATCTTGCGAGGTAGAAATGCAAATGCCTTACTAATAACAATTCTTATTGCAGTAATAATGCTAAGATTTGGCTTAAGCCAGGATTGTCAAATCAAACAAATACGTATAATTTTAAGCCCAATAGTCGGTCATTTTGTCTACTATGTAACACATTTTAATTAGAAATATATCTGTCTTTCTTGTTCGATTAATCCTGTAACATGTTCAACTGATCACGATACAATGATATATATGTATTCATAGTTCATTAAGGTTGTTTACCCTTGCATCTTTCTACATTATTTATAAGTGCTTTTGCTGACTGCACACAATTTTATATGCAATAACTTTCACATAAAATTAACAATTCTTCCCATTGAGAGCTTTAAATATTTGTTACTCGCTTGAGGGGTGAGTTCAAAATCAACTTCAAATGCCGATTATATAAACACAGTTTACTTACGCGATTGCGTTAATTCATCTCACGTTACCCACTCTTTTTCTCCATCAGGGGCACCTGCTGACGTGTTGTGCGGCATGCTGCAATGCCCATACAATTAATTGTAGTAGTTTGTTTCCAGTTTAAAGAAAGAAAACAGTTTTGAAAGAGTATTAGTAACAGTTCGTACTTGGTCAAAATCATGTTATTGTCTACCTGGCTAATAAGAGAATAACATAACACCCTGTAGATAATTAAATAATAGAGCAGATACTTAACTAAATGCTTTATTGTATTTAAATTTTATTAAAAGTAAAGAAACAAAATTAACATGAAAAAAATAAGAAAATAAGAAATAACTTACCACGTTATGATGTCCGATGAGCAAATGAAGGCGATGCTTACCCTTGACAGTCCACCGAGTAAATGACTAAGGTCAGCTAGAATTTCGTGAATTCCGTGCATTAAGAAACCCCGTATGTCAGCAGAACGACCACGGTTACACTACACTAAATACCGCAATGATTTCCAAATATTCTACAAATTGTTTGACAACACCAACAAAATACGAATTTAAAATCACATGTCAAATTAACTAACAAACAAAAAACTATAAACTTTTATATCCATGCATATTTCACCTGACATTATAATATGCTCTAACAAAAATGTGTACTACTAATATTTATTGTAACGTGGATGCCACGATGTGTCCCCGACCTGCCTCCACCTAAGACTGGGATAATAAAAGTTTAAAATCTTTTATATGTTATTCGACGTTGCAGGAAGCTGCAAGGCACCAGACAGTACCATTTATCCTCGCCTCACATTTTCCCATCCTTCAAGTAAAAACGATTGGTTTGATCATGATATTACGGTGAGTCGCGTTTGCTGTTGTTGTTTTAATCAAGATATGTTTAGAACGTTTGAAAAAAGTTCATGTTTTGCCCAAAGAAATATAATGTATCTCTGTCATATATATGTTAATATATTTTAGGATCGAACTTTTTCAAGTATTCTTAGTGCGAAAAACGGTTTTGAAGAAATGCCCCTTTAAGCGGGAAACCGCACTTATTGTGGTAACCTCCAGCAAGGTTACGCTGTACCTAATTGGTGTTTAAGCCTTAGCCGAACAATTTTGTTGACTGTACCTTTCTGTATGTTGACAGTTGACATAATAACTGTTATTAATCGGTCCTCATTTATTTCTTTTTTTTTTCTGTTTATACTTCATTCACTTTGATAGCTACATGCAAGAAGACAGTTAAAATGTGAAAATTGCGCCTGAAACATTTGAATATATTGTGGTTGTTTTTTAAAATTTCCGTTAATTTGTGAATCGTATATGTAAATGTATAAAACTATTAATTTCAGGCAACAGCAATTTGCGCAAATGCAGATGAATACGAGATATATAACAACAAAACTGGAAGGTTCGCCGACAGCTACCAATCTAGGTGCTCCTTTGGGTCTTGGACATTTATGTATGGCTGCGTAGAAAGTAAGTGTCGGTCCCTGGACATGAAGTAAGAACAGAATCAGGCATATATTATTATATATTATCAACTGTCTCGCTAACCGTACAATGCAGAAATAATTAGCTTACGCTTTAATCGTTACACTATTCCTACATTCTATGAGTACTTAGGTCGGGTTAAATTGTATTACCTTATTCAAGAGCACAACAATTTTGCACAATAATAAAATACATTTCTCGATGGATCTACTTTCGATAGAAGTTGCTTTATCCCTAATTGTAATGCAAGGTGTTTGATTTCTTGCATACAATAATGCAATGCTCTCTTTTTCATGCTAGAACACTGTGATCTTGCTGCATCTGAGGAAATGCGGTACGAGGACAGTTTATCTCACAGAGCCATCTCAGCAGGGCGAGACATAATAAGTGGAGAGTCGGTGTTATTTTCGTGCGTAGAAGGCTACGATATGATGGACAATGGTAACCGGAATCAGCTCAAAACAGTGATGAATACGTGCAATAAAGGCGCATGGAGTAAGAATCTGACATGTAAACCGAGTAAGTAACAAGTTATTCATAACAATACTTTGCTCACTTTTTACACAAACTTTGCAGACGAAGACTTCAAATTTCATGAAATAAAACAAAACAAAGAGCAATAAACTTATTTTAGGAATATTTTCGGATAATTTTAAAGAATGAATTAATTTATGTAGTCCAATGTTTACTAGAAGGTGTTTTAATGTTTTAATGAAGTATAAGTGCAAAAACGTTTCTTCTTTATAAAAAGAGAAGCTACCTAACTAAATGACTTACCAACTGTAAACGATATTAAAAGTAAAGAAACAAAGCTAACATTACGAACAACCAGAAAATAAGAAATAATTATCTACAATATGAGGTTACGATGAATGAAAGAATACGATGCTTACCCTTGGCAGCCCAGCGAGTAAATGATTAATTTCAGCTAGACTACACTCTTGTGGAATCTTGCATTAAGAAAGCCCGTTTGTAAGCAAAACGAACACGAACACTACATTCATTACCGCGATTAATTGCAAATATTATGAAATGTCAATACACTTTACTGACGTTACAAATCAGTAAAAGCATTAAATACCACATTACTGCATATAGGTATTCTAAAAATTGTTTGACATCACCAACAAAATAGGAATGGACAACTCCGTATTCGTTATTTCAGAAAGCTGCACAACACCAGACAGAACCATTTATCCTCGACTCATATTTTCCCATCCTTCAAGTAAAAACGATTGGTTTGATCATGATGTTACGGTGAGTCGGTGTTGTTGTTGTTTTAATCTAGATGTGTTTGGAACTGTTGAAAGAAAGTTTATGTATAACGCTTCCCAGAATGGTCTAAAATGGATATTATGGTCAAACCACATTTTGGTGTCTGAATTGCAGTTTTGCCGTAAATGAAATAGTTTGGTAACTTTACACAAAAAGCGATGTGGGGAACAAAAACTTAGTGTCTGTATTTAACAACAAGGTCAAATGCCATTGTTAACTCTTTAAAGAAAAATAATCTGTATCTGTCATATATATGTTATTTTATTTTACGAATGAACGTTTCCATGTATGCTTTGTGGGCATAAAAGTTTCTGAAGAAAAGTGCCTCTTTTAGCGGGGTATCCCACTAAGTGAGGTGGCCTCCATCGGGGTTTGACTGTACCTAACTGGTGTTTAGGCCTAAACCGAACAATGTTGTTAATTGTACTTTTGTGTATGTTTACAGTTGATATAATAACTGTTATTAATCCTTCTTCATTCATTTCTTGGTTTCTTGTTAATACTTAATTCAGTTCGGTAGTTATGCACACATTTGCGCCTGAATCATTTAAACATATTGCATATCTTTTAAATTTGTTCATTTTATTTGTAAAGCAAGTGTCTATTTCATTTCATCCATGTTGCTTAATTTGAATATATAAAACTTGTCGATTTCAGGCAACAGCAGTTTGCGAAAATGCAGATGAATACGAGATATATAACAACAAAACTAGAAGGTTCATCGACAACTACCAATCTAAGTGCTCCTTTGGGTCTTGGACATTTATGTATGGCTGCGTAGAAAGTAAGTGTCGGTCCCTGGACATGAAGTAAGAACAGAATCAGGCATATATTATTATATATTATCAACTGTCTCGCTAACCGTACAATGCAGAAATAATTAGCTTACGCTTTAATCGTTACACTATTCCTACATTCTATGAGTACTTAGGTCGGGTTAAATTGTATTATCTTATTCAAGAGCATAACAATTTTGCACAATAATAAAATACATTTCTCGATGGATCTACTTTCGATGGAAGTTGCTTTATCCCTAATTGTAATGCAAGGTGTTTGATTTCTTGCATACAATAATGCAATGCTCTCTTTTTCATGCTAGAACACTGTGATCTTGCTGCATCTGAGGAAATGCGGTACGAGGACAGTTTATCTCACAGAGCCATCTCAGCAGGGCGAGACATAATAAGTGGAGAGTCGGTGTTATTTTCGTGCGTAGAAGGCTACGATATGATGGACAATGGTAACCGGAATCAGCTCAAAACAGTGATGAATACGTGCAATAAAGGCGCATGGAGTAAGAATCTGACATGTAAACCGAGTAAGTAACAAGTTATTCATAACAATACTTTGCTCATTTTTTACACAAACTTTGCAGACGAAGACTTCAAATTTCATGAAATAAAACAAAACAAAGAGCAATAAACTTATTTTAGGAATATTTTCGGATAATTTTAAAGAATGAATTAATTTATGTAGTCCAATGTTTACTAGAAGGTGTTTTAATGTTTTAATGAAGTATAAGTGCAAAAACGTTTCTTCTTTATAAAAAGAGAAGCTACCTAACTAAATGACTTACCAACTGTAAACGATATTAAAAGTAAAGAAACAAAGCTAACATTACGAACAACCAGAAAATAAGAAATAATTATCTACAATATGAGGTTACGATGAATGAAAGAATACGATGCTTACCCTTGGCAGCCCAGCGAGTAAATGATTAATTTCAGCTAGACTACACTCTTGTGGAATCTTGCATTAAGAAAGCCCGTTTGTAAGCAAAACGAACACGAACACTACATTCATTACCGCGATTAATTGCAAATATTATGAAATGTCAATACACTTTACTGACGTTACAAATCAGTAAAAGCATTAAATACCACATTACTGCATATAGGTATTCTAAAAATTGTTTGACATCACCAACAAAATAGGAATGGACAACTCCGTATATGTTATTCGTTATTTCAGAAAGCTGCACAACACCAGACAGAACCATTTATCCTCGACTCATATTTTCCCATCCTTCAAGTAAAAACGATTGGTTTGATCATGATGTTACGGTGAGTCGGTGTTGTTGTTGTTTTAATCTAGATGTGTTTGGAACTGTTGAAAGAAAGTTTATGTATAACGCTTCCCAGAATGGTCTAAAATGGATATTATGGTCAAACCACATTTTGGTGTCTGAATTGTAGTTTTGCCGTAAATGAAATAGTTTGGTAACTTTACACAAAAAGCGATGTGGGGAACAAAAACTTAGTGTCTGTATTTAACAACAAGGTCAAATGCCATTGTTAACTCTTTAAAGAAAAATAATCTGTATCTGTCATATATATGTTATTTTATTTTACGAATGAACGTTTCCATGTATGCTTTGTGGGCATAAAAGTTTCTGAAGAAAAGTGCCTCTTTTAGCGGGGTATCCCACTAAGTGAGGTGGCCTCCATCGGGGTTTGACTGTACCTAACTGGTGTTTAGGCCTAAACCGAACAATGTTGTTAATTGTACTTTTGTGTATGTTTACAGTTGATATAATAACTGTTATTAATCCTTCTTCATTCATTTCTTGGTTTCTTGTTAATACTTAATTCAGTTCGGTAGTTAAGCACACATTTGCGCCTGAATCCTTTAAACATATTGCATATCTTTTAAATTTGTTCATTTTATTTGTAAAGCAAGTGTCTATTTCATTTCATCCATGTTGCTTAAGTTGAATATATAAAACTTGTCGATTTCAGGCAACAGCAGTTTGCGAAAATGCAGATGAATACGAGATATATAACAACAAAACTAGAAGGTTCATCGACAACTACCAATCTAAGTGCTCCTTTGGGTCTTGGACATTTATGTATGGCTGCGTAGAAAGTAAGTGTCGGTCCCTGGACATGAAGTAAGAACAGAATCAGGCATATATTATTATATATTATCAACTGTCTCGCTAACCGTACAATGCAGAAATAATTAGCTTACGCTTTAATCGTTACACTATTCCTACATTCTATGAGTACTTAGGTCGGGTTAAATTGTATTATCTTATTCAAGAGCACAACAATTTTGCACAATAATAAAATACATTTCTCGATGGATCTACTTTCGATGGAAGTTGCTTTATCCCTAATTGTAATGCAAGGTGTTTGATTTCTTGCATACAATAATGCAATGCTCTCTTTTTCATGCTAGAACACTGTGATCTTGCTGCATCTGAGGAAATGCGGTACGAGGACAGTTTATCTCACAGAGCCATCTCAGCAAGGCGAGACATAATAAGTGGAGAGTCGGTGTTATTTTCGTGCGCGGAAGGCTACGATATGATGGACAATGGTAACCGGAATCAGCTCAAAACAGTGATGAATACGTGCAATAAAGGCGCATGGAGTAAGAATCTGACATGTAAACCCAGTAAGTAACAAGTTATTCATAACAATACGTTGCTCATTTTTTACACAAACTTCAAGACTTCAAATTTCATGAAATAAAACAAAACAAAGAGCAATAAACTTATTTTAGGAATATTTTCGGATAATTTTAAAGAATGAATTAATGTATGTAGTTTAATGTTTACTAGAAGGTGTTGTAATGTTTTAATGAAGTATAAGTGCAAAAACGTTTTTGTTTTGTTTTTATAAAAATAGAAGCTACCTAACTAAATGACTGACCAACTGTAAACGATATTAAAAGTCAAGAAACAAAGCTAACATTACCTACAATCAGAAAATAAGAAATAATTATCTACAATATGAGGTTACGATGAGTGAAAGAATACTATGCTTACCCTTGCCAGTCCAGCGATTAAATTATAAATTTCAGCTAGACTACACTCTTGTAGAGACTTGCATTAAGAAAGTCCGTTTGTAAGCAAAACGAACACGGACACTACACTAAATACCGCAATTAATTCCAAATATTCTGAACTGTAAAGACACTGTACTGACGTTACAAATCAGTAAAAGCATTAAATACCACATTACTGCATATAGGCATTATACAAATTCTGTGACAACACCAACAAAATGCGAATGGACAACCCCGTATATGTTATTCGTTATTTCAGAAAGCTGCACAGCACCAGACAGTACCATTTATCCTCGCCTCATATTTTCCCATCCTTCAAGTAAAAACGATTGGTTTGATCATGATGTTACGGTGAGTCGGTGTTGTTGTTGTTTTAATCTAGATGTGTTTGGAACTGTTGAAAGAGTTTAAGATTTACACTTCCCAAAATTGTCTTAAATGGATATTATGGTCAAACCACATTTTGTTGTCTGAATCGTAGCTTTGCCGTAAATGAAATAGTTTAGTAACTTTACACTAAAAGTAATGTGGGGAACAAAAAATTAGTGTCTTTATTTAACAAGGTCAAATGTCATTGTTAACTCTTTAAAAAAAATAATCTGTATTTGTCATATATATGTTATTTATTTTATGAATATACGAATAAACGTTGCCAAATAAGCTTAGTGGGCAAAACAAATTCTGAAGAAAAGTGCCCCTTGTAGCTGAGGTATCCCACAAAGTGAGGTGTTTAATTCTGAGTCGAACAATTTTGTTAATTGTACTTTTGTGTATGTTTACAGTTGACATAATATATTTTATTAATCAAACTTCATTTCTTGGTTTCTTATTAATACTTAATTCAGTTTGATAGCTATACATCATTTGCATCACCCATGAAAAAACAGTCCAGCATTTACTACGAACTTTACAAATCAATATCACGTGACGGGAAACCTTCTGTCAATAATTATGGTTAGCTTTGGCGTCACAAGTGTCCTAAAATTATCACAAATATTACACGACTGGAGACTATTATGTAATAGTATCCAGCATGTGTGGAATGCCTATAATCAGCCATCATTACTTTTCACAGGTCATAATGTTTTATTATGAATCGCTATCTTTCACAAATCTCGTCAAAATAGATACATAGATATGACCCGTGAGATTTCCCTTAATTCTTAAATTTATACCCTGAACTAGGCCGCGCTAAAACATATGTTAAAGGAAAGTATATGATTGGAGAACAGACAATATATAAAGAGAAACAATAAAGAGAATAATTATTCAGTAAATAGGATCTTTGTTCTTGTTTTGATTAAATCTAAAGCCATTCAAGGTTTTGTGTAATGAAAGGCTTTTCGACACAATATAATATAAGTCAACCAACATAGATAGATTGATATTACCTGAAGTAACGACTTAAGATTTCTCGACAGCTTATTCTCAAATTGAATTATTTGTGTTGTCAATTAAATGTTAACTTTGGTTTCTAAAAAAAATGAAACCCTTCATACATGTAGTAAATATGTGCGTTTAAGGCAATTGTGACGTGCACAAATGGAGACGAGTACGAGATAGAGGATGGAGACAGGAATGACGTTTTCACATTATACTTTAAGTAACAGACACGTGTCTTGTATTTTTATTTGCCTTAATGTTTATATATATATTTACGATAAACACATACCTAGATTTACTTGTTATACACGTTTAAGGTAACTGTGACGTGCACAAATGAAGACGAGTATGAAATACAGGATGTAAACAAGACTGAAGAGTTCAAACCCAGCTACACATCTACATGCTCGTATGGGTCCTGGTCACATGAGTATAGATGTGTAGAAAGTACGTGTCGGTTTCTTAGTCTGATAGTATGCAGCGTCTTTATTAGGACGATGTGTTTAATAAGCACATTCAAACTGGATAAATTAATAATCTATCTTTTTTAGACTCAAGCTTAGCCTTAAATGTACCCCTATTGGTTCTACACACCATCAACGTTGCCATTAAGACGTATAGCTCCGTTTTCCAAATTATCTATATATGTATATACATTGTACATGTTACATAACATTTGATTTCAAACCACCCTGTATAGCATGTTATGGTTGAGCTTTATGTCCAGGGACCGACACTTAATGCCATACCTTTTGTAAAAATACATTCAACATAAATATAAAATAACACAATTCGCAAGAGGAGCTGTATTATTTTAATGTTATCCGTTATCTATTTCTAATTGAAAATTGCTTAATGTTTTCTTTATAGAGAGATGTGCGCTCAGGAACGAGCCAAACACTGTGTATAACAGAAGCCAAAAGTACCTCGAAAGTGGGGAGAACGAAACAGTTAGCTGCAGGATGGGTTACGAACTGTTTTATGAAAATACAAGGACGTATTTGGACATAGACCAGAGAGACATTTCCTGCACCAAAGGAAAGCTATCAGCAGCAATTACTTGCATTATGAGTACGTGTTTACTTGTTTGAAGCGGTTGCTTATATTACTATATTTTATTCTTTCCTCTTACGATACTGATAGTAGCATATGCAGGGTAAAACTAATAGTGCTATAGTTGTATGTCTTAGGTTGTACATATACACAACCAGTTCCTTTTGTGCATATACACAGCCAGTTCCTTTAATGATTTGCTCTTGTATTTCCGTTAAAGTAAAACACGCGCATTAATTAATTAGATGTTAAGGTAGATACTCTGCAGTATTTTATGCTGACAAATAACGAATTTATTTACATGTGTTAAAATAGTCTGACCATTAACCCGCCATTATGAATATGAAAGGTTCCTAGCTCCACATCTTCATTTCAAACGAAGACAGGGTCAGAGTTAAATAACTGATATAAGTCAAGCTACTTGCATTATTTAAGAAAAGACAAATGAGCTATGAGCTAATTTGTACGTAGTATAAGTATACATCAAATGGAACATAATACAGGTGCGCCTGTGTAGAGAACTAGTAAATGTTTACATTTGTTGTGGCTACATTTATGTAATCATGTTTAATGTTTATGTATGGCGCATACATAAAGAAATGTTATACATGTTTACTCATTAACGCAACCAAGATGTAATGCACTTTGGTCACAAATAATATTTGATTTTTATATATAGGCAATTGTATACATGAAAATATTTCGTTAAATGACTTATCACAAATTTGTTCTTACTTTTCACTTGGCTTGCATGTGAAATACTTTATCCTGTGCCTTTTCAGAGTTTGGTATGTGTTGCAATGCTCATAGGACCTTGTCATATATTCTTTTTAATCTTCAATTTAAGATTTCTTGTATGTATATATAGTCAAGTAAACTTGGTGGTATCAAGCTATGCATAAACGTGCTCATACAATAATGACACTTATTCTGCTCCGACTAATGGATGGATGATAACTAGAAACCTATCTTGATTGGCATATTGGGACAGTTAAGTGCGATAATGATGGTAAGTGGGTGGGGAGCAAGGAGTTAACTGTCACACATTCAGTACCGTCGGTTTTATTACAAAATACTGCCATACTTTCTTTTTCGGCGGTGGCATGTTGCAGACGATATGCTGACGTCATTGAAATGACTCACTGATAACTGAAGCGCACAGAATGTTAATCCGCATTCGGAACATTCGGTTTATATAGCATCTGGGGAGACAGCGATAATGTGATTGCTAGTTATCTTAACTTCTGGTTAATTGTAAACAAAACAGCCAGAATATTTCACTATTTCTGGGACATATGATTGGGAAATTGACTTTCTGCCCATATTTGATCGATACTGAAACGACCGATACAGGTTCAAAATATAATATTTGTGGTAATTTTCAAGGGATCTTTTCTAATCTACCTATTCTTTACTTGTAGAGAGATGTGTGCCGGCGAAGGACAACAACACAATATATAATCTCGATGAGACCTTTGTTGTGGTTGGCGGCACTTTTATAAATGTTAGTTGCAAGCCGGGGTTCGAGCTTTATGACCATAAAATGGACAAGTTTTTGAACAAAAATGTGACAGCCATTTCATGCACCTTAGGACACTTTACGCCAAATATAACGTGTGGGCCTGGTAGGTATTCTGTCATATTACAATTTATTTTATCTCCAGGTCTTACGTATGCATGTTGTATGTATAAGAGTACAGATGACGTCGAGTAAATGCTGAACAATTCTTATCCTATATATTTCTGGTTTGGTCCCTTTTGCCGACTGACTGTTCCAAGGCGGTAACTGTAAGGTTTGCTTGTTTGTATAATGACACACAGATTTGTTCTTACTTCTACCATTTGGCTTGCAATTGTACACCTATGTCCTGTACTTTTTCAAATATTGGGATATGTTACAATGCTCGTAGGACTTTGTCATATTTCCTTCCTCACATTATTATTTTTTTCTTACTTTTTCTTACTTTTTACATAATATTCAATTAAATATATAGTGGTTTTACTTTGTAAAATATTTTAGTGCACTTGATTTAATGTTGATTTTGTGTGTTTTGTTTACATTTTTTATATTTTCCATTTATATATTATATTTTAACGGGGTGAATTTGTATTATATTTTTCTTATATCTAACCCTCTTATCAATGATTCTGTGTTTGTTTGTAATATTTCGCCAATGATGTGAGTCTAGATCAGAGCGCTTGGTAATAAACTGTTCTCTCAAGGTCTGTACTTCCTTAAAATTAGAACCTTAGGTAAAGGACGGGTAAATAACCCAGGTTCATGTTCATATCTCCGGATCCCATACATTTTACTCCGGAGATTGTGTGTGTGCGGGACATAGAGCATAAGGTCCTTGTTGTTCTTCCCAATGATTCCGACAACTGATTTAACGTCATATAATAAATTACATTAGTTCTATTCGCAAAATGTTAAGCATTTTATTCGAGTTTAAAAATGAATTGTTTTTATCATTGTAGAACGATGTAAGGTTCCTTCAGAGAAAACAATGCACCTGTGGAGAGTAAATAATGGTAACGATATAAACTTAACTGCAAACCACAACGTAAGATCGGGAAAAGAGGTGAGCATATTACTTCTTGCAGTACAGTATATGCTAAGTTTAAAACTCTCTCACCTTGTGACAGTGATTATTATGATGATAGAAATAGGATTCAATGGCGACATTAAATACAAAGACATAATCTTTTAATAACGATAAATTTTAAAATCAAATAATAATTCCGCAATACTGAATACAAATGTTAATGAAGGCTATCTGTTGTTTTCCTACAGTTTTTGCATTTGAAGAGACATTATCACTTTGTTTTGGTGACAATGCCCCATCCTGGTCGCATTTAAATAATACAGAAGTCAAAGGATTTCGTGCAAGAGGTTGTCTAGGAATGTTCTGGTGTCTCTCTCTCTTAAGATTGACATAACAAAGCTGGTAGTTTATTTAAGGCTATCAATATGTAAATGCGTGCTGTTGTACTTTCAACTGACCATATCTCATAGTCATCAAATACTCAGTCAGCCCTATATATTCCCCTGTTACAGTAATTATGTTTTTTTTCATTAAATGATCTCTTAAACAATAAACAATAGATGAGAATATCTCTGCTGACAGGCATATTAGCAGTCCCGGTCAATGGGATCCGATCTTTTTTCCTGTTTGGCATATCTTGTTGCAAATACAGAGATTTCGATTTTAATAGCTTAGTCTTTATCAGTAATCACCGTTATTCAATGTCTTTGTAATTATACGTTCTATTGTTCTGACAGGTAAGATTCGTAGGCATTGGCCGCCAAGAAAAATCAAATCAAACGTACACGTGTTTAAATGGAGAATGGACTCCCAAGATACCAACATGTAATACATCTCACAGTCCTTCAACAACGTCTTTGACAACGGTTTCACAAACGGGTATTTCCAGCACTGAAACGAGCGGAACAGAAAACATCATTTCGACTAAAAAAACAGGTGACCATTTTATATCGCTTAATGCACGCTCTAATCATACGTTAAAATGTCAGTTTATAGCAAATCTTTGCAAGTCCAAATAGGAATTTAATTGTAAGTAGAAATGTGTAAATACTTCACTATTGAATGAACAACAAATCTCCACGTGCGTATATTGCCAGTGGTCGTCTTTATTACAATGTCGTCAATGTTATTTTTTGCTGAAGGTAAACTGCATAAAGCCGAGATAATTATTTATATATTTAAGAAGCTATGTCTTTTTATTATTTGAGAAAGATATTTTCTGATTATTTTTTTTTTTTAGATATTACCTAGAAGTAAGGGGTGACAATGTATGCCATCGCTACACACAAACATTTTAATGTAAAGGATGTGAAATGTGGTCGGCAATACCAACGCTGCACTCAGACATTTTAATGTAAAGGATGCGAAGCGTAGTCGTTAATACCAACGCTACACACAAACATTTTATTGGAAAGAATGTGAAATCTGGTCGGTAGTAACAACGCTGCACACAAACATTTAATTATAAAGGATGTGAAACGTGGTCGGTAATACCAACGCTACACACAATTTTATTGTAAGGAGGTGAAACGTGGTCGGTAATACCAACTATACACACAAACATTAAATTATAAAAGATTTGAAACGTGGTCGGTAATACCAACGATACACAGAGACATTTAATTGTAAGGATGAGAAACGTGGTCGGTAATACCAACTATACACACAAACATTTTATTGTAAGGATGAAAAACGTGGTCGGTAATACCAACTATACACACAAACATTAAATTATAAAAGATTTGAAACGTGGTCGGTAATACCAACGATACACAGAAACATTTAATTGTAAGGATGAAAAACGTGGTCAGTAATACCAACTATACACACAAACATTAAATTATAAAAGATTTGAAACGTGGTCGGTAATACCAACGATACACAGAAACATTTAATTGTAAGGATGAAAAACGTGGTCGGTAATACCAACGATACACAGAAACATTTAATTGTAAGGATGAAAAACGTGGTCGGTAATACCAACGATATACAGAAACATTTAATTGTAAGGATGAAAAACGTGGTCGGTAATACCAACGATACACAGAAACATTTAATTGTAAGGATGAAAAACGTGGTCGGTAATACCAACGATACACAGAAACATTTAATTGTAAGGATGAAAAACGTGGTCGGTAATACCAACGATACACAGAAACATTTAATTGTAAGGATGAAAAACGTGGTCGGTAATACCAACGATACACAGAAACATTTAATTGTAAGGATGAAAAACGTGGTCGGTAATACCAACTTTACACAGAAACATTTAATTGTAAGGATGAAAAACGTGGTCGGTAATACCAACGATACACTGAAACATTTAATTGTAAGGATGAAAAACGTGGTCGGTAATACCAACGATACACACATTTAATTGTAAGGATGAAAAACGTGGTCGGTAATACCAACTTTACACAGAAACATTTAATTGTAAGGATGAAAAACGTGGTCGGTAATACCAACGATACACAGAAACATTTAATTGCAAGGATGAAAAACGTGGTCGGTAATACCAACGATACACAGAAACATTTAATTGTAAGGATGAAAAACGTGGTCGGTAATACCAACTTTACACAGAAACATTTAATTGTAAGGATGAAAAACGTGGTCGGTAATACCAACGATACACAGAAACATTTAATTGTAAGGATGAAAAACGTGGTCGGTAATACCAACGATACACAGAAACATTTAATTGTAAGGATGAAAAACGTGGTCGGTAATACCAACGATACACAGAGACATTTAATTGTAAGGATGAAAAACGTGGTCGGTAATACCAACTTTACACAGAAACATTTAATTGTAAGGATGAAAAACGTGGTCGGTTATACCAACGATACACAGAAGCATTTAATTGTAAGGATGAAAAACGTGGTCGGTAATACCAACGATACACACATTTAATTGTAAGGATGAAAAACGTGGTCGGTAATACCAACGATACACAGAAACATTTAATTGCAAGGATGAAAAACGTGATCGGTAATACCAACTATACACAGAAACATTTAATTGTAAGGATGAAAAACGTGGTCGGTAATACCAACTATACACAGAAACATTTAATTGTAAGGATGAAAAACGTGGTCGGTAATACCAACGATACACACATTTAATTGTAAGGATGAAAAACGTGGTCGGTAATACCAACGATACACAGAGACATTTAATTGTAAGGATGAAGAACGTGGTCGGTAATACCAACTTTACACAGAAACATTTAATTGTAAGGATGAAAAACGTGGTCGGTAATACCAACGATACACAGAAACATTTAATTGCAAGGATGAAAAACGTGGTCGGTAATACCAACGATACACGCATTTAATTGTAAGGATGAAAAACGTGGTCGGTAATACCAACGATACACAGAAACATTTAATTGCAAGGATGAAAAACGTGATCGGTAATACCAACTATACACAGAAACATTTAATTGTAAGGATGAAAAACGTGGTCGGTAATACCAACTATACACAGAAACATTTAATTGTAAGGATGAAAAACGTGGTCGGTAATACCAACGTTACACACATTTAATTGTAAGGATGAAAAACGTGGTCGGTAATACCAACGATACACAGAGACATTTAATTGTAAGGATGAAAAACGTGGTCGGTAATACCAACTTTACACAGAAACATTTAATTGTAAGGATGAAAAACGTGGTCGGTAATACCAACGATACACAGAAACATTTAATTGCAAGGATGAAAAACGTGGTCGGTAATACCAACGATACACGCATTTAATTGTAAGGATGAAAAACGTGGTCGGTAATACCAACGATACACAGAAACATTTAATTGTAAGGATGAAAAACGTGGTCGGTTATACCAACGATACACAGAAGCATTTAATTGTAAGGATGAAAAACGTGGTCGGTAATACCAACGATACACAGAAACATTTAATTGTAAGGATGAAAAACGTGGTCGGTAATACCAACGATACACACATTTAATTGTAAGGATGAAAAACGTGGTCGGTAATACCAACGATACACAGAAACATTTAATTGCAAGGATGAAAAACGTGATCGGTAATACCAACTATACACAGAAACATTTAATTGTAAGGATGAAAAACGTGGTCGGTTATACCAACGATACACAGAAGCATTTAATTGTAAGGATGAAAAACGTGGTCGGTAATACCAACGATACACAGAAGCATTTAATTGTAAGGATGAAAAACCTGGTCGGTAATACCAACGATACACAGAAACATTTAATTGTAAGGATGAAAAACGTGGTCGGTAATACCAACGATACACACATTTAATTGTAAGGATGAAAAACGTGGTCGGTAATACCAACGATACACAGAGACATTTAATTGTAAGGATGAAAAACGTGGTCGGTAATACCAACTTTACACAGAAACATTTAATTGTAAGGATGAAAAACGTGGTCGGTAATACCAACGATACACAGAAACATTTAATTGCAAGGATGAAAAACGTGGTCGGTAATACCAACGATACACAGAAACATTTAATTGTAAGGATGAAAAACGTGGTCGGTAATACCAACGATACACACATTTAATTGTAAGGATGAAAAACGTGGTCGGTAATACCAACGATACACACATTTAATTGTAAGGATGAAAAACGTGGTCGGTAATACCAACGATACACAGAAACATTTAATTGCAAGGATGAAAAACGTGATCGGTAATACTAACGATATACAGAAACATTTAATTGTAAAGGATGAAAAACGAGGTCGGTAATACCAACTATACACAGAAACATTTAATTGTAAAGGATGAAAAACGAGGTCGGTAATACTAACGATATACAGAAACATTTAATTGTAAGGATGAAAAACGTGGTCGGTAATACCAACGATACACAGAAACATTTAATTGTAAGGATGAAAAACGTGGTCGGTAATACCAACGATACACACATTTAATTGTAAGGATGAAAAACGTGGTCGGTAATACCAACGATACACAGAAACATTTAATTGCAAGGATGAAAAACGTGATCGGTAATACTAACGATATACAGAAACATTTAATTGTAAGGATGAAAAACGTGGTCGGTTATACCAACGATACACACAAATATTAAATTGTAAAGGATGTGAAACGTGGTCGGTACTATTAACGCTACACTCAAACATTTTATTGTAAAGAATGTGAAATGTGGTCGGTAATGTTTCGAGTCATTAACCTTACATTTACTTTTCATTTTCATCCACTTTTGACACTCACTTTTTTATGATAAAACTGTTAAAACATATCCAGCTTTTAATACACCTTTCTTATGTTTTAGTTCATACAATAAATGCTTGTTTCTTTCGTTCCATTTAAGTGGGTATGTGTGCTTTTGAAGAAATGATCTTGTTATTACTATCTCGTTGACATGATTTCCTGCTTAAGTTCTTGACTCTGGTCAACAAACGCTACCTGATGTGTTTTCAATTCAACTATATCTTTTATTCTTGACTTTATCTAAAATGGCGTATGTATCCTCACTTTGCTTATATGTAACATAGGGAGAAAAATGTGCAGCCAGTCCGGGACTCGAACCCAGGACACTTCGCTAACAGGGCGAATGCTCTACCGACTGAGCTAACCGGACCGCCTACACATTCTCTCCCTATCACCCGGCTACATACACCCCGGGCAACTTGAAATTCGTCCTCGAATTTCCACAGACTAAATACTCTACATAGAACTCACAAGCATTTCTCAAGCACTTGTACGTAACGACCGCGGGTCATTTACGTTGGGCGCCAATGTAAGATAGGGAGAAAAATTTGCAGCCAGTACGGGACTCGAACCCAGGACACTTCGCTAACAGGGCGAATGCTCTACCGACTGAGCTAACCGGACCGCTTACACATTCTCTCGCTATCACCCGGCTACATACACCCCGGGCAACTTGAAATTCGTCCTCGAATTTCCACAGATCGTATGCTCTACATACAACTCATAAGCAACTCAAACACTTGAGTACCGTAACGACCGTGAGTCATTTACGTTGGGCGCCAATGTAACATAGGGAGAAAAATGTGCAGCCAGTCCGGGAATCGAACCGAGGACACTTCGCTAACAGGTCGAATGCTCTACCGACTGAGCTAACCGGACTGCTCACACATTCTCTCCCTATCACCCGGCTACATATACACAATGTGCATTATGTCTGAAGCAACTCCATACACATTACATATTTAATAAAATATTATCGGGATCTACAACTATTAGCTTCTAACAAGGCCAACAGGGAATCCTTCGTTATGCTTCGTTATACTGTATTGCTTGCAACTGACGCTTTTACAGTCAAGAATTTGCATCGCTTTTAAATTACACAATGACCGAACAGGACGTGGAGACTAATGAAAAAATGACTTAAATGGTTCCTGGAGGCACTTTTATGTAACGCGAGGAAAGATCACATGGCTACCACATCAGATTGTTCTAGCTAAAGCAGTCAAAATTGTCATATCAGTACATATATGTTTGCTTGGTCAATATTGACGGTTCTAAATGTGTTTTGTTTTTCCCTCGGGAAAAAAGCCTTAAGTACAACATTCGTTTGCAGTTGGGCTGCTTCTGATTGTTTTAGCGTCTTTAGATACATTTTTCTTTGGAACTGTTCGGTTGTCAGTTTATTATTTTTCTTTGTCGTATGACTTTTATGTACAGCATTGTAGGTTGTATGTTCGAATTTGAATTTTTTTGTTTTAGACAGATGCGAGGTACCTTCTTCGGCAGATATGAACGTGTGGCGTGTCGATGGTAATAGTAACAGGAATATAACGCATTTCAAAAACATAAAATCAGGAAGAAGGGTTAGTATGTTACTAGCTGTACAGAACATGTTAATCACTCAATGGCTTCGTAAATAAACCGTACTTATTGTTTTGACTTTATCTAAAATATATTTTAACTAAGTGACATTGATAACTTCTCTCATCTAGTCCATAGTCATTTAAACTTTAGGCTCACAGTAATTCTTCAAACATGTTTGGGTGTATATATATATATATATATATATATATATATATATATATATATATATATATATATATATATATATATATATATATATATATATATATATATATATATATATATATATATATATATATATATATATATATATAATTATTTTAAGTCGATATGTCATGTCAGCTAAAAGCGTCATATATTGTATATTTCTTTATTTGTGATACACTATATATGTACCAGCTATCAACCAACGCAAATAAAGTAAATATCAAAATCGTTTGGTGTTATGAGCAAATAAACTATGATTTTGTTTTATAAAGATAAGGGTTATGTTGACGATACGCTGAAACTGTCATCTGTACTGATATGTTATAATATAAACATGCAGCTGTGGACATGGACACGGTTGCTGAAGTGGAAAAAACCTTTTTTTTCATAAGTGGGCGTACTAGTGTGTTTTTTTATTTAAGTCTGTTACGACCGTGGTTTATAATTTCCTGTCATTATTAATATATTTACCTGACAGGTAAAAATTACGTGTAAGAACAACAATGATTCCACGAGCATTAAAAACAGCGAAACAGATGACATTACACATACGACTAGAGTAACAGCTGTCAAAACAGGTAAAATATTATATATTGTAGAGGTATGCATAAGTCACCTCTTTTCAGATCATCGTTAAAGTACGTCTAATCCCATGTGAAAATACATTGTCATCATCAATTAATGTCATTATGTCCCCAGGTTCGTACATTACTACACGTGAAATTGAAGTCTAAGCATAATTGGGACGTACTAAAAGACACTGATGTGAGACAGGCCTGAAACAATTTTGTTTTCAATTGTCCATTTTCAGAAATGTATGACCTTGCGGAATATAAACGTACACCTGACAAACATGTTTAACGCTTCTTATCTTTCAGCACATTTTTATGAAAACCGATATTTATCATTATTTCTCCTTACATTATGACTTAAGCTGTCAACAGATATAAAGAAGATATTACGAAATTCTCAATAATACCAATTACTAGTTGTGTTAAACTTAAGAAGCCGTTTTCTTACTCTCTGAAAATAAAAGAAAGCAGTTAACGGAAAGGTGTGTTTCATTATAGTTTAATATTAATATAAAATTTTGTTCTACGTCCTGTATTATTGGAAAATCTTATTATCAATATCATAAATTTACGCATATTTGCGACTGTTATTATCCTGAAAGGATACTTACAAATTTATCTAGTGACCATGTGTGTTCTAGCGACAATTAAGAAACAACACATTACCCGTACCTTTCTAGCATACCAGTATTTATGCTGTAATCAACTAGGCAGTGAGGTATGGCTCTTCATCTATAACTGATATTAAACTATAATGAAACATTCCTATTTTTAACTGCTTTCTTTCATTTTCAGAGAGTCGGAAAAACGATGATTTAGTACAAATGTCTATAAATCGTATAAGTAGACGATTTACATTTCGTACTTTATTTTAAATATCCATTGTCAACAGAATTCCGAAAATGTTAAACAGCGATTCATTAAATACATCAACCAAAAGCAGGTAACATGATTTTTGACGGATATAAAAACAAACACTATTTTACTTCGTACTTTAATTATAGATAAGATAAACAAGTCTGAGAAAAAGCCTGATTTGGTCTCGCAGACAGAACGTCCCATACCAGTATCCGATGAAAACTCAGTTGTCTCGACTACGCAGGAA
This sequence comes from Sinonovacula constricta, assembly GCA_007844125.1. Classification (NCBI taxonomy): domain Eukaryota; kingdom Metazoa; phylum Mollusca; class Bivalvia; order Cardiida; family Solecurtidae; genus Sinonovacula; species Sinonovacula constricta. Next base: position 36,883,593 of record CM017572.1, read on the forward strand.
CATACAGATAATGAACTTGGTTCGAAAGGTCAGTATGTCTGTCTCATTGTAGGCGTCAACAAAAGAAGAGCATGAGTATTTTCATAACAGTATTGCAAACCATTCTCTTATGTACACATAAATAAGCTGCATTAAACTTTTTAAAATTATGTACAACAAGTATTGCAATTCAGGACAGTAAATCGGCTTCAAAGCGATTTTATGATTTCATGATTGCTTCAGCAAATAAGAACAATTTCATTCATAGACTTTTGCTTGTCCATTTGAGTGAGAATATATGTGTGAAGTAAATGTCTTAAAATTATGTTAGCTTGCAGTAAGGGTTTTGTACGATCAACATTAATACACAAATGAAATAGCAAAAAATGATGACGCGTTCAAGAATATATTAAGAGTTGATAAAGTGTAAAACTTATTAGAGAGCAATTTGTGCCTATTAACTGTTCTCTGTTGTTTTTATTTTTGTAATGTTTAACAACTTACAAAATCACACAAACTGGTCATTTCAAAATCCGAAAATCACCGAGATTGGAGGTTCAATGAAGGACAACATACACTGGACAATCCAATTTTATTCAAAAGGCAAATTAAAGACCAGTTAGAGAAAATAATTAAGAAACTATTTTTTTGTGATTGTCTTCAGGTTCATCATTTCTTAGGCAATTGCCAAATATATACTATAAGTGAAAGTAGATTTTTTTAAACAATTAAGAGAAACTGTGTGGTCCTTTCTTAACAATTTGTTCTCCGTCCTGTATTATTGGAAAATATATCTTATCATCAATATCGTTAATTTACGCATAGTTGCGACTGTTATTATCCTGAAAGGATACTTACAAATATCTCTAGTGACCATGTGTGTTCTAGCGACAATTAAGAAACAACACATTACCCGTACCTTTCTTGCATACCAGAATTTATGCTGTAATCAACTATGCAGTAAGGTATGGCTCTTCATCTATAACTAATATTAAACTATAATGAAACTCACCTTTTCTTTAACTGCTTTCTTACATTTTCAGAGAGTCGGAAAAACGACGATTTAGTTAAAATGTCTGCTTTTTATTATTACTTGTAAAATAATGAAAGTTCATATTTTTTCATTTTATCATATAATCTATGTTCTATGAGTAGACGATTTACATTTCGTACTTTATTTCAAATATCCATTGTCAACAGAATTCCGAAAATGTTAAACAGCGATTTATTAAATACATCAACCAAAAGCAGGTAACATGATTTTTGACGGATATAAAAACAAACTCTATTTTACTTCGTACTTTAATTATAGATAAGATAAACAAGTCTGAGCAAAAGCCTGATTCGGTCTCGCAGACAGAACGTCCCATACCAGTATCCGAAGAAAACTCAGTTGTCTCGACTACGCAGAAACAAACAGATGATGAACTTGGACCGAAAGGTCAGTATGTCTGTCTCATTGTATGCGTCAACAAAAGAAGAGCATGAGTATTTTCAAAACGGTATTGCAAAACATTCTCTTGTATAAACATAAATAATCTACATGAAACTTTTTAAAATTATGTACAACAAGTATTGCAATTCAGGACAGGAAATCGGCTTCAAAGCGATTTCATGATTGCTTCTGCAAATTAAAAAACAATTTTATACATAAACTTTTGCTAGCCCATTTGAGTGAGAATATATGTGTGAAGTAAATGTCTAAAAATTATGTTAGCTTGCAGTAACGGTTTTGTGCAATCAACAATCACACACAAATGAAAAAGAAAAAAACAAAGATGACGCACTCAACAATATATTAAGAGTTGATAAAGTTTAAAACTTATAAGAGAGCAATTTGTGCCTATTAACTGTTCTCTGATGTTTCTATTTTTAGCATTGGCATACGCAATATGCAGGAAAAATATTATGTGGAAGCAAGCCTTGTAAAAGAAAGTTTGATCGTAGAAAGCCATCTACAATATTGGTTGATTTTTTATTTCTGGTTATATATGTGCGCATTTAATATGACTTTGCTTTGTTAAGGCTGTGTTTTGCCTGCTGGATATACGATAAGTGGCGATGAATCAGGAGAAGACAACTCTATGGTAAGTACCAAAGCATATGCTGAGCCGGAATCGCCAATATACAAATCAATATTAGATTAGTGACTTTATACTCACTTATCTTGTCAATAATAACACTCTATGTGATATGGTATAATTCCAACATAATGCTTATAGCTTGCCAGTACTTAAAATAAAAGGGTTTAACTGTTTTTATGCTTTTGTGCTGGTAAGAAATATAAGCCCTCGTGAATATTCATTAATTCAAATGGAAACCTTACAATAGACATTATTTTGGAAAGTTATTAGACGTCTTTAATTTAAAATCTGTATTTAAGTAAAAATAGTAGTTTTAGAAATTCAAAATGTATCATTCTTAATTTGACATTAATTGACGCACGTTTAATAAATGCCCTAAATATCAAATTTTCAAACGTGTTTGTTTTTATCAGGTCAGGTTGTTCTCCATTCACATTTAATATACTGCTTTCGGTAGCAACCTGCTTATACTAACCATATCTAAAAGGTAATGAAAAGACGTAAGGACTATGAATAAGATTTACATGTAAATTGTTTATTATCAAATAAGCTCCCTTAATTATACATTTCAATACAAGATCTTCATTTCCATTTTTTTTTGGTTAATCAACGTCTGGTGAATACAGGCCCCACTTTTTGTTTATTTCAGTAATCCAGATCTTGTCTTAACTTTCTAGGCTGTTATTTTCAGTAAAATTCCATGTGTTTTGTTTGATATTTAATTTAAGTGACACACGTCTCATTGACCCTTTTCTCCATATTACCACAAAAACGTGACATTTTTTTCACATCGTGATAAAACTTGCTCTTTCTCCGTGCTGATATGTCTTTCTTCTCATTTTACGAAACAACACGCGAAATACTTGGACATCTTATCACGGAATCTTTTTTTTTTCCAGATTTTACCATTATAATCTATACCTGCTTTGACTGACGAAAAGCTGTTTCATTTGATCAAACTGCTGCATTATTTTAGAATAAAACAATAATAAGAAAGTAAAGTCCCAGCAAAATTCCACCTGGATATATGAAGCGGTTACTTATCCTCGTTTAGGTTTCCTTACTTTCAAATTATTCATATCCGTTGGAATCTTATTATATGATAGGTAACAACTTATGTTTGGTGCTTTTAAAAACAACATAAGACTTCAATTAATTAGGAACTGAAACTAGAGCTGAAATTCAATTCAAATGACATGTTTTAAAATATCATTTCTTGTATTTGGCGTCCGTGCTGAAGCGCGACGCTCTTTATGGAATGCGTTAGAAACTCTTTGGCGGTGACAAGTCTGTTTCTTAGAAATGGCCGAGCTAATGCAGTGACAAGTCTGTTTCTTAGAAATGAAAGAGCTATTGCGCAGACAAGTCAGTTTCTTAGAAATGGCCAATCTATTGCGGTGACAAGTCTGTTTCTTAGAAATGGCCGAGCTATTGCGTTGACAAGTCTGTTTCTTAGAAATGGCCGAACTATTGCGGAGACTAGTCTGTTTCTTAGAAATGGCCGAGCTATTGCGGTGACAAGTCTGTTTCTTAGAAATGGCCGAGCTATTGCGGTGACAAGTCTGTTTCTTAGAAATGGCCGAGCTATTTCGGTGACAAGTCTGTTTCTTAGAAATGGCCGAGCTATTGCGGTGACAAGTCTGTTTCTTAGAAATGGCCGAGCTATTGCGGTGACAAGTCTGTTTCTTAGAAATGGCCGAGCTATTGCGGTGACAAGTCTGTTTTTTAGAAATGGTCGAGCTATTGCGGTGACAAGTCTGTTTCTAGAAATGCCGAGCTATTGCGGTGACAAGTCTGTTTCTTAGAAATGGCCAATCTATTGCGGTGACAAGTCTGTTCCTTAAAAATGGCCGAGCTATTGCGGTGACAAGTCTGTTTTTTAGAAATGGTCGAGCTATTGCGGTGACAAGTCTGTTTCTAAGAAATGCCCGAGCTATTGCGGTGACAAGTCTGTTTCTTAGAAATGGCCAATCTATTGCGGTGACAAGTCTGTTTCTTAGAAATGGCCGAGCTATTGCGGGTACAAGTCTGTTTCTTAGAAATGGCCGAACTATTGCGGTAACAAGTCTGTTTTTTTAAAAATGGCCGAGCTATTGCGGTGACAAGTCTGTTTCTTAGAAATGGCCGAGCTATGGCGGTGACAAGTATGTTTCTTAGAAATGGCCGAGCTATTGCAAGTGGACATTACGTGTTACAGATGTGCACAACTTTAAGTTCTTACCACTTATATAGCGCATCGATGTTGGCAACTTCGAACTACGGGGTTACGCAGGTTTAGTTTCACCTGTAAGCAGTGGTCTACGAGGGTTTAAAGATTGTTATTCATTCAATATTTATAAAATGAGTCTCTTAAAAGGTTATATTCGTAATTAAATTAATTATTTTACACATTTAGACAATATGCACTACAAATCGTGCATCATATGTTATGTACTTGTGAAGGCCATTTGTTCGATCATATTTTCATCTCATATGTTTAGATGTATTTCCTCGATAAACAGCATTTCGCGGGATCGTTTCATGTAACAATAGTTCACTTTGTGTTTTGAAAGACAAAATGCGGCCCAAACTTTCGGATACCACCTATAATATAACAGTGGTTTCCCTTTATTGATTCGTATTGGTTCATCTTATTCATAAAGAGGTTATTGCGCCATATTGTAAAACTGTTGTAAAAGCACTAATTGAATTTCATCAATTAAATATAGACATTCTGGCATTTAAAATGAGAAGGTAATCTTTTAAGACGTATAGTAAATTAATAATACGTAAAGGATTAAATAATTTTAATTTCTTTAAGCATGCATAAATGAAACTTTAGAGTTAAAAAGAGCACATTAATTTTTTTATATATGGAGTGTGTTAAAAGTAAATTCTAGCACGGTCAATATTATACCTCTATAAACAATTAGCCAGTCTGCCGTGTTAAAATAAACGATATATCACGACGTAAAACGGGACTGTTTTACTGCTATATAATAACGGTTCCTTTTTGTTTTGTTCACATGACCTTCCCCCAAACCTTTACCCTATCTTGGAATGTAACGGTTTTGTTATTAATTAGATTCAACGTTACTAATAACATAAGTATTATACTGTGATAAAAATAAAAGAAAACGTGCAATTTCGTCGATTGTTTATAGTCTACTAGAAAAAATAACCAAGAAGTACGCGGGATTATAAATAGAAGAGCCAAACTGGGGAAACAACTTAACAACATTGCGTAAATTGTAGTGCGCATTTGTGTCCCATTAAGTCAAATTTCTTGTAGAATGTGTTGGAATTGAAATTGATTTTTTTTAAGTTTGCTTAATTTAACGCCCAATATATTATGTTTCCTAAATAAAAACATTATAGTTAAAAAGGAAATTGATGAACCATGAACCAAATATTTATATAATCTATATACCTGCTTATTTGTTAGACCATGCAAGATGGAAATAGCAAACTTTCAAATACACATTTTTCTTTAGTTTTTTTTATTAAGGTTTACGAAATTGAATGATAACTAACATCTAATATTTGCTAAGTGATTAAAATAAGCAACCGTTTTACAACTACTTTATACTACCAACTTTGGAAAATTGTTTTCTGTAAAGGTGATCATCGCACTGTGGTCATGTAAACAGGTTAATAGGGGGAGGGGGCGCATGTGTCATTGTTTTCTTTGAAGGTGACCATCGTACTGTGGTGATGTAAACAGGATAAGAGGGGGAGGGGGCGCATGTGTCATTGTTTTCTTTGAAGGTGATCATCGCACTGTGGTGATGTAAACAGGTTAATAGGGGGAGGGGGCGCATGTGTCATTGTTTTCTTTGAAGGTGATCATCGTACTGTGGTGATGTAAACAGGTTAATAGGGGGAGGGGGCGCATGTGTCATTGTTTTCTTTGAAGGTGATCATCGTACTGTGGTGATGTAAACAGATTAATAGGGGGAGGGGGCGCATGTGTCATTGTTTTCTTTGAAGGTGATCATCGTACTGTGGAGATGTATACAGGTTAATAGGGGGGGCCTGTGAAATTGTTTTCTGTAAAGGTGATCATCGAAATTGGGGTGATGTAAACAGGTTAATAGGGGGAGGGGGCGCATGTGTCATTGTTTTCTTTGAAGGTGATCATCGCACTGTGGTGATGTAAACAGGTTAATAGGGGAAGGGGGCGCATGTGTCATTGTTTTCTGTAAAGGTGATCATCGTACTGTGGTGATGTAAACAGGTTAATAGGTGGAGGGGGCGCATGTGTCATTGTTTTCTTTGAAGGTGACCATCGTACTGTGGTGATGTAAACAGGTTAATAGGGGGAGGGGGCGCATGTGTCATTGTTTTCTTTGAAGGTGATCATCGCACTGTGATGATGTATACAGGTTAAAAGGGGGAGGGGGCGCATGTGTCATTGTTTTCTTTGAAGGTGATCATCGTACTGTGGTGATGTAAACAGGTTAATAGGGGGAGGGGGCGCATGTGTCATTGTTTTCTTTGAAGGTGATCATCGCACTGTGGTGATGTAAACAGGTTAATAGGGGAAGGGGGTGCATGTGTCATTGTTTTCTTTGAAGGTGATCATCGTACTGTGGTGATGTAAACAGGTTAATAGGGGGAGGGGGCGCATGTGTCATTGTTTTCTTTGAAGGTGATCATCGTACTGTGGTGATGTAAACAGGTTAATAGGGGGAGGGGGTGCATGTGCCATTGTTTTCTTTGAAGGTGATCATCGTACTGTGGTGATGTAAACAGGTTAATAGGGGAAGGGGGCGCATGTGTCATTGTTTTCTTTGAAGGTGATCATCGTACTGTGGTGATGTAAACAGGTTAATAGGGGAAGGGGGCGCATGTGTCATTGTTTTCTGTAAAGGTGATCATCGTACTGTGGTGATGTAAACAGGTTAATAGGGGGAGGGGGCGCATGTGTCATTGTTTTCTTTGAAGGTGATCATCGCACTGTGGTGATGTATACAGGTTAATAGGGGGAGGGGGCGCATGTGTCAATGTTTTCTTTGAAGGTGATCATCGCACTGTGTTGATGTAAACAGGTTAATAGGGGGAGGGGGCGCATGTGCCATTGTTTTCTTTGAAGGTGATCATCGTACTGTGGTGATGTATACAGGTTAATAGGGGGAAGGGGCGCATGTGCCATTGTTTTCTTTGAAGGTGATCATCGTACTGTGGTGATGTATACAGGTTAATAGGGGGAGGGGGCGCATGTGCCATTGTTTTCTTTGAAGGTGATCATCGTACTGTGGTGATGTATACAGGTTAATAGGGGGGGCCTGTGAAATTGTTTTCTTTGAAGGTGATCATCGTACTGTGGTGATGTATACAGGTTAATAGGGGGAGGGGGCGCATGTGCCATTGTTTTCTTTGAAGGTGATCATCGTACTGTGGTGATGTATACAGGTTAATAGGGGGAGGGGGCGCATGTGCCATTGTTTTCTTTGAAGGTGATCATCGTACTGTGGTGATGTATACAGGTTAATAGGGGGAGGGGGCGCATGTGTCATTGTTTTCTTTGAAGGTGATCATCGCACTGTGGTCATGTAAACAGGTTAATAGGGGGAGGGGGCGCATGTGTCATTGTTTTCTTTGAAGGTGATCATCGCACTGTGGTGATGTAAACAGGTTAAAAGGGGGAGGGGGCGCATGTGTCATTGTTTTCTTTGAAGGTGATCATCGTACTGTGGTGATGTAAACAGGTTAATAGGGGGAGGGGGCGCATGTGTCATTGTTTTCTTTGAAGGTGATCATCGTACTGTGGTGATGTATACAGGTTAATAGGGGGGGCCTGTGAAATTGTTTTCTGTAAAGGTGATCATCGAAATTGGGGTGATGTAAACAGGTTAATAGGGGGAGGGGGCGCATGTGTCATTGTTTTCTTTGAAGGTGATCATCGCACTGTGGTGATGTATACAGGTTAATAGGGGGAGGGGGCGCATGTGTCATTGTTTTCTTTGAAGGTGATCATCGCACTGTGGTGATGTAAACAGGTTAATAGGGGAAGGGGGTGCATGTGTCATTGTATTCTTTGAAGGTGATCATCGTACTGTGGTGATGTATACAGGTTAATAGGGGGAGGGGGCGCATGTGCCATTGTTTTCTTTGAAGGTGATCATCGTACTGTGGTGATGTATACAGGTTAATAGGGGGAGGGGGCGCATGTGTCATTGTTTTCTTTGAAGGTGATCATCGTACTGTGGTGATGTATACAGGTTAATAGGGGGAGGGGGTGCATGTGTCATTGTTTTCTGTAAAGGTGATCATCGTACTGTGGTGATGTAAACAGGTTAATAGGGGAAGGGGGTGCATGTGTCATTGTTTTCTTTGAAGGTGATCATCGTACTGCGGTGATGTATACAGGTTCATAGGGGGAGGGGGCGCATGTGTCATTGTTTTCTGTAAAGGTGATCATCGTACTGTGGTGCTGTAAACAGATTAATAGGGGAAGGGGGTGCATGTGTCATTGTTTTCTTTGAAGGTGATCATCGTACTGTGGTGATGTAAACAGGTTAATAGGGGGAGGGGGGCGCATGTGTCATTGTTTTCTTTGAAGGTGATCATCGTACTGTGGTGATGTATACAGGTTAATAGGGGGAGGGGGTGCATGTGTCATTGTTTTCTTTGAAGGTGATCATCGTACTGTGGTGATGTAAACAGGTTAATAGGGGGAGGGGGTGCATGTGTCATTGTTTTCTTTGAAGGTGATCATCGCACTGTGGTGATGTATACAGGTTAATAGGGGGAGGGGGCGAATGTGTCATTGTTTTCTTTGAAGGTGATCATCGTACTGTGGTGATGTAAACAGGTTAATAGGGGGAGGGGGCGCATGTGTCATTGTTTTCTTTGAAGGTGATCATCGTACTGTGGTGATATAAACAGGTTAATAGGGAAAGGGGGCGCATGTGTCATTGTTTTCTTTGAAGGTGATCATCGTACTGTGGTGATGTATACAGGTTAATAGGGGGGGGCCTGTGAAATTGTTTTCTGTAAAGGTGATCATCGAAATTGGGGTGATGTAAACAGGTTAATAGGGGGAGTGGGCGCATGTGTCATTGTTTTCTTTGAAGGTGATCATCGCACTGTGGTGATGTAAACAGGTTAATAGGGGGAGGGGGCGCATGTGTCATTGTTTTCTTTGAAGGTGACCATCGTACTGTGGTGATGTAAACAGATTAATAGGGGGAGGGGGCGCATGTGTCATTGTTTTCTTTGAAGGTGATCATCGCACTGTGGTGATGTATACAGGTTAATAGGGGGAGGGGGCGCATGTGTCATTGTTTTCTTTGAAGGTGATCATCGTACTGTGGTGATGTAAACAGGTTAATAGGGGGAGGGGGTGCATGTGCCATTGTTTTCTTTGAAGGTGATCATCGTACTGTGGTGATGTAAACAGGTTAATAGGGGAAGGGGGCGCATGTGTCATTGTTTTCTGTAAAGGTGATCATCGTACTGTGGTGATGTAAACAGGTTAATATGGGGAGGGGGCGCATGTGTCATTGTTTTCTTTGAAGGTGAGCATCGTACTGTGGTGATGTAAACAGGTTAATAGGGGAAGGGGGCGCATGTGTCATTGTTTTCTGTAAAGGTGATTATCGTACTGTGGTGATGTAAACAAGTTAATAGGGGGAGGGGGCGCATGTGTCATTGTTTTCTTTGAAGGTGATCATCGCACTGTGGTGATGTATACAGGTTAATAGGGGGAGGGGGCGCATGTGTCATTGTTTTCTTTGAAGGTGATCATCGCACTGTGGTGATGTAAACAGGTTAATAGGGGGAGGGGGCGCATGTGCCATTGTTTTCTTTGAAGGTGATCATCGTACTGTGGTGATGTATACAGGTTAATAGGGGAAGGGGGCGCATGTGTCATTGTTTTCTTTGAAGGTGATCATCGTACTGTGGTGATGTATACAGGTTAATATGGGGAGGGGGCGCATGTGTCATTGTTTTCTTTGAAGGTGATCATCGTACTGTGGTGATGTAAACAGCTTAATAGGGGGAGGGGGCGCATGTGCCATTGTTTTCTTTGAAGGTGATCATCGTACTGTGGTGATGTATACAGGTTAATAGGTGAAGGGGGCGCATGTGTCATTGTTTTCTTTGAAGGTGATCATCGTACTGTGGTGATGTAAACAGGTTAATAGGGGGAGGGGTGCATGTGCCATTGTTTTCTTTGAAGGTGATCATCGTACTGTGGTGATGTATACAGGTTAATAGGGGGAGGGGGCGCATGTGTCATTGTTTTCTTTGAAGGTGATCATCGTACTGTGGTGATGTATACAGGTTAATAGGGGGAGGGGGTGCATGTGTCATTGTTTTCTGTAAAGGTGATCATCGTACTGTGGTGATGTAAACAGATTAATAGGGGAACGGGGTGCATGTGTCATTGTTTTCTTTGAAGGTGATCATCGTACTGTGGTGATGTATACAGGTTAATAGGGGGAGGGGGCGCATGTGTCATTGTTTTCTTTGAAGGTGATCATCGTACTGTGGTGATGTAAACAGGTTAATAGGGGAAGGGGGTGCATGTGTCATTGTTTTCTTTGAAGGTGATCATCGTACTCTGGTGATGTAAACAGGTTAATAGGGGGGGGGGGGCGCATGTGTCATTGTTTTCTTTGAAGGTGATCATCGTACTGTGGTGATGTATACAGGTTAATAGGGGGAGGGGGTGCATGTGCCATTGTTTTCTTTGAAGGTGATCATCGCACTGTGGTGATGTATACAGGTTAATAGGGGGAGGGGGCGCATGTGTCATTGTTTTCTTTGAAGGTGATCATCGTACTGTGGTGATGTATACAGGTTAATAGGGGGAGGGGGTGCATGTGTCATTGTTTTCTTTGAAGGTGATCATCGTACTATGGTGATGTAAACAGGTTAATAGGGGGAGGGGGTGCATGTGCCATTGTTTTCTTTGAAGGTGATCATCGCACTGTGGTGATGTATACAGGTTAATAGGGGGAGGGGGCGCATGTGTCATTGTTTTCTTTGAAGGTGATCATCGTACTGTGGTGATGTATACAGGTTAATATGGGGAGGGGGTGCATGTGTCATTGTCTTCTTTGAAGGTGATCATCGTACTATGGTGATGTAAACAGGTTAATAGGGGGAGGGGGTGCATGTGCCATTGTTTTCTTTGAAGGTGATCATCGCACTGTGGTGATGTATACAGGTTAATAGGGGGAGGGGGCGCATGTGTCATTGTTTTCTTTGAAGGTGATCATCGTACTGTGGTGATGTATACAGGTTAATAGGGGGAGGGGGTGCATGTGTCATTGTTTTCTTTGAAGGTGATCATCGTACTGTGGTGATGTAAACAGGTTAATAAGGGAAGGGGGTGCATGTGTCATTGTTTTCTTTGAAGGTGATCATCGTACTGTGGTGATGTAAACAGGTTAATAGGGGGAGGGGGCGCATGTGTTATTGTTTTCTTTGAAGGTGATCATCGTACTGTGGTGATGTATACAGGTTAATAGGGGAAGGGGGTGCATGTGTCATTGTTTTCTTTGAAGGTGATCATCGTACTGTGGTGATGTAAACAGGTTAATAGGGGGAGGGGGCGCATGTGTCATTGTTTTCTTTGAAGGTGATCATCGTACTGTGGTGATGTATACAGGTTAATAGGGGGAGGGGGTGCATGTGTCATTGTTTACTTTGAAGGTGATCATCGTACTGTGGTGATGTAAACAGGTTAATTGGGGGAGGGGGTGCATGTGTCATTGTTTACTTTGAAGGGGATCATCGTACTGTGGTGATGTATACAGGTTAATAGGGGGAAGGGGGTGCATGTGTCATTGTTTTCTTTGAAGGTGATCATCGTACTGTGGTGATGTATACAGGTTAATAGGGGGAGGGGGGGGGCATGTGTCATTGTTTTCTTTGAAGGGGATCATCGTACTATGGTGATGTATACAGATTAATAGGGGGGGGGGCTGTGAAATTTTTTTCTGTAAAGGTGATCATCGTACTGTGGTGATGTATACAGGTTAATAGGGGGAGGGGGCGCATGTGTCATTGTTTTCTTTGAAGGTGATCATCGCACTGTGGTGATGTATACAGGTTAATAGGGGGAGGGGGCGCATGTGTCATTGTTTTCTTTGAAGGGGATCATCGTACTGTGGTGATGTATACAGGTTAATAGGGGGAGGGGGTGCATGTGTCATTGTTTTCTTTGAAGGTGATCATCGTACTGTGGTGATGTAAACAGGTTAATAGGGGGAGGGGGGGCATGTGTCATTGTTTTCTTTGAAGGGGATCATCGTACTATGGTGATGTATACAGATTAATAGGGGGGGGGGCTGTGAAATTTTTTTCTGTAAAGGTGATCATCGCACTGTGGTGATGTATACAGGGTAATAGGGGGAGGGGGTGCATGTGTCATAGTTTTCTTTGAAGGTGATCACCGCACTGTGGTGATGTATACAGGTTAATAGGGGGAGGGGCGCATGTGCCATTGTTATCTGTAAAGGTGATCATCGTACTGTGGTGATGTAAACAGGTTAATAGGGGAAGGGGGTGCATGTGTCATTGTTTTCTGTAAAGGTGATCATCGTACTGTGGTGATGTAAACAGGTTAATAGGGGGAGGGGGTGCATGTGCCATTGTTTTCTTTGAAGGTGATCATCGTACTGTGGTGATGTGTACAGTTTAATAGGGGAAGGGGGCGCATGTGCCATTGTTTTCTTTGAAGGTGATCATCGTACTGTGGTGATGTATACAGGTTAAAAGGGGAAGGGGGCGCATGTGCCATTGTTTTCTTTGAAGGTGATCATCGCACTGTGGTGATGTAAACAGGTTAATAGGGGAACGGGGCGCATGTGTCATTGTTTTCTTTGAAGGTGATCATCGTACTGGGGTGATGTATACAGGTTAATAGGGGGAGGGGGCGCATGTGTCATTGTTTTCTTTGAAGGTGATCATCGTACTGGGGTGATGTGTACAGGTTAATAGGGGAAGGGGGCGCATGTGCCATTGTTTTCTTTGAAGGTGATCATCGTACTGTGGTGATGTATACAGGTTAATAGGGGGAGGGGGCGCATGTGCCATTGTTTTCTTTGAAGGTGATCATCGTACTCTGGTGATGTGTACAGGTTAATAGGGGGAGGGGGCGCATGTGCCATTGTTTTCTTTGAAGGTGATCATCGTACTGTGGTGATGTATACAGGTTAATAGAGGAAGGGGGCGCATGTGCCATTGTTTTCTTTGAAGGTGATCATCGTACTGGGGTGATGTATACAGGTTAATAGGGGAAGGGGGCGCATGTGCCATTGTTTTCTTTGAAGGTGATCATCGTACTGGGGTGATGTGTACAGGTTAATAGGGGAAGGGGGCGCATGTGCCATTGTTTTCTTTGAAGGTGATCATCGTACTGTGGTGATGTATACAGGTTAATAGGGGAAGGGGGCGCATGTGCCATTGTTTTCTTTGAAGGTGATCATCGTACTGGGGTGATGTGTACAGGTTAATAGGGGAAGGGGGCGCATGTGCCATTGTTTTCTTTGAAGGTGATCATCGTACTGGGGTGATGTGTACAGGTTAATAGGGGGAGGGGGCGCATGTGTCATTGTTTTCTTTGAAGGTGATCATCGTACTGTGGTGATGTATACAGGTTAATAGGGGAAGGGGGCGCATGTGCCATTGTTTTCTTTGAAGGTGATCATCGTACTGGGGTGATGTGTACAGGTTAATAGGGGAAGGGGGCGCATGTGCCATTGTTTTCTTTGAAGGTGATCATCGTACTCTGGTGATGTGTACAGGTTAATAGGGGAAGGGGGCGCATGTGCCATTGTTTTCTTTGAAGGTGATCATCGTACTCTGGTGATGTGTACAGGTTAATAGAGGAAGGGGGCGCATGTGCCATTGTTTTCTTTGAAGGTGATCATCGTACTGGGGTGATGTATACAGGTTAATAGGGGGCCTGTGAAATTGTTTTCTATGAAGGGGATCATCCATCAAATCAAACACATTCTATGATGACTCTCCTTTACTGTATCAATAGAAACTATGGAATAGCAAAAAGGAAAACATACTTCTCATCTACAATAATCTATATTGTTTCAAACTGTATTTACAGTTTGTGTAAAAGCACCGCTTCTCAAAGTTAATCCCGTCGTGTCAGTTTCATAATAATGTTAATGTTTACTATTAAACATATTTTATTCATTTCTTTCGACATTATTTGCTAATATATCTTTCTTGCTTTAATTTAAGGTAGTGGATGTAGGAGAATTTGCAATCAAGTGCGGATATGAAGAGATCAATGTCACATGTGATGCAAATGGGAAGATTCAGGAAGATCTCGATGATTGTGACTGTAAGGTTATTTCAATAACTAATTTGACCAACAAGTTAACGATAAGCATCGAATAGATATTCGAAACCCCCACAAATGTTCAATTGAAAAGCAGAGTTGCTGTTTCCGGACTATAGAAAGGTGGCAATGTTTAGTTTCCCGATGACCACTGACTTATGTTATTTTAGTGAATTCTGCATATATTCATGTTATGTTTGTAAGGATTGTTTATTTGAGTAATGTCATTAATAATATATGAGTAAAAATATTAGAATTTAAATATTATATGGTGCACTTATAGAGCGAGTACGAACGTTCTGTATAATGTTTCTTTATTCAGTTTAAGATGCGAATTGTCTTCTAATCCTGTTGATATACTCAAATACAATAAATACTTTAACGAAGGAATAGAAGTCCGAGTGTTTATTTTCATGGTTGTATTATTTCATATTTCAGTGGCAGCAAAGAAATGTGCAAAATTACATCACGGATCCGTTACACTCTTCGACACAGAAACGTACAGCTTAAGATGTGATGATGGTTATAGATTGTCTATATCAGAGTGCTCCTTCACCGGCTGCGCCGATGAAAAGTTTAAATGTGGATCGCCAACATGTGAACCAGGTGAGTTTGCGTGGTGATACACAGACATGATTTATTTGTCTTTGTTCTCACTTCTAAGCACTGCCGAAAAAGCAACCCTGGTTTCGCAGATCAAGTGCAAAGAGTCAACGAATATTTTAGAGGAGAAGAAATACAGTGACAAACCTTGTGTCTTATACATGTTAATTTATCATAATTTGTTTTGTTGGTGAATATGTTCTAGATGATTCCAAATACTGGTTTCCAATGCTTCTGTTCCTACAAAGGCAACATATTACGTAAATCTCAAAGGCCGTCTGTAGAAAAGTAAATTATGACATATTACTTTTGACATAATCTGAACATGTGACATAAGTTACTATTGTCTAATTTTCAATTTATATTCAGCGAATTGTTTACTGAAAGCCAGGGAGGGATCATTGTCCAATAACGAGTTTAAGGAAAAAGGAGCCATTGAGCTGGTCCATAACAGCAGCGTCATAGTAGGTTGTGACGAAGGAAAGGAGCCTGCTACAGTGATGTATTCTTGCAGCTTTGGTAAAATTTCTGGAAACAACACAAAATATCCTACGGAATCGGGCAATTACTTGTCACAATGTAAAACTGGTAAGATAACGTACACGGTATTGATTAAGGGTTTATAACTTATAACAAAATATCCTACGGAATCGGGCAATTTCTTGCTACAATGTAAAACTGGTAAGATAACGTACACGGTATTGATTAAGGGTTAACTTATAACAAAATGTGTAACAAAAACAGATTTTACCAGTTTAAGTTTCTTGCCTTTTGGGAGTGGGTGGGGATATTTAAAACAGCATCTTTTCAAAGTGTAAGTCTTTGTAAAAGGGTGCGGTTTTCTGAACTGAAGAAGGAAATGTTTTATTTAGTATATCTAGTAAAATAATCTTTTCAAATGATTTGAACGACTATAACGTTTCAACACCATAATTTTCAGCTAGTTGTAATCGCTGCATCAATGGTACGTGTATGCGAGATAACTATTGTCGATGCTATGGAGGTTACGAAAGTCATTATTGTGATCAGGGTAATGACTGCTTTTTTCATATGTTCTAGATGATTCCAAATACTGGTTTCCAATGCTTCTGTTCCTACAAAGGCAACATATTACGTAAATCTCAAAGGCCGGCTGTATAAAAGTAAATTATGACATATTACTTTTGACATAATCTGAACATGTGACATAAGTTACTATTGTCTAATTTTCAATTTATATTCAGCAAGTTGTTCACTGAAAGCCAGGGAGGGATCATTGTCCAATAACGAGTTTAAGGAAAAAGGCGCCATTGAGCTGGTCCATAACAGCAGCGTCACAGTAGGTTGTGACGAAGGAAAGGAGCCTGCTGCAGTGATGTATTCTTGCAGCTTTGGTAAAATTTCTGGAAACAACACAAAATATACTACGGAATCGGGCAAATTCTTGCCACAATGTAAAACTGGTAAGATAACGTACACGGTATTGATTAAGGGTTTATAACTTATAACAAAATGTGTAACAAAAACAGATTTTACCAGTTTAGGTTTCTTGCTTTTTGGGAGTGGGTGGGGATATTTAAAACAGCAACTCTTCAAAGTGTAAGTCTTTGTTAATAGGTGCGGTTTTCTGAAATGAAGAAGGAAATGTTGTATTTAGTATATCTAGTAAAATAATCTTTTCAAATGATTTGAACGACTATAACGTTTCAACACCATAATTTTCAGCTATTTGTAATCGCTGCATCCACGGTACATGTATTCGAGATAACAAATGTCGATGTTATGAAGGTTACGAAGGTCATTATTGTGATCAGGGTAATGACTGTTTTTTATATTTTATTGTCGTGTAATTGTAAGGTATTTTAGGGCATGAGCATACAAAGTAAATTTTAAATTTCCTTTTGCCATTTCAAAGATCGTGGCATACCATATAAAAACTTCTTTAATAATAGGTTTCCTGCATGCATTGTTATTTAAAATATTACTCTCGACCCTTTATATTATCGATTACGTCTTTATTATAGAAACAGTAGTTTGTATAATGAACATTTTTTCTTGTACATTATGTTTTCAAGATCGGCATGTGCTGAGTGATATTCAGCTAGTATACGTGATATGCAATGAACAATATTGCCCTCTACAGCATAGGTAAAAAGATTGTAATAAGTGCATATCAAATAATACCGGGTGAAAGGTCCATAACTCTGCGCGACCAAATAAAGTTAAGTAACGCATAATTTATTTTTGACTTGGCTTAAGATAAACATCTTAAACAAAGATGGCTTTTATGTCAGTATCACGTTTACTGTCGTTTGGATATTAATTGAAAATTGTGATTTGTCATTAAGAACAACGTTTAAAATGTTATGTCGGTTTGTCTGGTAGTTGTGTTTTCTGTTGTGTCTAGTGATATGTCCATGTGCAGAATTCGGTGGAATGTGTCCAGTGCCGGATGTTTGTGAATGCCCTGCCGGAAAGACTGGAAGCAAATGTAAAAGTAAGTCAGCGACCAGCTTATTGATATAAACAATAAATATATTTTCAGACAATTTTCTCCGACACTTCATAAAGCGTCTATATTACGCGACAAAGGAAATTGTGTCTTATTGATAAAGAAACGCAATTATTGTAGCGTAAACACGACTCAAACTGATCGGTATTTGCCGCAATCCGTAGTAACCATTCCTATCTCAGGATTAATTTGACGTAATCCTTTTCATTTTCTCAGGGTAATTAATTGCAAATGCAAACATTGTCAGTGGTAGAAATGCACTGGTCAGATTCAGAAAACAATATACGTTAGTATTGTACATGTTTATGCGTAATCAAGTAAGGTGTGTTACAGCAATAACATTTCTAGCATCTTAAAAACACGTTTCAGTCAATGAAATGTATGACGTAAATTCGCACCTTTCTTGGTGACCTTCGTAACATCAGTTTTATATATCGCATGGCGCGATACATATATGTATATCTCTTTATTAAACATAGTTACTTCTCAAAGACTTTAAAAGACAAGCACTCTTAAATTTTCCGGTTATACTAGTTTAAAGATTTTTTCAAAACGAATGTCGCAACATATTTAACAAACACGACTGGTTTTACTGTTTAACTTTTAAAACTACTTTTTAAGCTCAAAAATAGGCAATTTGTTCATTTTTAATTATAACGTCCATCTGCAGATGTTATAAGACAATAATATTGAACATTGATAAAATAAGAAAGATAAATACTTATGCAAAATCATTGAAATCCCTTTTCTGTGTTCTGTAAATAGACGGCTGCAGGTCGAGCAGTTTATCGGTAACTAAAGCTGGATAGGAAACCACAAACTAAAATATAAAAGTAAATATCATGTGTTTAATGAATTAATTAAGGAACAATTAATAGATTTGGTTAACTTCTCATTCGCGCAGTGACGATCATAAGATGCTTGTTTTCTGTACTGTGCATTGGTAGAATGAACCAAGAACACTTTGCCATTTCTACAAATTGGCATCTGAATAATATACAGGTGCGAATTTGGCCAATTGTGGACCAACAATCCACCTCTTTTAAATTTCCGTACGGAACACGTTATGTATAATTTGATAATAAATAAAAACTAAATAAATTATGAAATACCGGTAATCCAAAAATCAAAAGCGATGACATTTAGCAAAGATCATTCCGCATAAGTTACACTAACGTTCAATCAATGGAGAAACGCACTTCTAATCTAAATACAATTAGATAAGCTAAGTAGATTTTGTCAGCAAATGAGGTGTCTGAGTTGCCTTGCGAACTGTTGTTAAATCAAGTACCATGAAGCGTTAGATTTTGATATGGATCTATGGTGTAAAGGGTCCACTGGTAAAAGCACAGCACTTTTGTGTGATCACGATTTAATTTAATTTCAGTTAACTTGTAAACAGTTAGTTATAACATTGAAAATAAATTCTCTCTCGCCTTGCAACACAATGTCCGTCTTATCTGAGTGTCAACCTTTTTATCGAGTTCAATATTTACCCTAAAGTATTGACTTTTTCTGCGATGTGACCACTTAATGTCATTACGTATCACTATGATATGTTTAATTATTTTTATAGGGCTGGCCAGTCTGTTTTTGTAATGGCTTTAAACGGTATGAATGTTGTTTTATTACAATATGACATGACACATCCCCAGCCTGGGATATACACGTTCTATCCGACATTAATGTGTAAGATAATTGCAAGAAACAATAAAACAAAAAAGCATTGATGCGATGCATCCATATTGGCCGTCAAGCTACTGCTGCCACGCAGGAGTCCAGTTTATCGGTGTACAAACATTGTATTAAATGTGTCGTGTAAGTTGACAATATTACAGTGAGTAAATTGTGCGGATCAGGGCATAAAATAACTTACTTTCCATTGGTTGAATTCTGCCATTGTATGTCTGATACATATAGTCCTGAGATACACTAGCCCAAACATCATAGCGGATGGTGGACGTGATTTTGAGAACTAGTTCCTGGTAAGTTTACATCATGCATTAAACAGTCAGAAAATGTCAGTTAAATTAATTATTTGAGGAAATTCAAAGATTTGATAACATTTCAGATGAAGTCGGTGTTGATCAACATAGTAATGTATCGAAAGAGATGATTTTGAAGTTATGTTTTGGCGGAAATAACGGAACAAAGAGATAAATGGAAACAAGACATGGATGTTACAAGACAATATTTTATAAACTTTATAAACATATAATACATTTATGTATTAAACGTGATCTTATGTGTGTGAACAGTAGTTTAAGACTAATTGGAAAAGGTCATCGCAATGGGTTAAACGCTAGGCCACGTGATACATGTATCAAACTAAAACAATGATTTAATGAGAACGCTGGTCTACAAGTACATTAACCTGGACGCCAGATTACGTAGAAACATATGACATTTAGAGGTATGTCTGAAAACAAAGGCGAAGAGTATGATCCTTGATTTTCTCAACAGTGACGAGAATTTGTATTTAGCAAGAGCCCACAGACCGGGTTAACACACCACACAGAACAGTTTTAGCATTAGCCAATTATAATGAACTTTCCTAACTGTTGTAACAGAGTCTATTTGAGCAAATCATTACAAAGGATCTTGTTTCTCTATTTATTAAGACCACTCAAAGGAAAACCAAGCAGCTCGATCAAGACTTTGGGCCCTATTACACACAGTTAAATTGTGAAAATCCTTGTGATAAAATGGCAATTTTGAACCTTGCCCAGCTGATGGAAACGGTTGGAATATGCAATATGAACTTCCTGAATGGTCCGGGTATACTAGTGTTAGCAGGCTTGGCAGTATAGACTGTGTATCTCAGTATACATTTTAAATTGAAATGGTTACCATGGCAACCATGAAAATGGGTATGTTATAGTAACAAAGATGCCTTTTGCGATAAGCATACTAATTTTGTAGATTGTGATGTACATCAACCAAAATAGCAAAATTAAGTCATAGACAAAATAAAAATACCTAATACATAGAAAAAGCAGACATAATTCTAACATCAACTTACTAGTAAATTAAAAATTAAGTCAAAACTATTCTCTTGAATACAAAGATTGATAATGTAAAATGTATCTGATAAACACTAGGGTGGTAATAAGATATAACAAAGCAACACAATTAATGTCATTTAAGTCTCTGTGCTCAAGCTGTCCATACAAAGAAAAAAACAACTGTACTTATTTGACATAATGTAAAATATCATAGAACAAGTTCTTTTATATAGAAACGTACTTACGGAAACAATGAATAATTAGTTATTCACATGCGTAGTAAACATAGTACTACATTAGTATTGTCCTGAGAGTATGAACATTTTCTATGCAATCAATTAAACACCTTCGTGTCTTTATCTTATGAACATATTCCCAAAGCATACTATACACTATAACACAAAAAGATTTTTGTTAACCTTAACAAAGCAGCAATAGATGTGTAGTTCTAAATGAAGTCTACTTATTTTCTGTCTCTTTTTTTAAATAGTTCAGTTATTAAATGCTTGTACAAATATATGCATCTTTATGTAAACTCTTTTGGTTTAGGCACTGAATGGTGTGGGCAGAATGCTGGCCAACGACACAATGATGTTACACCATATTATAAGTGCTGTAGAGTGTTGCATCCTCTATTGGACTTTTGGCATATATGGACAAAACTGACTCGCCATTTGAACAGAAATATCTTGAAGTAAATTTAAAATATCTTGCCTTATAAAGTGTGTTGCTGTCTTAATGTTGATATATTAAAATCAGCAAAAAGTAACTTTTAATAGGCGGTGTTCAACCTGACGGTACAGTGGCAGTCTTGTAATTCGTACGTAAAAGTTTAACACTTCTTTGTTATAGAACTTCTACAAATTCAAAGGCTTCATTGGTATACAAAACATATAGATGAAGACAAGTATTTAATACAAAGTAAACACTTGCCTGATATCTCAATGCACATTCCAAAAACAGTCACATTTCTGCAAGGGTTTACAATATACCATCTTGTTGGGCCCAGTGAGGATATATAATTTAATGGGCATAGTAGAAACTGTCGTCCTGCACCACATTGCTGGGACTAGGACATTGACTTAAAATACACAATAAACACCAGTTTATTACTACTTCATTTTGCAGTGAGGTACCTTTGTAAAAGATGCATGATAAAAAATAAACCATCTGTTATTCTGTTGCAGTGTTTGTGACAATTGAAATAACATTTGGAATGTAGTTTTGCTAATCCCACCGACAGACATGATTATGTGCTAAATAATAGATGTGCCTTACATGGTAAAACAATCCAGAATTATCAAATTAATTAGTTTAACAAGATAATAACGTTGTATTTATACATAATGGATTTTATTGTGGGGCGTCCGTGCCAGAGGGGTTAGAGTCGCTGGTTTGTACTCCGCAACCTCTCACCGAATGGGTTCGAGCCAAGGTCTGGTCGAGATCTTTCATGGGAGTATGATTTCTAGCTATGTTTGCGGTGCAGCGGCGGTTCTACACTTGATTGTGCTTTCTTTCTGCATACAAAGCAGCAATATCTTTACTTAGTTATTTGATGGAATTACGGGGTTTACACACGCACACACACAAACACTCACACACGCGCGCGCGCACACACACACACAATGGTGACATCACCAACGGAAAATTTACGTTCGATTTCGGTTCGTTTCCCGCTCAAAATAGGTCACGTAAACACACAGAAAGTAGTGACGTTTACAAAAGTATCAAAGGGGGGAAATGAGTACTTACCATTTTTTGTTTGGCAAAAAGATTATCCCATTTGTCTATCCAGTAAATACCGTATTTGTATACTTATGAAAAAATGAATACACAGCAGCGTACGGGTACGTGTGAGGTTTTCAAGTAGAAAAAGGTGTCAAGTTTAAATGCGTTTTTAGCGGAACCTAAACTTCTTTAAACATTAAACCTAACCTAATGTATAAACCATAACTGCATAATATTAGATCACATTACTCATGAAGGAAGTGTTCGTACCAGCTTATATTTTTCTTTTGATTTAATTTTATTTGCTGTAAGTGAAGTAAAATTGTCGATGTAACGTTTAAATAAGCAGTGGATATATAGAGTTATGAATTATTATTTTAACAACCATAATGTTTTGTCCTGTTTGTATTATTATGTTTGCCTCATGGGTCGAGCGACCTTCTGGCTGATTTTAAATAGACACATTTCCAAACTTTCAAACTCATGTCTGTTAAAAATGGTCATTGGTCATTCATCACAGGCACGGCGCTTTAAAACAAGTACATGTATATGTTTTCAACAGTATTTTAATTAGGTTTTATGAGAATAATAATCCTTGCTAAATGCCTCTTGAACCTTAATCGATTTTAAGCGAATGACTTTTCAGCCCCTATCTGCGAACCATTGTGCTTAAATAACGGAGGAAAGTGCAACGGTCAAGGCCAGTGTATTTGTCCGACTGGCCGGAAGGGTGATAACTGCCAAATCTTGGGTAAGTTCCATAGTTCAGTCAAGGCCAATGTATTTGTCCGACTGGCCGGGTGGGTGGCACCTGCCCAATCTTGGGTAAACTCCATAGTTTAGTCAAGGCCAATGTATTTGTCCGACTGACAGGATGAGTGACACCTGCCAAATCTTGGGTAAGTTCCATAGTTTAGTCAAGGCCATTGTATATGTCCGACTGGCAGGATGGGTTACACCTGCCGAATGATGGGTAAGTTCCATAGTTTAGTCAAGGCCAGTGTATTTGTCCGACTGGCAGGATGGGTTACACCTGCCAAATCTTGGGTAAGTTCCATAGTTTAGTCAAGGCCAGTGTATTTGTCCGACTGGCAGGATGGGTTACACCTGCCAAATCTTGGGTAAGTTCCGTAGTTTAGTCAAGGCCAGTGTATTTGTCCGACTGGCAGGATGGGTTACACCTGCCAAATCTTGGGTAAGTTCCATAGTTTAGTCAAGGCCATTGTATTTGTCCGATTGGCAGGATGGGTTACATCTGCCAAATCTTGGGTAAGTTCCATAGTTTAGTCAAGGCCAATGTATTTGTCCGACTGGCAGGATGGGTTACACCTGCCAAATCTTGGGTAAGTTCCATAGTTTAGTCAAGGCCATTGTATTTGTCCGACTGGCAAGATGGGTTACACGTGCCAAATCTTGGGTAAGTTCCATAGTTCAGTCAAGGCCATTGTATTTGTCCGACTGGCAGGATGGGTTACACCTGCCAAATCTTGGGTAAGTTCCATAGTTTAATCAAGGCCATTGTATTTGTCCGATTGGCAGGATGGGTTACACCTGCCAAATCTTGGGTAAGTTCCATAGTTCAGTCGAGGCCAATGTATTTGTCCGACTGGCAGGATGGGTTACACCTGCCAAATCTTGGGTAAGTTCCATAGTTCAGTCAAGGCCATTGTATTTGTCCGACTGGCAAGATGGGTTACACCTGCCAAATCTTGGGTAAGTTCCATAGTTTAGTCAAGGCCATTGTATTTGTCCGATTGGCAGGATGGGTTACACCTGCCAAATCTTGTGTAAGTTCCATAGTTTAGTCAAGGCCATTGTATTTGTCCGACTGGCAGGATGGGTTACACCTGCCAAATCTTGGGTAAGTTCCATAGTTTAGTCAAGGCCATTGTATTTGTCCGACTGGCCGGATGGGTGACACCTGCCAAATCTTGGGTAAGTTCCATAGTTTAGTCAAGGCCATTATATTTGTCCGACTTGCCGGATGGGTGACACCTGCCAAATCTTGGGTAAGTTCCATAGTTCAGTCAAGGCCATTGTATTTGTCCGATCGGCAGGATGGGTTACACCTGCCGAATCTTGGGTAAGGGCCATAGTTTAGTCAAGGCCAATGTATTTATCCGACTGGCCGGATGGGTGACACCTGCCAAATCTTGGGTAAGTTCCACAGTCTAGTCAAGGTCAATGTATTTGTCCGACTGGCCGGGTGGGTGACACCTGCCAAATCTTGGGTAAGTTCCATAGTTTAGTCAAGGCCATTGTATTTGTCCGATTGGCAGGATGGGTTACACCTGCCAAATCTTGTGTAAGTTCCATAGTTTAGTCAAGGCCATTGTATTTGTCCGACTGGCAGGATGGGTTACACCTGCCAAATCTTGGGTAAGTTCCATAGTTTAGTCAAGGCCATTGTATTTGTCCGACTGGCCGGATGGGTGACACCTGCCAAATCTTGGGTAAGTTCCATAGTTTAGTCAAGGCCATTATATTTGTCCGACTTGCCGGATGGGTGACACCTGCCAAATCTTGGGTAAGTTCCATAGTTCAGTCAAGGCCATTGTATTTGTCCGATCGGCAGGATGGGTTACACCTGCCGAATCTTGGGTAAGGTCCATAGTTTAGTCAAGGCCAATGTATTTATCCGACTGGCAGGATGGGTTACACCTGCCAAATCTTGGGTAAGTTCCATAGTTCAGTCAAGGCCATTGTATTTGTCCGACTGGCAGGATGGGTTACACCTGCCAAATCTTGGGTAAGTTCCATAGTTTAGTCAAGGCCATTGTATTTGTCCGATTGGCAGGATGGGTTACACCTGCCAAATCTTGTGTAAGTTCCATAGTTTAGTCAAGGCCATTGTATTTGTCCGACTGGCAGGATGGGTTACACCTGCCAAATCTTGGGTAAGTTCCATAGTTTAGTCAAGGCCATTGTATTTGTCCGACTGGCCGGATGGGTGACACCTGCCAAATCTTGGGTAAGTTCCATAGTTTAGTCAAGGCCATTATATTTGTCCGACTTGCCGGATGGGTGACACCTGCCAAATCTTGGGTAAGTTCCATAGTTCAGTCAAGGCCATTGTATTTGTCCGATCGGCAGGATGGGTTACACCTGCCGAATCTTGGGTAAGGTCCATAGTTTAGTCAAGGCCAATGTATTTATCCGACTGGCCGGATGGGTGACACCTGCCAAATCTTGGGTAAGTTCCACAGTCTAGTCAAGGTCAATGTATTTGTCCGACTGGCCGGGTGGGTGACACCTGCCAAATCTTGGGTAAGTTCCATAGTTTAGTCAAGGCCATTGTATTTGTCCGATTGGCAGGATGGGTTACACCTGCCAAATCTTGTGTAAGTTCCATAGTTTAGTCAAGGCCATTGTATTTGTCCGACTGGCAGGATGGGTTACACCTGCCAAATCTTGGGTAAGTTCCATAGTTTAGTCAAGGCCATTGTATTTGTCCGACTGGCCGGATGGGTGACACCTGCCAAATCTTGGGTAAGTTCCATAGTTTAGTCAAGGCCATTATATTTGTCCGACTTGCCGGATGGGTGACACCTGCCAAATCTTGGGTAAGTTCCATAGTTCAGTCAAGGCCATTGTATTTGTCCGATCGGCAGGATGGGTTACACCTGCCGAATCTTGGGTAAGGTCCATAGTTTAGTCAAGGCCAATGTATTTATCCGACTGGCCGGATGGGTGACACCTGCCAAATCTTGGGTAAGTTCCACAGTCTAGTCAAGGTCAATGTATTTGTCCGACTGGCCGGGTGGGTGACACCTGCCAAATCTTGGGTAAGTTCCATAGTTCAGTCAAGGCCAGTGTATTTGTCCGACTGGCCGGGTGGGTGACACCTGCCAAATCTTGGGTAAGTTCCATAGTTTAGTCAAGGCCATTGTATTTGTCCGATTGGCAGGATGGGTTACACCTGCCAAATCTTGGGTAAGTTCCATAGTTCAGTCAAGGCCATTGTATTTTTCCGACTGGCAAGATGGGTTACACCTGCCAAATCTTGGGTAAGTTCCATAGTTTAGTCAAGGCCATTGTATTTGTCCGATTGGCAGGATGGGTTACACCTGCCAAATCTTGTGTAAGTTCAATAGTTTAGTCAAGGCCATTGTATTTGTCCGACTGGCAGGATGGGTTACACCTGCCAAATCTTGGGTAAGTTCCATAGTTTAGTCAAGGCCAATGTATTTGTCCGACTGGCCGGATGGGTGACACCTGCCAAATCTTGGGTAAGTTCCACAGTCAAGTCAAGGTCAATGTATTTGTCCGACTGGCCGGGTGGGTGACACCTGCCAAATCTTGGGTAAGTTCCATAGTTCAGTCAAGGCCAGTGTATTTGTCCGACTGGCCGGGTGGTGACACCTGCCAAATCTTGGGTAAGTTCCATAGTTTAGTCAAGTCCAATGTATTTGTTCGACTGGCAGGATGGGTGACACCTGCCAAATCTTGGGTAAGTTCCATAGTTCAGTCAAGGCCAATGTATTTGTTCGACTGGCAGGATGGGTGACACCTGCCAAATCTTGGGTAAGTTCCATAGTTCAGTCAAGGCCAATGTATTTGTCCGACTGACAGGATGGGTGACACCTGCCAAATCTTGGGTATGTTCCATAGTTCAGTCAAGGCCAATGTATTTGTTCGACTGGCAGGATTGGTGACACCTGCCAAATCTTGGCTAGGTTCCTTAGTTTAGTCAAGGCCAATGTATTTGTCCGACTGGCCGGGTGGGCGACACCTGCTAAATCTTGGGTAAGTTCCATAGTTCAGTCAAGTCCAATGTATTTGTTCGACTGGCAGGATGGGTGACACCTGCCAAATCTTGGCTAGGTTCCTTAGTTTAGTCAAGGTCAATGTATTTGTCCGACTGGCCGGGTGGGCGACACCTGCTAAATCTTGGGTAAGTTCCATAGTTCAGTCAAGGCCAATGTATTTGTCCGACTGGCCGGAAGAGTGACACCTGCCCAATCTTGGATAAGTTCCATAGTTCAGTCAAGGCCAGTGTATTTGTCCGACTGACAGGATTAGTGACACCTGTCAAATCTAGGGTGGGTTCCATGGTTTGTTAATTTAACCAGTTCACAACATTTGTAAATTTACACTGATACAACAGACTAAAACAGACCCAATTATGTCCAAGAAAAAAGTTGAATGTATTGACAGATAATCATGTCAATGCATTTGATATAAACTTTCATAAAAGTAATTTCTATAGAATTAATAAAAATAGTTCTCTCAATTTCAATTGTTCTAGGACTATCACTAACTGGATATTACGAACATGTTTAATCCCTTTATTCCGTTTAACATTTTTACGTGAAGGTCAAGATAAAGGTAAATGTTGTTCCAACCAGTATTGCAATGTTAGAAACCAGAGTGTTATCAAGAATTACAATGTTAGAAACCAGACTGTTATTCAGTATTACAATGTTAGAAACCAGAGTGTTATCAAGAATTACAATGTTAGAAACCAGACTGTTATTCAGTATTACAATGTTAGAAACCAGAGTGTTATCAAGAATTACAATGTTAGAAACCAGACTGTTATCAAGTATTACAATGTTAGAAACCAGAGTGTTATCAAGTATTACAATGTTAGAATCCAGAATGTTGTCTAATAAAACCCCGAAGCATTTCTTGCCACACGACACCGTCCTGAAAGATATGTGCACTTGTCCCACAAAACACATCTAGCTGCATTTTTAAATACTTTTTGCACCAGGAAAATTGCTATATTCCTAAAATTAACAGCATTTGCTATTTATCAACGTATGTACTTTTAATATGTTCTTAGATGGCATGTCAAGATATATCAAGGTAAACTAGTTCTTTTTTAATATTAAATCATTCTGTTTCGCGTAAAATGAAGCAAGTAACAAACGTGAACTGTTGAAAGCCTTAAATTAAAAAAACGCTTTGAAAGATTCGAACCCAGGACCCATTGTATAATAAATCTGATCACTACTGAGTTTTAGTACATGATATACATTGTTAACATTAAAATCGTAAGATAACCTTTGTTTTGATTTTGACAGGTATCCACCGGCGTTCATTAGTTCCCTTGGATTTAAGTCGGGTCCATTAAGGAGTTAATCGCTTTTGTGTTGGCTGATCTGACGCGCTCCTTAATGTCGTGTTTTGGGTTGTTGTTGTTTTTTATCAATTACTTTGAATAATTCCCCGAGAAACTCAAATGTTAAAGTGCGAGTTATTTGCGAAAGAAAATAAATGAATAATAAACGAGTCGGGTACAATTTTATTTGTGAGGTCGAATTGTATCAGTAACGCTTGTTACAACGTTCGGACAAAACAACATTGCGACCCTAAAAACATTCTTTAGAAGTAGTTACATATGATATTGCGAGGCAGTAATAATTTCAAACAACACCTGGCAAACCAGACTCTCTAACAGAGAAATAAGTAAAGGTCCTATAAAACTTTCCACAGATATTTAAATCTTATCTACCTCTATACAAAGGCAAACAGGGTAAATGTAAATGTAAATGAGACAAAAACACAGAGACGATACATAACATACAAAAGAAAAACCATCAGTTACCATCTTTAAGACGAATGAGAATGAATGGTCGGTGCAACATTAAAGCCGACACTTTGAAGTAAACCAGACTTAATGATCGGTGCACCATTTGAACCGGTATGGCTAGCCTCTATGTTTTTCTGATTTCTGAAATAAGAATATAGTCTACTATGCGACAGCAAATTCTCATATATTTGAAAAATTCAGTAAAATTAATGTTAAAAAAAGAAACTTTTAAATTTTACAAAATCCAAGATTTTTGTAGTTTCACAGTTTAGAGTAGAGCACGTGTTTACTAAGCGGATAGCTTATTTACATTTATTTTCAGATCGAAACGAGTATCGCATCGATGTGCAAATCGCTGATGTGCGGTTTGGCGGCACATATGAAAGAGTCTGGATAAAGGTCATTGGTGTCTCGGATGATTTCGAAGAGGAATTGGTGGATGACCTTGATAGGTTCAACACATTCTCCAGGAATAGGAAACTACGTTATAAGTTTAACGAGAGATATGTAGGAGAGGTAAACGTGACTCTTAAACATTATTTTGATTATATATTTATTGCACATAATCAACTGATAAAGTTTGTTTTCAAAAGCAAAAAGCATGCTGTAGTATGTAGACAAAGGAAGAAGAATTTTAATTTAAAAGTGAAAATTAAAGAACACTTTATGTTGTTAAAAGAATGCCGTTCTGTTTTAAAGCCATACATTTTATATTTATTGCGATTATTTTAACATTATAACGAACTGTAGCAGCAGAAAGGGTACAATATGCTGATTATTTACACTGTACAAACATTTTATTAATTCTAAATTTGCGGATCATTTCTTTTAAAAGAATAAATTAATAATGCCAACTTTTATCAATAAATGTCCGAAGGAAATAAATATTTTAATGGTTTAACATATATTGAACATGATTTCATTCATTGTTGGTGACTCTATACGGAACAGGTTTCTTTAGCAAATGTCTATCCTGCAAAATGTATTTATATGTTGTCTTACATTTTCAATATGAACCCTAAATAATTAAGTAAATGCGCCGATAAATTGACTGTGTAACACAGAATATCCTGGTTAAATTTAACTTGTTATAAGAATTTTTAAACTGTAAAATTATCATTATCTTAAAGTCTTAATTGTTCTTTGCAGATCGAAAATGTCTACATCAAATATAGATACGGCTTGGATTCGCTTAATATAAAGTATATCACCATCCACTCGTTTGAGGATGGAACATTTTACCGATTTGAATCTGAGACTTTCTCCTCCGGCCACCGACTGTCGAGAAGTATATTTCTGTTTATTAAACTGGTTTTTGAGTGCTATTTTATCTTAATTAGAAAGTTCTGTTTGGTCTTGCATGCATGTATGTGTGTGTGTGTGTGGATATGTAAGGTATATATGGTATGTATGTACGTATGTATGTATGTGTGTGGTGTGTGTGTGTGTGTGTGTGTGTGTGTGTGTGTGTGTGTGTGTGTGTGTGTGTGTGGATATGTGTGTATGTGTGTATGTGGATATGTAAGGTATATATGGTATGTATGTACGTATGTATGTATGTGTGTGGTGTGTGTGTGTGTGTGTGTGGTGTGTGTGTGTGTGTGTGGTGTGTGTGTGTGTGGTGTGTGTGTGTGGTGTGTGTGTGTGTGTGTGTGTGTGTGTGTGTGTGTGTGTGTGTGTGTGTGTGTGTGTGGTGGTGTGTGTGTGTGTGGTGTGTGTGTGTGTGTGTGTGTGGTGTGTGTGTGTGTGTGTGTGTTTGTGTGTGTGTGTGTGTGTGTGTGGTGTGTGTGTGTGTGTGTGTGTGGTGTGGTTTGTGTGTGTGTGGTGTGTGTGTGTGGTGTGTGTGTGTGGTGTGTGTGTGTGGTGTGTGTGTGTGTGTGTGGTGTGTGTGTGTGGTGTGTGTGTGGTGTGGTGTGTGTGTGTGTGTGTGTGTGTGTGGTGTGTGTGTGTGTGTGTGTGTGTGGTGTGTGTGTGTGTGTGTGTGTGTGTGTGTTGTGTGTGGTGTGTGTGTGTGGTGTGTGTGTGTGTGGTGTGTGTGTGGTGTGTGTGTGTGTGTGTGTGTGTGTGTGTGTGTGTGTGGTGTGTGGTGGTGTGTGTGTGTGTGTGTGGTGTGTGTGTGTGTGTGTGTGTGTGGTGTGTGTGTGTGGGTGTGTGTGTGGTGTGTGTGTGTTGTGTGTTGTGTGTGTGTGTGTGTGTGTGTGTGGTTGTTGTGTGGTGTGTGGTGGTGTGGGTGTGTGGTGTGTGGTGTGTGTGTGTGGTGGTGTGGGTGTGTGTGTGTGTGTGTGTGGTGTGGTGTGCGTTGTATTTATGTATGGGTGGATGGATGGATGGATTGATGCATGCATGCGTGCATGTATGTATTGTTCCTTTGGACAGTCTAACAAAAGGAACTGGTTTTGCTATTTCTGTTCCAGTATTCATATTAGTTTCGTTATTTGTACTTTTGTTTTCTGTTCGATCTCCTTGTTCAGTTATTTTTTCTCTATATCCGTTTTCATAGTATCATCTTCTCTTTTATTTTGAACTTTCTTTCTAAAATTATGTTATATAACTATGTCTGACAACAACACTTTCTACTTCGACTAACACTGCCTATCATGCCCTAACCCCTGCTTGTCATCAGTTAACATCACTGTCTATCATCAGTAAACATCACTGTTTATCATCAATAAACATCACGTCTGTCATCAGTTAACATTACTGCCTGTCATCATTTAACATCACTGTCTATCACCAGTTAACATCACTGTCTATCATCAGTTAATATCACTGTCTATCATCAGTAAACATCACTGTCTATCTTCAGTTAACATCATTGTCTATCATCAGTTAACATCACTGTCTATTATCAGTTTACATCACTGTCTATCTTCAGTTAATATCACTGTCTATCATCAGTTAACATCACTGTCTATCATCAGTTAACATCACTGTCCATCATCAGTTAACATCACTGTCATCAGTTAACATCACTGTCTAACATCAGTTAACATCACTGTCTATTATCAGTTAACAACAGTGTCTGTCATCAGTTAACATCACTGTCTATCATCAGTTAACATCACTGTCTATCATCAGTTAACATCACTGTCTAACATCAGTTAACATTACTGTCTGTCATCAGTTAACATTACTGTCATCAGTTAACATCACTGTCTATCATCACTTACATTACTATCTTACATCAGTTAACATCGCTGTCATCAGTTAACATCACTGTCATCAGTTAACATCACTGTCATCAGTTAACATCACTGTCATCAGTAATCATCACTGTCTATCATCAGTTAACATCACTGTTTAACATCAGTTAACATTACTGTCTATCATCGGTTAACATCACTGTCTAACATCAGTTAACATCAATCTCTATCATCAGTTTACATCACTGTCTATCATCAGTAAACATCACTGTCTATCATCAGTTAACATCACTGTCCATCATCAGTTTACATCACTGTCTAACATCAGTTAACATCACTGTCATCAGTTAACATCACGTCTATCATCAGTTAACAACACTGTCTAGCATCAGTTAACATCACTGTCTAACATCAGTTAACATCACTGTTTATCATCAGTTAACATCACTGTCTATCATCAGTTAACAACACTGTCTAGCATCAGTTAACATCACTGTCTAACAACAATTAACATCACTGTTTATCATCAGTTAACATCACGTCTATCATCAGTTAACATCACGTCTATCATCAGTTAACATCACGTCTATCATCAGTTAACATCACGTCTATCATCAGTTACATCACGTCTATCATCAGTTAACATCACTGTCTAACATCAGTTAACATCACTGACTATCATCACTTACATCACTGTCTAACATCAGTTAACATCGCTGTCATCAGTTAACATCACTGTCATCAGTTAACATCACTGCCTATCATCAGTTAACATCACTTTATATCATCAGTTTACATCACTGTCTATCATCAGTTAACATCACTGTCATCAGTAAACATCACTGTCTATCATCAGTTAACATCACTGTCTGTCATCAGTTAACATCACTGTCATCAGTTAACATCACTTTCTATCATCAAGTAACATCACGTCTATCATCAGTTAACATCACTGTCTATCATCAGTAAACATCACCATATATCATCAGTAAACATCACTGTCTATCATCAGTTAACATCACTGTCTATCATCAGTTAACATCACTGTCTATCATCAGTTAACATCACTGTCTATCATCAGTAAACATCACCATATATCATCAGTAAACATCACTGTCTATCATCAGTTAACATCACTGTCTAACATCAGTTAACATTACTGTCTGTCATCAGTTAACATTACTGTCATCAGTTAACATCACTGTCTATCATCACTTACATTACTATCTTACATCAGTTAACATCGCTGTCATCAGTTAACATCACTGTCATCAGTTAACATCACTGTCATCAGTTAACATTACTGTCATCAGTAATCATCACTGTCTATCATCAGTTAACATCACTGTTTAACATCAGTTAACATTACTGTCTATCATCGGTTAACATCACTGTCTAACATCAGTTAACATCAATTTCTATCATCAGTTTACATCACTGTCTATCATCAGTAAACATCACTGTCTATCATCAGTTAACATCACTGTCTATCATCAGTTTACATCACTGTCTAACATCAGTTAACATCACTGTCATCAGTTAACATCACGTCTATCATCAGTTAACAACACTGTCTAGCATCAGTTAACATCAATGTCTAACATCAGTTAACATCACTGTTTATCATCAGTTAACATCACTGTCTATCATCAGTTAACAACACTGTCTAGCATCAGTTAAGATCACTGTCTAACAACAGTTAACATCACTGTTTATCATCAGTTAACATCACGTCTATCATCAGTTAACATCACGTCTATCATCAGTTAACATCACGTCTATCATCAGTTAACATCACGTCTATCATCAGTTACATCACGTCTATCATCAGTTAACATCACTGTCTAACATCAGTTAACATCACTGACTATCATCACTTACATCACTGTCTAACATCAGTTAACATCGCTGTCATCAGTTAACATCACTGTCATCAGTTAACATCACTGCCTATCATCAGTTAACATCACTTTATATCATCAGTTTACATCACTGTCTATCATCAGTTAACATCACTGTCATCAGTTTACATCACTGTCTATCATCAGTTAACATCACTGTCTGTCATCAGTTAACATCACTGTCATCAGTTAACATCACTTTCTATCATCAAGTAACATCACGTCTATCATCAGTTAACATCACTGTCTATCATCAGTAAACATCACCATATATCATCAGTAAACATCACTGTCTATCATCAGTTAACATCACTGTCTATCATCAGTTAACATCACTGTCTATCATCAGTTAACATCACTGTCTATCATCAGTAAACATCACCATATATCATCAGTAAACATCACTGTCTATCATCAGTTAACATCACTGTCTATCATCAGTTAACATCACTGTCTAACATCAGTTAACATCACCATATATCATCAGTTAACATCACGTCTATCATCAGTTAACATCACTGTCTATCATCAGTTAACATTACTGTCAATCATCAGTTAACATCACTGTCTATCATCAGTTAACATCACTGTCTATCACCAGTTAAAATCACTGTCTATCATCAGTTAATATCACTGTCTATCATTAGTTAACATCACTGTCTATCATCAGTAAACATCACTGTCTATCATCAGGTAACATCACTGTCTATTATCAGTTAACAACAATGTCTATCATCAGTAAACATCACTGTCTATCATCATTTAACATCACTGTCTAACATCAGTTAACATCACTGTCAGCAGTTAACATCACTGTTTAACATCAGTTAACATCACGTCTATCATCAGTTAATATCAATGGCTAACATCAGTTAACATCACTGTCTACCATCAGTTCACATCACTGTCATCAGTTTATATCACTGTCTAACATCAGTTAACATTACTGTCTATCATCGGTTAACATCAATTATTATCATCAGTTTACATCACTGTGTATCATCAGTTAACATCACTTTATATCATCAGTTAACATCACTGTCATCGGTTAACACCACTGTCTATCATCAGTTAACATCACTGTCATCAGTTACCATCACTGTCTATCATCAGTTAACATCACTGTCTATCATCAGTTAACATCACTGTCTAACATCAGTTAACATCACTGTCTAACATCAGTTAACATCACTGTCTAACATCAGTTAACATCACTGTCATCAGTTAACATCACTGTCTATCATCAGTTAACATCACTGTCTGTCATCAGTTAACATCACTGTCTATCATCAGTTAACATCACTGTCTATCATCAGTTAACATCACGTCTATCATCAGTTAGCATCACTGTCTGTCATCAGTTAACATCACGTCTATCATCAGTTAACATCACTGTCTATCATCAGTAAACATCACTGTCCATCATCAGTTAACATCACTGTCTATCATCACTTAACATCACTGTCTATCATCAGTAAACATCACTATCTATCATCAGTTAACATTACTGTCTAACATCAGTTAACACCACTGTCCATCATCAGTTAACATCACGGTCTATCATCACTTAACATCACTGTCTATCATCAGTAAACATCACTATCTATCATCAGTTAACATTACTGTCTATCATCAGTTAACATCACTGTCTATCATCACTTACATCACTGTCTATCATCAGTTAACATCACTGTCCATCATCAGTTAACATCGCTGTCACCAGTTAACATCACTGTCATCAGTTAACATCACTGCCTATCATCAGTTAACATCACTTTATATCATCAGTTTACATCACGGTCTATCATCAGTTAACATCACTGTCATCAGTTTACATCACTGTCTATCATCAGTTAACATCACTGTCTGTCATCAGTTAACATCACTGTCATCAGTTAACATCACTGTCTATCATCAGTAAACATCACCATATATCATCAGTAAACATCACTGTCTATCATCAGTTAACATCACTGTCTATCATCAGTTAACATCACTGTCTAACATCAGTTACCATCACTGTCTAACATCAGTTAACATCAATGTCTATCATCAGTAAACATCACCATATATCATTAGTTAACATCACGTCTATCATCAGTTAACATCACTGTCTATCATCAGTAAACATCACCATATATCATCAGTTAACATCACTGTCTATCATCAGTTAACATTACTGTCTATCACCAGTTAACATTACTGTCAAACATCAGTTAACATCACTGTCTATAATCAGTTAACATCACTGTCTGTCATCAGTTAACATCACTGTCATCAGTTAACATCACTGTCTATCATCAGTAAACATCACCATATATCATCAGTAAACATCACTGTCTATCATCAGTTAACATCACTGTCTATCATCAGTTAACATCACTGTCTAACATCAGTTACCATCACTGTCTAACATCAGTTAACATCAATGTCTATCATCAGTAAACATCACCATATATCATTAGTTAACAGCACGTCTATCATCAGTTAACATCACTGTCTATCATCAGTAAACATCACCATATATCATCAGTTAACATCACTGTCTATCATCAGTTAACATTACTGTCTATCACCAGTTAACATTACTGTCAAACATCAGTTAACATCACTGTCTATCATCAGTTCACATCACTGTCATCAGTTTATATCACTGTCTAACATCAGTTAACATTACTGTCTATCATCGGTTAACATCAATTATTATCATCAGTTTACATCACTGTGTATCATCAGTTAACATCACTTTATATCATCAGTTAACATCACGTCTATCATCAGTTAACATCACGTCTATCATCAGTTAACATCACTGTCTATCATCAGTTAACATCACGTCTATCATCAGTTAACATCACCTCTATCATCAGTAAACATCAATCTCTATCATCAGTTTACATCACTGTGTATCATCAGTTAACATCACTTTATATCATCAGTTTATATCAATGTCATCGGTTAACACCACTGTCATCAGTTAACATCACTGTCTAACATCAGTTAGCATCACTGTCTAACATCAGTTAACATCACTGTCTATCATCAGTTAACATCACTGTCTGTCATCAGTTAACATCACTGTCATCATCAGTTAACATCACTGTCTATCATCCGTAAACATCACTGTCTTACATCAGTTAACATCACTTCTATCATCAGTTAACATCACGTCTATCATCAGTTAACATCACTGTCTAACATCAGTTAACATCACTGTCTAACTTCAGTTAACATCACTGTCTATCATCAGTTAACATCACTGTCTGTCATCAGTTAACATCACGTCTATCATCAGTTAACATCACGTCTATCATCAGTTAACATCACGTCTATCATCAGTTAACATCACTGTCTATCATCAGTTAACATCACTGTCTGTCATCAGTTAACATCACGTCTATCATCAGTTAACATCACTTTATATCATCAGTTAACATCACTGTCATCGGTTAACACCACTGTCATCAGTTAACATCACTGTCTAACATCAGTTAACATCACTGTCGTCAGTTAAAATCGCGTCTATCATCAGTTAACATCACTGTCTAACATCAGTTAACATCACTGTCTATCATCAGTTAACATCACTGTCTATCATTAGTTAACATCACTGTCTGTCATCAGTTAACATCACTGTCATCAGTTAACATCACTGTCATCATCAGTTAACATCACTGTCTATCATCAGTAAACATCACCATATATCATCAGTAAACATCACTGTCTATCATCAGTTAACATCACTGTCTATCATCCGTAAACATCACGTCTATCATCAGTTAACATCACCATATATCATCAGTAAACATCACTTCTATCATCAGTTAACATCACTGTCTGCCATCAGTTAACATCACTGTCTTTCATCAGTTAACAACACTGTCTATCATCAGGTAACATCACGTCTATCATCAGTTAACATCACTGCCATCAGTTAACATCGCATTTATCAATTAACACTAACATCAGTTAACATCACTGTCATCAGTTAACATCAGTGTCTATCATCAGTTAACATCAGTGTCTATTACCAGTTAACACCACTGTCATCAGTTAACATCGCATTTATCAGTTAACACTTGCACCAGTCAGTTAACATCGCTGGCTGTCTCCAGTTAACACTGTCAAACACAACTAACATCAATTAACACCACTGTCTAGATTCAGTTAACACTACTGTTTTATACCAGTTAAACACCTTTCCTCTGTTGCTGTATCAACATTCCATATGATATTATATTACCGTTCAGCACATAGTTCTATGTTTTATCAGTTCATAATTGTTCAAGATAGTCTTTCGCAAAACTTCCCAATACATAATACAAGTAATGCCTTAATATACAAATCTTCACAGATACCCACAACTAAATATGGCGTCTGAAATGTAAATAGAAACCCCATTTAAATATAGTCTTTAGCCTCTATAAACACGTTTTTAATCTTTTTGTTCTTTTTTTAACTGACAGTAAACCTATGAAATGAGCATTCTATAACACAAAAACAAACGAACACTAAACCAATCTGAAAGAAGGTTAAATGACCTTGAAGCTAAATTTAATCAGTAATACACTTATATGACATCACCTACTAGCATTACAACCATTTTTTTGCGAACAACCGCATACGATATTTGAAGACCAAACATATACAAGTATAATAACTTTCAAAAGCTAAATATATATGTGATAAAAGAAGTTGTGTTCAGAGCATAAGTTCACTTCACCAAGAAGATAATTACCATGAAGTGATATTTCTCTTTCACATTAAAATATCATACAGTTGCAAATTGCAGTAACTGTTATAATAACAAAATAATATAGTTGTCTTCAATGCAAGACAATGTACTTAAAATGTATAGGGTAACTATAAACACATTTGTGTTACTGTAACTTATATAGAGAGAAAGTATTCTCACTCACACCCGTCTGGACAACAATCAGCAACACTTGAAGCATGGAGGTATAGAGTCCTATGTGGCCATTAAACACTTCTACTTATCACAAAATAACACTTTAAAACCTAATGTTAAAATTAATCTGGAACTGTCTTATAGAAGGTAGTGCAAAGTAAGCATGTGTTTGCATGCGTGCGTGTGCGTGCGTGCATGTATGTATGTAAAAATCGGAATCTGAAATGTAAATTGTTGATATAATGTACTTAATCTTTTCACTTGATTTTATACCTTATATGATATTAAACGGTTATTTTTAACCCCATATTATTATGTTCTGTATGTATGTGTACGTGTCTAATGTATCTTCGCTGAATGATGATAAATCATTTTCTCTAACTCTCATCTTAAACGAACTGTGAATGCGATGTTTAACATGACGTTCACGTCAAAGTTTGCAAATTAAGAAATAATTACACGAAAATACATATTGTGTATTAGCAAAGTATATATATATAAAATATATATATATATATATATATATATATATATATATATATATATGTTGTAGTTATTGCTTTCAACACGATTATATCAAATACACAATTTCCTCTATTCCTCTATAGGAATGTGTACGTTTACAACGCACCCGAGGCGAGTGATGAGGGATCCGAAAGCTCCCTACAGATTAGGAATAACAGAGGATGCCAGTGAATGTCAACTTCGCTGCATGGGAGAAAATGAGTGTGCATTAGCCGTGTTAGATAAGCGGAGGTCTGGTAATCCCACTTGTTTGGGTTATCTACTGGGCTCTAAGGTTTTTGACCGTGAAGTAGAAAATACTAACATGTATGAACGGAAAGATTGTATTGTTTCAATCTTTTAATGATATTTTCTACCCTTTGTGGCATCGTCTCATACTAAGACATTGCATGCATTGCATTATTAGATTAATTAATGTGTATATTATCTTGCAGCAATCGCTTACACTTTAAGTTAGATTTTGAATAGTTTAAAAATGTTGAAAAGAAAAATGGCGAGATGCAATGAAGATTGTTCATTAAAAACCCTTGAGAATCGCAAGGCATGCATATTTATTGGATAAAACTGATAGAACAAAAGACTAGACGCCCAAAATATATGTACATTGTATAACTTTTCTATTTTTAACCAATTAAAGTAAAAAAAATGTGTTAAAGGTGGTTTCCAAAGATTTTGACCATTTTTCCTCTCATGCATTCAAATCTATTATTGTTACCTGCATAAATCTTGCGAAATGCTCATAAGTTTCCAACATGTGCATCTGTGTGAAAAGTAAAGCATAATACCTAACTTGTCACATAATACCTAACTTGTCTCATAATACCTATCTTGTCACATAATACCTAACTTGTCACATAATGCCTAACTTGTCACATAATACCTAACTTGTCACATAATATCTAACTTGTCACATAATACCTAACTTGTCACATAATATCTAACTTGTCACATAATACCTAACTTGTCACATAATATCTAACTTGTCACATAATACCTAACTTGTCACATAATACCTAACTTGTCACATAATACCTAACTTGTCACATAATACCTAACTTGTCATTGTCACATAATACCTAACTTGTCACATAATACCTAACTTGTCACATAATACCTAACTTGTCACATAATACCTAACTTGTCACATAATGCCTAACTTGTCACATAATACCTAACTTGTCACATAATATCTAACTTGTCACATAATGCCTAACTTGTCACATAATACCTAACTTGCACATAATACCTAACTTGTCACATAATATCTAACTTGTCACATAATACCTAACTTGTCACATAATATCTAACTTGTCATTACATAACACGGACAAATTTATGATCTTAATTATGGATGTCATTGGCGTCATTCAGCTTTTTATTGGTGGAAGAAGACCCCAGGCATAGGCATCGTAAAATCAGTGGTGCATCGCAGGTTAGCTGGAAAACCTCTCGACATGAAAGTTTTCGTTCCGACCGGGATGATGTGTGTTGTTGGTTTAAGGGATAAAATTGTTCCTTTGAAAGGTGTCAATCATCCGGATATCGTCCTGTTGTCACTTTCATGAAGCTGCATTTTAATAAACCGTCATAGCATGCCACGAATATTTCACATAATAATACAATATTATGTCATAACATTATGCCATTCCATTGTGTTTTTGAGCTATACTCGATTGTAAAGCTCAATAAGGTTTTCTTTTGTTCTTTTGTGTAAAAGAATATGTTCTTACAATCTTTAGAGATGATTTTATACATATTGCAGTGTAGTGTCTTAACAACATAAATATTCAAATAGTGTACAAAGACGAAGTTCCTTTAAATTTTATTTATTATTATAACAGGCATTACTACAAGAGAGCAAAAATGAACACAGATTTTTTATACAAAGTCATATTCAATTTTCAAATAGCTATCTTTAATTTAATATAACACTTAAAAGGAGCGTAAATATTGACTTAAGTATTATATTTTACTTTTAAACAAGATCTGTAATTCAGTGCATAAGAAATACTGAAAATGTCCTACAATAATCAAACAAGCCAGTCGGCCAAGAGACCGACTCTATGATGATTATACAAATTTCCCATCAACGGTAGACAGCTCACACTATGCACCTGCATCTGGAGTTTCAAACAGTTCAGAACATTTGCATTTTAGTTGTAGTAGTATTTGACAACAAACTTGATATTCGTTAAAAAAAGTCAGTATTAAATGTTTGTCTAATACTTTTTTGTCTAATACCCTTGTGTCTAATACCCTTGTGTCTAATACGCTTGTGTCTAATACTCTTGTGTCTAATACTCTTGTATCTAATACTCTTGTGTCTAATACTCTTGTCTAATAATCTTATGTCAAATACACTTGTGTCTAATACCCTTGTGTCTAATACTTTTGTGTCTAATACTCTTGTGTCTAATACTTCTGTGTCTAATACTCTTGTGTCTATACCCTTGTGTCCAATACTCTTGTGTCTAATACTCTTGTGTCTAATACTCTTGTGTCTCTTACTCTTGTGTCTAATACTTTTGTGTCTAATACTCTTGTGTCTAATACCCTTGTGTCTAATACTTTTGTGTCTAATACTCTTGTGTCTAATACTTTTGTGTCTAATACTCTTGAGTCTAATACTTTTGTGTCTAATACTCTTGTGTCTAATACTCTTGTGTCTAATACTCTTGTGTCTAATACGCTTGTGTCTAATACTCTTGTATCTAATACTCGTGTGTCTAATACTCTTGTATCTAAAACTCTTGTATACTTAATAACGCACAAAGGCTTTAAAATTGCTGCACATGTACAGGTAAAATCCTCTCTTTCGAATAAATTGACACTGTAACTGTACAGGAAAAGGCAGCTTCTTTATTATTTATAGAAATAATCATGGATTCAAGATCATGAACCACTCCAGTAAAAGTGACATTTTTGTAATTATTTTAAATTCAAAGTGGTATCAGACAACTATTAAGGTATGTTAATCTGTAAAAATACCCCACGCCATTACACTGGACACCCCTTTCATCATTATCTTCTATATACGATCTAGACAACTTTGAACAAAGCGCATCAAGCACAGGTACATAAACCAGCACCAGTTTATGACATATAAAGGCGGTTGTTCAAAGACAAAATGAGCACTCCAAGATCGATGTGTATTGTAGCGTTATATAGGAATTTATATCCCGTGTTTTATTTAAATATTACACAGTTTGTTAACTAACGACACATGATGACCATAATGGTAGAAGATATAAATGTTTACTGTCCCATGGTA
This sequence comes from Sinonovacula constricta, assembly GCA_007844125.1. Lineage (NCBI taxonomy): Eukaryota > Metazoa > Mollusca > Bivalvia > Cardiida > Solecurtidae > Sinonovacula > Sinonovacula constricta. Next base: position 36,926,071 of record CM017572.1, read on the forward strand.
AAGTGAAGGCGCCCTCGAACCATGTCGGACCACCCAACTCGACGGGTATTAGTAAAGATGCATGACTTTACAACTTAAATATGTATGTAGAGTATAACAACGTCCCTATTATGTTAAAATATGTTCTACGTGACGTGAACTCTCACCTCCTTTATAACAATATCTCAAAACTTTAGGTTAAAAAAATCAGCGTTTGAAAAACTTCTACAATTTTGCCAAAAAATTTGCTTAGAAAAAAGTCTTCTTAAGAAGGTCAGCAGCCTAAACATTCTTTTTACACACTAGCAAAGGCCATTTATTAGTTCAATGGCACAAAGTGCACAATGACGGTGGGTGATTTCCCATGGGTGTAAAAAAAAAATAGAGACAGTGACATAGTAGGAAGCCCTACATATCCTACAACGATGATTAAGAACTGATACTGCAGCATTTTTGCAGATAAACATCAATTTTCAAGGAATCCACCCTTTAGTTACAGGCATCTCGAAACCCTTATATAAGTGACCCCCCACCCATTTATTGCCCCACCCAGCATGTGAGGGCATCTGTTTTCTGATAAGCCAGGCTGCCACAGTCTGTAACGATGTGTCTGTCACACAGGTATTGTTCAAGATCCAAGTGTATGTATGCTATATCTGGGGATTGAACAAAGTCATTCACAGTTTGTAAAGGAAACAGTTATGAATATACCAATTACGCAATCTATATCTATCTATCTACATATATATATATATATATATATATATATATATATATATATATATATATATATATATATATATATATATATATATATATATATATATATATATATATATATATATATATATATGTATCTTTATTTGTTTTCTTTCTTACTTTGTTGGTTGATTTTGTTATTTCTGTCTTTCATTTTTTTAGTTCTCGTATATATTTTGTTATTTTTTAATTTGTAAAATGTAACAAAACGTATCTAACAAAAGCAAGTCATTCATTGTCAGAATAATGTCCTTCAGACTCATTTTAAGTCATTTTGAATACTAAAACTTGTATCTCTCATGTATTTTCAAAATCAAATATTTAACTATGAAATAAATACATAATCATGCAGTTACAAAATTGACACCTAGTAATTAATGCAATAAAGGTATGTAAGTGATCCTACAGTAAACAACGCACATTATCACTAACATTAATGTTTATGGCTCTGTGTAAAACTAGCCTACTGTCACACTTCCATACTAGCAGGTAATTTAGTTTTGCATTAACCAATCAGAGGTTTTACTGTGACAGATTAGTACTATGTTGGCTAAAGACTCCCTGCAGTGATGACCAGCAATTAGCAGGTCTGGTCTCAGTAGGTCGGGGCCTGGCTCAGTGGGATACCACATTCCTTTCGAGATGCCTTTAAGCAGGAAAAGAAAGAAATTCTCTTTTGCTTGATTCTTGCAACTAGTATATGTCTTTTTCTTTGTTTTATGATATAGAAGCACGACATACATGCATAAGAAACATGTCAATTTATATGACGGGCCCTGTTAACACGACATACATGCACAAGAAACATGTCAATTTATATGACGGGCCCTGTTAACACGACATACATGCACAAGAAACATGTCAATTTATATGACTGGCCCTGTTGACACAAGTTAAAACCTAATTCCGTGCAAAAATATTAGCCAAGTTTGAATTGTTGTTCAACTTTGACGTAAGGTTATAAAGCTGCAGTGCTATTAGCGTTTGTATCATAATGCAAAATTACATGTATGAATGAATCTCTGTATCATTTATTACGTTGTATATCCATTAGACAAAAATGCAAAGTTGAGTATACATGTCATACATGAGTAGTGTTAACATCTATTTCAAAATAAGCGGGCTTTTTGATGACGATATATCATTTTGACTGTTAAATGTTAAACACTATGAATTCATTATTTTCATAATTTAAAATACAATAGAAAAGTGTTACATATTATCACAATTAAAACAGTAGTCCTGGACCTATAGCTCGTTACTCTTTCTTATTTCTCTGATATTCATCCTCTCTTTAATTATGACTTTTATTATTTTTATGCTTTGTTCACTTCGTTATCTGAATGATGCTAAAATGTATTCTTTTAAAAAATAAATGTATCCAAGTTGTTTCACGGTAAGATAGTAACCATACAGTGACGAGAAATATACACAGTGTGGTTGGTCTCGAGCTTTATGAATGGAATGTATACAAACAAACATACATAAAATGTGATACATGACTTTTATAAGATTGATAGCTATATATATTAAAGAAAACATAAGTGCTAAAGCTAGATTCAAACCTGCAATATTTAAAAGTAAAAAATAAAATCGACATGTTTACCCACGGTAGTAATTTAGTAATTACGTTTCCAGAACACATCAAAACATTTACGGACTTCACCGTCCCTTTAATAAGTGTCATTTCAACATTGCCAAATAATACACACACGTATTTTGTGGGTTTAAGAACCGTATATGTAAATGTTTTCTCAATAGCTTTATGTTATCAGTAAATTTGAATATTTTTCTTCAGATTTAAGCTTTCACCATAATAAAATGTTTCAGCTCAAAATATTTTCCAAGACATCAGTATTTACACATATATCGATTTGAGGCGATAATGCGATAATTACACCTGCGCTGAAAGGAAATCGGTAAGTCAATTCAACTCAAACCAGGATGCAGATGATGTCAGCTCACCGGGTAGACCCCAGACCAACATTAGTTTAGTAATAGCTCCGCTTTATCCAATAACATTGTCTGTGTTAAAACTTGAAAGTAATAAAAACAGTTTTGGGTTCGAGTCAAAATCTTAATCTTGTCTATCTTAAAATTAGGTAATAATAACACAGTTTAATCCTGGTCAATATCATAATAGTACGTTTGATCCTTGTCAAAGCATAACCTTGTCTATCCTAAACTTAAATATAACATATGTACCATTTGATCCTAATCAATATCATAACCTTATCTATCTTAAACGTAAAGGTAATGATATCTCCGTTTGATCCTGGTCAAAATCATAACCTTGTCTATCTTAAACGTAAAGGTAATGATATCTCCGTTTGATCCTAGTCAAAATCATAACCTTGTCTATCTTAAACGTTAAAGGTAATGATAACACAGTTTAATCCTGGTCAATACCATAATAGTACGTTTGATCCTTGTCAAAGCATAACCTTGTCTATCCTAAACTTAAATATAATATATGTACCATTTGATCCTAATAAATATCATAACCTTATCTATCTTAAACGTAAAGGTAATTATAGCACCGTTAAATCCTAGTAAAAATCATAACCTTGTCTATCTTAAACGTTAAAGGTAATAATAGCGCCGTTTGATCCTGGTCAAAATCATATCCTTGTCTATCTTAAACGTTAAAGGTAATAATAGCACCGTTTGATCCTGGTCAAAATCATATCCTTGTCTATCTTAAAGTTAAGGGTAAAAATAGCACCGTTTGATCCTGGTCAAAATCATATCCTTGTCTATCTTAAAGTTAAAGGTAATAATAGCACCGTTTGATCCTGTTCAAAATCATATCCTTGTCTATCTTGAAGTTAAAGGTAATAATAGCGCCGTTTGATCCTGGTTAAAATCATATCCTTGTCTATCTTGAAGTTAAAGGTAATAATAGCGCTGTTTGATCCTGGTTAAAATCATATCCTTGTCTATCTTAAAATTAAATATAATAATAGCGCCGTTTGATCCTGGTCAAGATCATAACATTGTCGATCTTAAAGTTTAAGGCAATAATATCGCAGTTTGATCCTATACAAAATGATATCCTTGTCAATCTTAAAGTTAAAGTTTATAAATAAACACGTTTGATCCTAGTCAAAATCGTATCCTTGTCTGTCTTAAACGTAAAGGTAATAGTAGCGCCGTTTGATACTGGTCAAAATCATTTCCTTGTCTATCTTAAACTTAAAGATTATAATAACCCGGTTTGATCCTAGTCAAAATCATATCCTTGTCTATGTTAAAAAAGAGTAATAATAGTGCCGTTTAATCCTTGTCAAAATTATATCTTTGTCTATCTTATAGTCAACGGTAATAATAGGTAAGTCAGTAGTTACGGTGTATTGTCTAGGTAAGTCAGTAGTTACGGTGTATTGTCTAGGTAAGTCAGTAGTGACGGTGTATTGTCTAGGTAAGTCAGTAGTGACGGTGTATTGTCTAGGTAAGTCAGTAGTTACAGTGTATTGTCTAGGTAAGTCAGTAGTGACGGTGTATTGTCTAGGAAAATCAGTAGTTACGGTGTTTTGTCTAGGTAAGTCAGTAGTTACGGTGTATTGTCTAGGTAAGTCAGTAGTGACGGTGTATTGTCTAGGAAAATCAGTAATGACGGTGTATTGTCTAGGTAAGTCTGTAGTTACGGTGTATTGTCTAGGTAAGTCAGTAGTTACGGTGTATTGTCTAGGTAAATCAATAGTTACGGTGTATTGTCTAGGTAAGTCAGTAGTTACGGTGTATTGTCTAGGTAAGTCAGTAGTTACGGTGTATTGTCTAGGTAAGTCAGTAGTTACGGTGTATTGTCTAGGTAAGCAAGTATTGACGGTGTATTGTCTAGGTAAGCCAGTATTGACGTTGTATTGTCTAGGTAAGTCAGTAGTGATTGTATATTGTCTAGGTATGCCAGTGATGACGGTGTATTGTCTAGGTAAGCCAGTTGTTACGGTGTATTGTCTTGGTAAGTCAGTAATGACGGTGTATTGTCTAGGTACGCCTGTAGTGACGGTGTATTGTCTAGGTAAGTCAGTAGTTACGGTGTATTGTCTAGGTAAGTCAGTAATTACGGTGTATTGTCTATGTAAGTCAGTAGTTACGGTGTATTGTCTAGGTAAGTCAGTAGTGACGGTGTATTGTCTAGGTAAGTCAATAGTTACGGTGTATTGTCTAGGTAAGTCAGTAGTTACGGTGTATTGTCTAGGTAAGTCAGTAGTTACGGTGTATTGTCTAGGTAAGCCAGTATTGACGGTGTATTGTCTAGGTAAGCCAGTATTGACGTTGTATTGTCTAAGAAAGTCAGTAATGACGGTGTATTGTCTAGGTATGTCAGTAATGATGGTGTTTTGTCTAGGTAAGCCAGTAGTTACGGTGTATTGTCTTGGTAAGTCAGTAATGACGGTGTATTGTCTAGGTTAGCCTGTAGCGACGGTGTATTGTCTAGGTAAGCCAGTAGTGACGGTGTATTGTCTGGGTGAGTCAGTTGTGACGGTGTATTGTCTAGGTAAGCCTGTATTGACGGTGCATTGTCTGGGTGAATCAGTAGTGACGGTGTATTGTCTAGGTAAGCCAGTAGTGACGGTGTATTGTCTAGGTGAGTCAGTAGTGACGGTGTATTGTCTAGTTAAGTCAGTATTGACGGTGTATTGTGTAGGTAAGTCAGTAGTGACGGTGTATTGTCTAGGTATGTCAGTAGCGACGGTGTATTGTCTAGGTAAGTCAGAGGTGACGGTGTATTGTTTAGATAAGTATGTAGTGACGGTGTATTATCTAGGTAAGCCAGTAGTGACGGTGTATTGTCTAGGTAAGTCTGTAGTTACGGCGTATTGTCTAGGTTAGTCTGTAGTGACGGTGTATTGTCTAGGTAAGCCAGTAGTAACGGTGTATTGTCTAGGTAAGTTTGTAGTGACGGTGTATTGTCTAGGTAAGCCAGTAGTGATGGTGTATTGTCTAGGTAAGCCAGTAGTGACAGTGTATTGTCTAGGTAAGTCTGTAGTGACGGTGTATTGTCTAGATAAGCCAGTAGTGACGGTGTATTGTCTACATAAGTCAGTAGTGACGGCGTATTGTATAGGTAAGCTAGTAATAACGGTATATTGTCTAGGTAATTCAGTAGTGACGGTGTATTGTTTATGTAAGTCAGTAGTGACGGTGTATTGTCTAGGTAGGTCAGTAATGACGTTGTATTGTCTAGGTAGGTCTGTAATGAGGTGTTAATTTCCAGAAACAGATAAAAATATTTTAAAGGAAAATAATTATAATGATATTTTAGAATCTACTTTGTGAGATTACAGACGCGTTCTCTCATTATGGTGTGTTGCTTACCGAAATGAAATGTAAGACACATACGAAAGGGGCATAATAACACAAATAATAAGTTATCAAACAGTCAGACAAGCACAACAAATGTATGACAACAGTTGTCATAAATACATCATGAACAATACACAAAACGAAGTGACATAATGCTATTCAATTGGCAATTACGAAGTGTACTCAGTACAGCAAGCTAAAAGAAAATAATAATTTAGAATTTTTTGTATAGTCTTATGGTAGAATTTCGTTCAAGGTGAACATGTTTTTTGTAATTTTGTTGATATGTGGCCATTTTGGTCACAGTTCATTATCTGCATTGTTTCTTTTTTTTATTAGTTGTTTAAATTATTGTTATGCAGACTGGTCAAAAGTAAATTAACCGGTTTAGAAAAGACATATAAACAATTAAAATGGATATTGCATAAATGAATGTAGGGAGAATATCGCAATAATTGCATTCCTAAATAAAACTTTCGTTGAAGCAACAATTTATTTTTATTGATAGGAAATGTTAAATAAAAATGAATGTATGTTCCCTGGTTACTTTCTGAAGGAAATGCTGAAGTTTATACTTTATTAATAGCGTCCATGGTTTAATGGTTGAAGTAATGGACTCTTAATCCGTGAGTCCTGGGTTCAAACCCCAAACTTGACAGGAGACTAAAGTCTTCGAGAAAGGCTATTAACTATGCCATTCGGGTCATTTAAAATTAAAATTAGTTAAAATGCTTTATAGCTCACCTGTGCAAAAAGTGCTAAATGTGAACCTTTCTGATACCCTCCACCGTCTGTTGTGTGCGCCATAGTAGATTATATATTGATAATAATATTGGTACAATATATTAAAATATATAATGAATAAACATAAAAGCATATAAGAAAAAATCTAAATTATTTTACCACAGGTATGATTTAACAAGTATCTTTTTTAAAGTAAGAGGATTATTTTATCACAGATATTAGATAGCTGGTATGTATAAAAAAAAAACTATACAGTAAAAACGCCTAAGCACTATCACAGATCTGTTTCAAAAATCTTTCATTTCAAAAAGTTCTTAAAAGTGGTATCCGACAGTTTGGTCTAAAAAGATTTTTATCAAATAACCAAATAAGTCATTAGTACCTGAAAAGGTCTTGCAAAATGCTGTTCATTTATGCTAAAGATCTGTGTGAACAGTCAAGAATAAATCCCCAATGGACATTGCAATCAGGCGTGTTTCCTATCCGAGCCACACGGCAGAGATAGCCTATTTTTAAACTTAGCAAAACCACGTTACCGCTAACTTTTATATTTATACAATACACCGTAACTTTTATATTCATCCGGTCATCCGGGTAATACGCTCTGACGTCGATATGTATTTTTAGCAGAGACCACTATCATGCTTTTTAAGGAGTTGGAAAGACTGAACATTTAGAATATTTTCTTTCGCGATAAGTAGAGTCTAACAATGAAGTTAGTATTTAAAGTCGAACTTTTATATCGTACTTATAAGTATGACTTTATGGGAAAGGTATGACCAGATTCCCCAAAGCGGTATTTAGATATGGGTACGTGTATTTAATATAGGCAAACTGTCGAATACCACCTTTAGAATATGATTGGCGATGCGCTGGAGCGTGACGCCTATATATGGAATGCTCACTGAAATATGCACATGGGAAAGGTCTGTTTAGCCGACTGTCTAACCCTGGTGAAATACAGGTCCTAATTCACGGCGTTCTGTTTTATTTATTTGTTTTTAATCTTATTTTGTGTGAATGCAGATTTCATTTAAACATGGCAGAAAACGAGAGATGTTTTGTTTATTTCTTTTTGTCACTAAAATTTCTAAAACTTTAATAATTGACAAAAGTAGATAGCGCTGCTCTTTGGTAAGTCCTTTGATGTTTGGACTGCATGTTAACAAACTGAGATTATCTGTAAGCAACGAAAGAGTCCATAACCAGAAAAAGCTTGATCTGAACGATCCGTTGACTTTAGATGCAATGATTATCCAACTTGTAAAGATACTTGCAAGATATATAAATGATTTCTGTATGGTCCGTGCAAATCTAAAAATAGCATTTCATGTGCTGCCAGCGTGCAGCAATGCTTTTATACATATTTGAAGTGTTTGTGGTCAAGAGATTATGTTTTTGGACTCTGATTCGGCGAGTTTTAATTTCAAACCCAACTCCTGTCACGACAAGTTTTCAAAAGGATCTTATTTAAGATATGGATGATCAATTCACTTGTATAAGAGAAACGTGCAACACACCAAGAAAGCATTTATAATATGCTTTGAGTGTTCTTGGTCAAGATGATAAGGTTGTGGACTATATGGATCGGAGGGTTCTGAGTTTAAAAGATAGACCTGGCATGAGATTCTGTTCCTGGTCCAAGACATTTACCACGCGAACGTTAAGCAAAAACAGAATATGTTCGGAATAATAATTGTTTCCTTTTACCCAGATTTGCTAAATAGCAATATTCATCATGGATGCTATTAAAACAGTGCTTTTTATAATAAGTATTTTGACATTTTGTAGTATATCGGTCATATATGGAATGACGTACAACCTTTCACCAGACAGCAATTTTTATACATTTGTATTCTTAATGTCAGTTCAGTGTGCAATTATAAACCACAGTACTTTTAGTATATACTTAGGTAACGACATTTCTTAGTAACAACATTAGTTCTATAGATTGGGATTACGGACATGCCAGATCGTTCTGTTTTTACTGTTTCTCTCAGTTTGTCTTCATCCATTTTACTTTCAATGTGTGAAGTAGGTTAAGTTTAGGAAATAAATCACATTGTTCTTTGTATACATAGTCCAGATACAAAAATGCTTCCATACGAAACAACTTTGGTAGTAAAAATTAAGACTCATAGGAAGAAACAAACAGTAGGCCTACCGTGTTCCAGAAAAATACTACCTAAAGTATAATGATTTGTGTAATGTGAGGCTGCTGCACATGTGCATTTTCTGCTCATGCGCATTAGTTTTATAGTTTTTTTTTCTGCTTCTATTAAATGGTGTCGAGTTTTGATTTTTATTTTGTTTTAAAACCATTCTACGGTCTCAGGAATTATCATTATACATATTTTTTCTGGGGATTTAAAGTATACTGAAAACTTTCTAATAAAATCCAAAACTGTTCAAATATGTCTTTGATACTTGCTTTATTATGCTTTATTTTGCTCTAACATGTTTACCTGTTTACTAGTTTTTGCGTCTCCTTGATGCTTCGAATCAACTACTTTTCTTGTATGTTAAATATGATGGTGTGAGACCAAGCAGATGTTGAGTTATGTCCCGGAAGTAGTGAGTCAGGTAAACATTTGTGGCATTCTGTAGTTTATATTTATTGATTGTGTTGGATTTAACAAAGTTTCCAGCCGTATATAAGGTAAATATCATATTTTGTTTATCATGTGAACTTCCCGGTTTTTGGGCCCATTCCTGGCATTTAATAATTGCTTAAATATTAAAATATAATCTTTCAAACTTTCGGAACAATACACCGATTTACATCTGCGCATGCGCAAATGCTAAAGTTCCCTTTCCTTGAATTTCAATTAAAACTGCAATTCACTTAAAACTGCAATGCCGTTTATACTTGTATAGCGGTACAATGCTAGAATGGAGTTTTACTATGTGTACAAACGTGGTTTTGTTTGTTTATGTGTGTTTGCATAGTTAAAAGACAACATTATGCAACATAAAAAAATCAGGCGTTTTTGCTGTCTATTTGGATACATTTTTGCATGCAACTTTCAAGCTCAGAAGTTTTCAGCGATAGTTGAAACCTTAACAGACTTTGTTCAGTTCTTCACAAAACTAAATACACAATAATGTAAAGTAAACTGCATGAATTCTAGATCTAACTAAACTTAAAACGAAATTATAATGTCCTATTTAATTCATAATTAATTGCAATCACTTACGTGAGTTGGCGAGTGGATATTCCACCTGCCATTTCTTGTGTTGCCCTTCTTCGTTGTGTGTATTGCATTTGCTGTCCACTGTCCCACTTACAAGCTTTATCGGTACTCCTCTGCCGTGATGCAGACGCTATTAGCTCAGGTGTTCTGGTTTATTGTCACCTTGGATCCCAATCAAGGTACATGGTACATTTAAAGTGTATGTAGTTATTTTTTTCAGGTAATGATAAAATGGTTAGAAGGTGCTAACAAGAATTTTGTTGTTTTATAAACAGGGGATTTTGTGTGAAAATTTATTGAGGTCACAGCTTTGAGATTGATTTTGACATAGAATAGAGCAAATATGCAATTTTAAGTTAACTCCAAACAAAATTAAAACACAAACAGTGGAATAGTTCTACCATTTGTAGGACAAAATACCTCCCGGACAAAATCCCTTCCGTTCATTTTAGCATAGGCTGACAAAATCACTCTCTTAAATTAATTACTGTAAAATATTGAAGTAGAATTAAAAGCAGAAAAAAATCTGATGCTACAATTATTACGAGACTTAACTGTGCAAACCAAATAAACATTCTTGCAAAATGTGGAAAAGTTACAGGAGGAGATTTATCTACATTGGAAATATTACGGGAGGGTGTCTGCCTTTGCTTAAATGAACAGGAAGAATTGTGTTACCGAAGGATTTTGTTTCTACTCCGTTTTTAGCAATAACATAGTACAACACATTCTCGAACACCCAACAGAAATCTAAGTTTAGGCAATATTAAAGCATTTCTGTTAAGCATTATATATCCGACGATACTGCAATGGTTGTTCGCTGAAAAATAGCAAGATTGTTTTTATTATTATTTTCTTCCCAATATATGCAAACAGCGATCGATGGGAAAACGGATTTACATATGTAATCTACCTGCATTTTATGTTCCAACTTGAAGGGAAGTTTGTGTTTGCCTATTTTGGCATAGTTTTGGAAAAAATCAAACCAGTTTCAAACAAAATTATGTTGCTAAAGGTTTATTTCTTCCCATTTTCAGACGTTCAGAGTCAGTTTAATAAATCCATTTAAAACTAATACCACCTTCCCCCCCCCCCCCCCCCAGCCCCCCAGCTGAAAAGTTCTGGATCCGGGCCTGATATAAAATAAATCCTTTGTATATTATAAAAGAGCCTTATGGTTTGTTAGCTTTCCTAAATAGGAACTAGTATACTGTATATGTTCAAAATTCTAAGCATGTTCTAAAGGTTTATATACAATAAAGGCCTTACTAAATATTAGAATTAAAAACTAACATTTTAAAACGGTCCAGAGAAAAAAAAGTTGGTCAGTGTAATCAAGTGCTTATGTTATTGGACTGTGTACTTTTATTGTCATAATCTTTACATTGAATGTCATTAGTTCCTGATGATTAATCACTGTCCGCACCAAAACCTGTCCCAGTTGTTGTCAGAAGAACTTTGCGAGGAAGGGACTGAAATAATGTAAGAAATTTTTGCTTTTGAATGCCATTTCAAAAATTGTTAAAAATTGCCATAACAGTCTTCGAACTTAATATCCAATTATAACAGGCAATTAGGATGTTTTAAATATTTTAACTGCCTGTAGTTTGGTTTCAGAAACAACAATATTCTGCTTGTGATTGTACTGTAATTGAAAGCACCATCTGCGAAAATCCAATGTCTTTCTAAACATATTTTCAATGTTCAAGTTGCGGACAAAACATGTCCCGTACAGCTGGCAGACGTGGACCATACTGTTGTAAATGTGATGCACGCTACAGGATTCATGGCATTTCTGTGAGCAGCTACAGCCATATAATATATTTTGACTGCAAGAAATCTTGAATGAGTTTATAACTGGGTCAAGAAACATGAAAAAGTAGATGACTAGGCCAGGTTTAAAAAAAACTTTTGAAAACTTTAGAGACCACATTTGTTGCTCAATCTTCAACAAATTTTGACAGAATGTTTGACTGCAAGAGATCTTGAATGAGTTTGTAACTGGGTCACTTGGGGTGAAAAAGTAGGTTAATAGGTCGAATCCTAGAAAACATAAATACCCACATTAATGGTCCAGTCTTCAAAATACTTAGAGGGTTTGCTTGAAATCTTGAATAAGAATGTAACTGGGTCATGTGGCAGGTTTTTTTTTTAGGAACATGGGAAGATGCTGGACGCTGGTCAAAAGGGAAAAATCACGTGATAATTACAAAATTGGGGAAAATTCAGTATATAATATATTGCTTTATATTACTTTAACTTTCATTAACAAGCCTGGAAGAAGTATATTAAGGTAAAGGTAAGACTAAAGTGGCATGTCTCTTTGATTCCTGCAGCTGTTTCCAGTGTTTGGATAACATAGACATGACACCTAACATTGGTGTATTTTTCAGCAGATGCCTTATGCCTACACCTAACATTGGTGTATTTTTCAGCAGATGCCTTATGCCTTCCACTGTTATTGTTAGTTTCAAGTCTCCTTGATGGATTATCACCTAACACTGAACCACATAAAACATAGGGCACATTAACATCATTTCTTGATGCTGGTGGTAGAAGTCATGGTGGTGGTAGAGGTGTGGTTGATGTGGTGGTAGGAGTGGTAGAAGTGGTGGTGGTAGAAGAAGTAGATGTAGTGCTGTTGGTAGGAGTGGTAGATGTAGTGGTGGTGGTAGAAGTGGTAGATGTAGTTGTGGTAGTAGAAGTGGTAGATGTGGTGGTGGTGGTAGGAGTGGTAGAAGTGGTGGTTGTGATAGGAGTGGTAGATGAAGTGGTGGTGGTAATAGTGGTAGATGTGGTGGTGGTAGGAGTGGTAGATGTAGTGGTGGTGGTAGGAGTGGTAGAGGTGGTGGTGGTAGGAGTGGTAGGAGTGGTAGATGTAGTGGTGGTGGTAGGAGTGATAGATGTAGTGGTGCTGGTAGGATTGGTAGATGGAGTGGTGGTAGGGGTGGTAGATGTAGTGGTTGTGGTAGGAGTGGTAGATGTAGTGGTGGTGGTAGGAGTGATAGATGTAGTGGTGCTGGTAGGAGCGGTAGATGTGGTGGTGGTAGGAATAGTAGATGTGGTGGTGGTAGGAGTGGTAGATGTAGTGGTGGTGATAGGAGTGGTAGATGTAGTGGTGGTGGTAGGAGTGGTAGATGTTGTGATGGTAGTAGGAGTGGTGGAGGAAGTCCTGTGGTGGAAGAGGTGTGGAAAAAGGGTTCAGTAGAAGTAGTAGATATGGTGGTAGAAGGCATGGCAGATGTAGTGGTGTGAATAGTAGAAGAGGTGTTAGAATAGAAGTGGTAGTATTAGGATTGATAGAAGATAATGTTGTGGGGATGGTAGAAATAGTAGCAGTGCTGGTGGTAGATGGTTGATGCTGTAGAGTAATAGTGTTGGTGGTAGAAGTAGTGCTGGTGGTTGTAGAATGAGCAGTAAAAGTAAATATAGAACTATCGGTAGAAGTTGCGGTAGTAGTAGTGATGGTGGTAGGAGCTGTAGTTGTAGTGCCTGTGGTAAGAGGTGCTGTTGAAGTAGGAGTGGTGGTGGTAGAAGTAGTGCTGGTGGTAGAAGGAGTGGTAGTAGTAGAAGTAATGGTGGTGGTGGTGCTGGTCATAGAGTCTGTGGTCGCAATAGTAGAAATAGTTGTGATTGTAATAAGAACCCAGTTCTTTGTATTTTCTCTTTTTTTTAAAAATTTACTATTCATATAATTGCACACCTTAGAATTAATGCAAAAAAGTAAATTGAAATTGAAAACCACCTAGTTAATTTGTATATATATTAACATAAAGAAATACAGTTTTATGATGTATTATATCTCTATTTCTATTCTTTTTCCATGGTGACAGTGGATGCTGCAGATTTGGAAGTCAGACCACTGCTACCCAATGTGTATTGTAGATATACGAGGGCTATTCGATAAGTTCATGGAATTTTGCCCTAAAAACTGTCTTTAGGCCTTATAAAAAAGAAATTTGTTTCCAGTTACCCAACCACCGTATATTTTAGCTGCAGAGTCAAAAGTTTTTATGTAAAATATGTTTCATCGTATATTTATAAAGTATCACTTAATTTAATTGAATGGTTTGATTTTTATGGAAAAAATTCTCCAACTTATTGAACAGCCCTTGTACATCTTTAATATGTAAAATATTGTTTTTTCCTTTGTTACCATGGTAACAGTGGATGCAGCAGATATAGAAGTCGGACTCCGGCATGACATATTGGAGCTTATTTTGATACATAATTCAATATTTTATGCAAATATGGATGTACACTTTATGAGCAAAAGTTCTTGTTTATTAAAAAAAGAAATCTTAAAATATGTCAATACCAATAAATAATGGCGGCTGTCAAAAAAAAAAACAGGGCCGCCATGGGTGTGGCAATTTTCCATATATGGCTATAAAGGAAAGCTTAGAAAATATTCTATTCAGAAACTACAAGAGCTAAAGCCTTGATATTTAGTACAAATATTGCCTGGGTGGCCCTGTATCAAGATTGTTCAAAGAATTGTAAAATGTAAAAAAATTTGGCTGCCAGGGGCGTGGCCATTTTCTATATATATGGTCGTGTAGTAAAGAAATTGAAACTGATTGTTCATATGTTGCTTGTGTACAAGTATTATTATTATTGTGGTTTGTGTTAACATTCCTTATATTTTAGCTACATTATTATCTAACACCAAGATAAACAAGATAACTTTCAAAATAATCACAGCACTAAGCAACAATCTGTTAATTTATGTGAACTTAGTAAAACAATTTAATTAAAGAAATCTTCCAAATATTCTTTATATAACATTAATCATTTGTTTACATAAACATAATGTATCTACATGCACAGTTTAAATGAAACATCCTCATCAACGGTAATTCTTAAATTATTTCTGTTGTAAGAAATACCTCAATGTGACATTATTTGTAAAAATTGATTTTTAATATTTCTGCTATTAGAAATACATCACAGTGACATTTTTTCTCATATAACCGTAAAGGCAGCACTGACCATATTGAGTACAGGTTGAGGGATGGTTTCCCAGATCAGCATGGCTTGGATCAGTGAAGGCACCAACTGATGATCTCCCTTTGGTTGTGTGAGTCAGGTGAGTATAATGTTTGAATCTCATTTCTTAAAGCCATGCAAAACAGTTCAAAACAAGAAATATATGACACAGAAGACCTAGACATAAGTAGCGCATTAAATGTCATATATTTCTTGTGATTAACATTGGGCCATCCTTTGATTCATATGAACTGATAACTCTGCCAAAATAAAAGCATTGGCCAACTTTTTTTCATGGGTTATCTCCCCTTTTTGTACTTTTGAGAATATGGTTAACCTGTTTCGGCAAGTTGGATATTTCTCATTTTCTACAAAGAGCAGTGCATTAAAGTTTGCACACTTACTAAACAGATCACTGGTCATAACCCTGACAAGTTACTTAACTATGGCTACTCTTACTCCTCGGTTTATCATGACAAACTACATGTATGCTACCGAGGGAATGTGTTTTCTGAACACAGCATCTTGTTTTTATTTCTTGTTTCATTGGTTAGCATATTTACAGCTCACAAATTTTTGAACTAAGAAGTTTATGAACTAAGATTTTTATTAATTGTTTCAGTATTACACTCAGTTAAAACTTTGCTGTATAAAGTACAGCAGTATACCAACCAGAGGTAGTATGGCTGTAGAGGTTTGATGTTCTTCATGGCCAAGAGGTTAGAGTTGCCATGGTGATCCTGCTTGCTTTTAATGGACTTACACAATCATCAATAATCTTCAAATTATAAAATTAGAGGAATTGTACCAAGCATTAGTTTCCCTTAAATGCATACATAACAAAGCCAATGACTAGTGCAGGCATTCTTAACTCAAATTATTGACTGTTATCCAGTTTTTGTTTTAAAAATATACATCACAGCAACACAGTCATTATAGTATAGTCCAGCCATCTTGGTGTGGGAAGTCCCCAGACAATTGTCTGTGTAGAACCACTTGTACACTGCAGGTCAGATAGAAGACCACACCTTAAGTCCTTGGCTGTATATTTGACTCTAACCCATGCAGTGACTAAGCAGTCAGAAGAGTTACAGGTCCAGTTTTGTTTGAATACATAGTAAAAATATTTCAGGCCAACATCACAGCTGACCTGGAGGGGCTGATGGACCTGCTGGTCGACCCCAATGAACGACAGGACTATGAATGGAGGAGAATTTGAATCAAGCTTATCTGGGTTTGCTGAAAAAGTGAAGTCACAGGCCTTGACAGCAAGCAGAACCTCTCAAACAGGGCGCAGAAAAAGGTGAGAAAAAAGGTTGTAGGGAATGTTCCTTACGTCAATTTTAAGTTCAGAAAATGTTTTCTACTTTAGCAAGGGAGCAAAACTACTACTACTACCATCTTTAATGAGTTTGCTATGTCTGTGCCCAGCTTTGAACCTGGATCCTACCTATCATTTTCTGTGTTGTGTCATTACAAATGTTTTTCCTCACTTACCAGTTGCAGAATCAACACACCCATGCTGAACAGTTTATCGGGAAGACAATCTGAATATTGAGGACCTTGATGAGGTATGGACCACCATACATAAGATACTGGACGCAGATCATGTAAATATCAAACCCTAGATTAGACACTTCAGTAAAATGCCACCTAACCAAAGCACACTAAAGCGACCATGTCTCTGTTAAGAACATTTTTCATAAGTACAAACTGTTCGGCTTCTTTATTCAATGAGAAACCTGACCACAATAACGGACATGCCGCTAATCCGGCAAAATGACTATAACACATTGTGTGTTTCTTACGTAAGTTGGTGCTTGCATTAGTTTGATAAATGATTAATTTTTATTGAGTCAATGATTTAAATGAGGTAAAATATTTTCATTACATCAATGACATAGCATAATTTTGTATAAATTTTGTATATAGCTTAATAAGAACCAGCCTCAATAGCATGTTCGGTAGAGTGTCACTCCATGTACAGGTGGAACTGGGTTAAATCCAAGTTAAGACACAGCAAAGTACATAGCAGAGATGGCTGTTTGACACATAAGGTGTTAAGATGCAGGTAAATAGACTGTAGGGACCAGCAACTTGTTAAAATATTAGATTGTATGAACCATCTTGTAGTTATTTATATCGAACAAAGAGGCAAAATTCAGGGACTGACAGTTTTGTTCAACTGATCTGGTAATTCTACGGATCTGGTGTTCGAGCGACTGTAGCCTAAATGTATAACTAGGTAATAACATATCTATTAACATTTAATATTTTATAATTATTATTGTTATTATTCTCCACAGACCTGATCTGCGAACCATGTTACTGCCTAGAGACAAATACCCATGGTGCCCTGAAGTCGTGCGGCAAACGGGGCACTTGTGTTCATCTTCTACCCAGCGCTGGACATCAAGACCAATGACTGCATCATCCAACTGAAAGGGCTTCTCCACAGCTATGTCAGGAAACGTGCGTCGACTTTACCCGTGTCGAAGTAACATCAAGGGGCTGACTGCCCTGTGTATCTGCTGTGATGTTTAGTTGCCTGGCAGCATTTATTTATGAAATGATGTTTCCATTACAAAATATTAGAGTCACTTTCTTAAATGTTAGCTGTTTTAGGAAATTTTCAATGAAAGATTTTATGTTTAGTTTCCTAGTAACATCTTCTGAAGTATTTTTGCCATGGCAACTGAATAGGATTACTTGATATTTTTCAACAGTTTTAAGAATTTTTTAAGAAAAGCAATTCACAGTTTGAAGTAGGACAGGTTGCTCTGTGCATGTTTGTGTTTGCTCTGGATCTCGTAGTCACGGTTACTGAATGTGGTTACTTAAAAATGTTTAAAGATTGAAGCTCATGTCATAAAATCAGAGAAATATTATTACATTTGAAGAAATAGCAATATTATATTTTGGTTCAGACATTTTCTTATGCCTGGCAGCAGAAAGGGAATTTTAAATATCTGCTATACATGTTTGCTCACTTGTTTTTTTTGGCAGCAGGAAACTGTCTATTAGATATTCAAAAGAGACATATCTCATTTGAAGGTAGGACTTGCATAAGTTGCAGTAATGGTCAGTGTATGGTTAGTTTAAATTACTTTTGGGGTTTAGAGAATGTATCTGAAGTGTCTGTTGATAGCTTTTGGTACTGCATTTTCCCCGTAATTAGGTCAGTTTGACCTTGCTTAGTTCAGATTGACATTGGTAGGGTCGGTTGGCCTTAAGATGTATAAGGAATACATTCCATGGTTGTATCCATGGTTACTTACTATATTATTTTTATATCAAATGTTAGAACAACTTGTCAGTGTAGCCTCATTAAATCAGTTTTCATATAAATTTGATTCATTAGCCATTAGTTAATGTGTGATGTATAGAATTTACAGGAAAAGCCAATTATAAAGATAATTGAAAATTTTAAGCTCACCTGAGCTTATGCTCAGGGTGAGCTATTGTGATCATCTGGCATCACATTTTCTAATGAAATCTCCTCTGGAATCGCTTGGCCATATTTAGCCAAACACTCTCAGAAGCTTTTGTGGCCAGGGTGACCGAAAAGTTGTTCAAATCATTTTGATCCGTCAAAAAACATGGCCACCAGGGGTGTCGCCATTTTCTATATATGGAATGGTTTAAAACTTCTTGTAAGATACTGCAGGAGCTAGAGCCTTGATATTTAGTATACATGTTCTTTGGGTGGCCCTGTATGATGATTTTTTTAAATGATTCTGATCTGTCAAAAAACTTGGACGCTATAGGAGTCAAATAAGGCTATATAGGAAAACTTAGAAAATAAGTCTGAAACTACAAGAGCTTGAGCCTTCACATTTGGTATACACATTCATTGGGTGGTCCTGGATCAAGATTGTCCAAATATTGTATGGGAGACCCTGGGTTGGATACAGGCCACGACATACCAAAGTTGTAAAAATGGTAGTGGTATAGCTTACTTACCAACGCTCAAGCAAATATAAGGGTAGTTCCACAACTGGTTGGCCCAGTGTCAGGATAATGTGACTGGGTGTGGTGTAATGCCAGTTACACAACATGTTATACACAGTGATGGCAGCAATATATTTGCTTCAAGTGGACACAATCTCCAGATAATTGAAATAGTGTTGGTGGGACGATAAATCCTGTAAACAAACTACACTGCTTAGAGTGTTCTGTTATACAAACATGTCTAAAGTCTATTCCATTCTCTTAAGGGTTGGAAGATAAACCCAATATACAAACAAACATACTTGCATAATAATGCTACAAGTTACTTCTACACACTCATCCACATAACATACATACTCATTGTGTTTTCCGTTTGGGGCAAAACTTCCAAGTGGGTAGGTTTTCCATCCAGCCTGCGGTGTGTTGGTGGTTCTACCTAGACATAAGCTTGGGGTATTCCTGCATCAATAATTAGCTGGATGACGCGAATATTACCACGATTGTGTTGGTGAGATGTAATAAACAAAAAACTTTCCCTAAAAATTTCTTCAAAACAATTTTGGTACTCAACAAAGGTGGAATCTGACAGTTTATATAACTAAAATCCAGAAATGGTCCTGCAATATGATGTTCAGTGATGCCATAGATCTGTAAACAGACAAGCATAAATTTAATTTTATCATTGCCAACAGGTGTTTGCTATCTGAGCCACGCTGCTATTTTTAAACTAAGAAAACCATGTGACTACTTACTTTGAAGATCGTGTTTTATAGTTGTCTGGGTAATTTGCTCTGACGTTGATATCTATTTTAAGCAGAGACATCTAGTTCACTATTTGTAGAGAATAACAATAGAGTTGGCATGCCAAATCGTCTTTATTAAGATTAAAGTACGCAGAAATGATGCCCAAATTCAACAAAGCAGTGGTTAGATATTGTTACATGTATTTGATATCGGCAAACTGTTGGATACAACCTTTATCATTGTTAGATCCAAACTCCGCACAGGGTTTACGACATCGCTATGCTCGCTTTAAACCACTGCCATCATTCAAAATCACGTGACGATAGTTAGATCATGTGACAGAAGCAATATGGCGGCTGTGTTGGCGTGCTTTTACGATTGTAGTGATAAATACATTCTTTGTTTTTCTTTATCGTTAGAATTTGTTTTTTCATCCATTATTAGTTGTTTTTCTAACATACAGATTCATTCCGATTGTCATTTTACTGAACAAAAATTAAAAGTAAAAAAATCAAATCCTTCCAGATCTGGAAGGATTTCTGTGTGGTAGCAGAGATCCTCCTTACTGAAAGGGGGTAATCACTGCGTTGGAGATTGTGTTAGATCCTGGCTGTCATAGTCTGGGCAAACTAAAATGTATGAACAGAAAGCAGGTGGTGGGCGGATTATTCAGGTTTTATTCAGGTTTTATGTGTTGTTGTTTTTTAAAATATCTGCTCTATTTTTATTTTTTTTATCTTTGCACATTACACACGTTACATTATTAGTAATTTTGGTACTAAATCCAATGGAGTCTATAGCGTAAATATCCTGATTGTTTGCTAATAACTTCATTATCAATCATTGTCAATATCATTAAGAAGGTATTAAAACTACCCATAGACTTAGCTGCAAAAAGTGTAGATCCTGATAAAAAAACTGATAGATTTAGCAGAAAAAAGTAGATCCTGGCCAAAAACTAGCCTATTGATTTAGCAGCAAAAAGTGTAGATCCTGATGAAAAAACTACCCCATATACTTAGCAGCAAAAGGTGTAGATCCTGATCAATAACTATCCCATAGACTTGGCTGCAAAAGTGTAGATCCTGATGAAAAAAAACTACCCCTATATACTTAGCAGCAAAAAGTGTAGATCCTGATCAATAACTATCCCATAGACTTGGCTGCAAAAGTGTAGATCCTGATGAAAAAAAACTACCCCTATATACTTAGCAGCAAAAAGTGTAGATCCTGATGAAAAAACTACCCTTATATACTTAGCAGCAAAAAGTGTAGATCCTGATGAAAAAACTACCCCTATATACTTAGCAGCAAAAAGTGTAGATCCTGATGAAAAAACTACCCTTATATACTTAGCAGCAAAAAGTGTAGATCCTGATGAAAAAACTACCCCTATATACTTAGCAGCAAAAAGTGTAGATCCTGATGAAAAAACTACCCCTATATACTTAGCAGCAAAAAGTGTAGATCCTGATCAATAGCTATCCCATAGACTTGGCTGCAAAAGTGTAGATCCTGATGAAAAAACTACCCCATATACTTACCTGCAAAAAGAAGATCATGGCCAAAAACTACCCCATAGACTTAGCTGCAAGATACTGGTCACAAAAATGCTCTAGATCAACACTTTCTTCCAATTCTTGTTTAAATGGTGCTTGGCAGATTAAGAGATTAATGTAATTATGGAGATTTCAAAAGTTTTACCCATCTAGCCAGTAACTAGCTGAAAAGAACAGTTTATTTTTAAATATTTTAAAATCTGTACTCATGTTTTTAGTTGTTTTTTTAATTCCAGGTATTGTAAGTTTTAACATCTTTGTTCAAACATATTTGTTGTATTTCTTTTTCATATATTTTAACATATATTCATATTTATTTCGTTTATATTTAAAGGCCTACAGCTAAATTTGATTTTTGTCTAGATTTAAGTACATATACTATATTATTTCAGAGGTAATGTTATCTACGTATTAGGAAGGTTAAATGGCCTTTGAATAGTGGAATTATTTTTGGAAATCAACGCCTCTGTCAAGGGTTTTTCACTACAAATAAAAGTGCAAGGTATACATTCTTGTGCATTTTACCAAGTCCTTTACAGTCCTTTGTATTTTTGACAGTGAAGCTGGAAGTCACTCATAGATGGCCATGTTAAGTTCAATTATGTTTTTGTATGGTATTACAGATTATGATTTTTTTTATCCTCAGTCCATTATTTTTTATAAGTCAGCTTTTTTGACCGCGTTTGATATAAAAACAAATTAGAATTTAATAAGCAAAAAACTATTTGTAAATGAAAAAATAAATACAAGGGTCGATTTTAAGAATCAGTAAATATTACAGTCAAAAGTTGTGTTGTTTCCCAAACCAGACATCTGATTTGTTAAATGATGATTTACGTTTGAAATCTAACCAATCAAATGATAATTTGCAGATTAAGGTCTTGAGATCTTCATGTAAAACTACCTGTCATTGGTGCTTTAGTTTAGAGGTTCTTTCTAAAATACCTGTCATTGGTGCTTTAGTTTAGAGGTTATTTCTAAAATACCTGTCATTGGTGCTTTAGTTTAGAGGTTATTTCTAAACTACCTGTCATTGGTGCTTTAGTTTAGAGGTTCTTTCTAAAATACCTGTCATTGGTGCTTTAGTTTAGAGGTTATTTCTAAACTACCTGTCATTGGTGCTTTAGTTTAGAGGTTCTTTCTAAAATACCTGTCATTGGTGTTTCAGTTTAGAGGTTCTTTCTAAACTACCTGTCATTGGTGCTTTAGTTTAGAGGTTAAGTCAGTACCTTGAAGATTCGATTTCTACCGGATGCAAAATCCGGGTTGTCATCATTGCCAAAACACATTTTGTTCTTGTCAGTTTAAAATATTTTTTTTGTGTGTAAAATTTGATTTCTACTTAGTCATAAAAAGCTAGAAATTAAATGTATATTTTATTACTTTATGATGCTTTTATTGTTATTAAAAGATTTTATGTTTTAAACTTTTTAAGCGACTGAACTTAACTTAATAGTTGATCAATAGGTTAGTAATATTACGTGTGTAAAATGTTGCCATTCATAATTGCCGAAACACATTTTGCCAACCCCATGTTTATTGTCCATTTCAACTTGTATTTGTACGTCTATGATATATATATATAAATTTAATAGGATCGAATTTACAATTTGTCCTCCACTTTGTCACGAAAAACTTGATATTTTGCGGTGAGCTTGTTCTACTCAGAGATATATCTTATGTAGCTGGACGTCCCCAATATGATCATAATTGTGTCAGGGCGATGTAACAAAAGAAAAAAAAAAAACTCAAGAGGAGACAGTGACAGATAAATTGTAATATCATCCTTTGCAATGTCTGTGAACTTGCCAGAGATAGTTTCCATGTGATGTCATAGGCACTGATAAGACAATTTAAGGCAGCCATCTTTGAGGACAAAAGCTAATGCTGGCCAAAATCTGAAAATATGTGCTGTATTAAACTCACCACTGTGGATTTATTTTTCAGTCCATTTTACTGAATTTTATATCCTATTTAACAGCTTTTATGATGTATTTTAAATATAAAAACTATATTTTGATAGTTTTAAAGATAAGAAAAATACAACCAAAAAAGTTACACTGTAAATTTTTTTTAGGAATGAGCCAAAAATTTTATTTAGTTTTGTGTATTATTTATTTTTGTGTATTTATTCTTTGTGCATTTATCATTTTTAAAAATATTGTATTATAAAAATATGAATTTCAAGAGCTTTCCAATGGTGTATAGCTTTTAACTTTTGGACCACAAATGACGAAATTACAAGAAAATAAAATTTACGCTTCTATTCAATTCATCTGAAAATCCGTTGAAGTTGCCATCAAAGATGGCTGCCAAGATAAGGGATCTTCACTGATGTGTAAACTATCTATAGAGTTCAGCGTTCTTATAGCTAAATATTCACATTGTCGGAATCTGTGTCTCAATGTTGTCAAAGAAAGTCATGAAATAAAAAATAGTTATTATTGATTGTTTGGTGTGTTTGTTTATTCTTTTCCAAAACTTCAATTACATGTAGCTTGAATTCTTATTAACAACAACAACAAAGTCAACATTTTGCTGCACTAACTCCTATTTTGCTAAGTGAGTACACCGTCAAAATACCGTTAAAATAAACGTATTTGCACAAAATCCAAGACGTGAAGAAATGGAACTTCTGTTAAAACAGTACTGTTACAATAACACGTTTTATTACACAATAGATTCAGATGTAACATATACAATTTGTGTGGTCAGTCTAACTCTGGAGACTTGTATCTCACCAAAGGTAATGCAATACAAAAATAGGGTAGTCAGGTTGTTCCAGTATGCAACCTTGGCTATCAATATTAACAATCACGTATGAAGCACATCTACCTGACTTACCTTTACTATAAAAATGGATGCGTCCAAAGCTATGTTTGGCAGGTTATTCCACTGTGTAATGGGTGAAGCAGGATAACTACCTGACTTACCTATACCAAAAATGGGTAAAACCAAGAAAGGGAGACAACTAAAAAAACTGCTTGAAATTTCGAGGGTTAAAACTGCAAAGCCTCGACTTTGACCTACTTGCCTCGTTCTGATACACGTTTGACCCACATTGACCAGTTTGTAAACATATTTGACCAACTTAGCCCCGCTCTGACCTTGGTTTGACCTACATCGGTCCGTTTTGTTGACTTGGGACATATAAAATCGAACACAGATATACATAATGGACTGACCCATGAAACCCCTTTACTAAATAATGGACTGAATCATGAAACCCCCTTCACTAAATAATAGACTGATTCGTGAAACCCCTTTACTAACTAATGGACTGGTTCATTTTCACCGGAAATCCCATTTGAATTGATATGCAGCAAGGCAGCTCCTTGATAAAAATACAATTTATGCCAATTGATGTGGATTTTGTTTTCTTGGCTTTTGATGAATTGATGTGGATTTTTGTCTTAGCTTTTGATGAAAATTTGATTTTCGAAAAAAGAAATCTTGCCTTCGCACTTTTGGCCGAAGTATACCCAGCACTGGATCATGATGCACTTGGTGTCGTGTGTTTGGAAAACAATACGTTTATTCACACATGGCTAGTCTTGTAAGTTATACAAAAAGGATAGAACTGGAGGGATATTAAAATATTTAATCTAAATTTGAACTTTCAGATTCAGACCAACATTTTATGTCCAAGCAAATCTGGGCGAGCAGTGCTTTCTGAGGCCTTTGCTCCTCTCGTGGTAGCTCTACTTTACCATGATGAATCTGTTTTGTTGTGGTATGGAAAACGATACGGAATAGAATAATGTCAATCTTTGTAACGATTTTGTCTTTATTTTTACGAAAACAAACAAAAATAGCAATACATTTCATAACATTGATGTCGTATTTATAAAACTAATTTGAGGTGGAGCAAGCCTGGTGGATTCTATAGATAATTGGAAAAGGATAAAGCATGTGTTGCCTAATAAATTATTATGTTGTTTCCAAGCTCAGGATTAATCATAATCTAAATAATTGCCATGTTAACTATCAAAAGCTAAAGTGTACACGTTCTTTTCGAGTTTCGCCATGTATACATACCTCGATCACACATTTGTTTGACTGAGGTCTATTTATCTCGGAAAATTACTCACGTTGACAAGGGAAATCACGTGCGCAGGTCTTTCGGTACACGTCTCTCTCCAGAAGGTAGACGAATCCACCTGCACATATGAGCCTGCCCATGTGTTTTCCTTTGTTAATGCGACTCGTTCCGAGATCGATATATGTTTATAAAAGGTACATCAGTAACCCTTTTCCAAATCATAAAGTTGCACACAAATTCGTGCAATCAAGCTTACACATTTAACATTTTAATTGTTTTCTCAGACAGAAAACAAAACTAAACCATTTAAAATACATTGTAAAATACGACGTGGTACAAAACAAGAAATCGACAACTTTACATTTTAATAACATCTTAAGAAAACATATGATAAATAAATTATGTCCTGCGCACCGAACGGGGCTCGTTCCTACGCGGTGCGCGGTTGAGCAGTCAGATAAGTTACAAGTCGGCGACTCTAACCGTATGGCACGGGCGCCTAAAACGTTTTTAAGTGTGTTACTTTAAAAGAAAAATACATCGTCATGGAAACGACATCTGGTAAAACACATATCGAACATGTAAGTGGAACAAGCATAAGCATGAAAACCCTGAATCGTAAATGAAATTTATTTTTATACATTTTTTTAAAATTATAAAACACACATTTCTCGTAATATAAACACAACATTTAAACACAATACAAAATGGCTATTTCGGATTACGATTCTAAATATATAATATTTCAGAAAATATGAGACATATGTAAAATTGATATAAAGTGCAAACCTTTTTTCTAATCTTTAAACTAATCACCTAGTAAATAAACGATCCGATTTATCAATTAACGATACACACTACTACTTTAATTAACAGTTGCTAGTATTTTTCAAACATGTTTTACATAAGTTAGTGTCGACAATGGTCCAAACGATAACAAAACCAAGAACTATCTCAAAACAACACAAAAACAACAATATTCGGCGTCGGTTAGGATTTTAATTAACAACAAATATAAATCAGATATAAGTAAAGAAAACAACATTGTAAGAACCGGTTTAAATGTGATATCCGATAGTTTTTTAAGATTTTCTATCTTTCCAATAACCAAATAACTCATTGTAACCTAAGACGGTCAAGCAGAAATAAAGAACCTCCATAGTAATATAGTTTGTGATAAAATATACACAAGACTGTGGATAGGGCCTAGCAATTAAGGGGTGGAGAATAAAATTAGACCAAAAAACTGCCAAAATTGCAATGATAATTAATCTTTTAACCAAAGAATGTGGGCAGCACACAAATGCAAGAACAAAAATCTACAAGGGATACCAAATATAGACTGAACCACTCTGCTCTTTCAGTCACAGACCAAGCAGATTCAATTAAAAAAGGCCCTATTATTATACCGAGAAGAAACAGATTTTATTAAAACACTTAAATAAGATATAATTAGATCATATCCAATTGAATTTCCTTCTAAAAGCGAAATTTTATACAACTTTTCACATACAGTTTTAACATAAAAAAAACACTACTACAGCTTTAAAATAATCCTACCGCGCGATCGTATTGGCTGATTTCAAATTTCGCGGGCGATAAAATTGTAAACTACTTTAAAGCGATACTATCGCAAAAAAATCATAACCTGATTTCATATAGAAAACGCAATATTGTACAGAAATTTTAATATATTCTGAATCCTTGTGAGAATATCAATAAAATGAGACATTATTACCTGAAAAAACAACAACAAAACAACAACACTGAATGTATATACATCATATGTACTGTAATAACCCATGTATTTTTTTCCAGGAAAGAGTAAAACGTTAATAAAATGCAAATATTCTTTCTATTTCAATGCACGTGTTTACTAAATTTCGGTTCCTTTTAGCATGACAATTTACTCTCTTTCCTTCCATAAGCCGATGACGTTCTCCTTTTATATACGATATGTATAATAAGGTGAATTGTATAGGGGCAGTCAGGCCTTGGGCTTCCAGACATAGTTAAGGAGAAATAGCACAGGAACACTCTTCTTAAAAATACCTTGCCCTCAAAAGTAAAAAGGACATGGTCATAGGCAGACCCCGTCCAATTCACCATTCGTTTCTTCAAATGGAAGAAGACATTTAAGCTCCATGCCCTTAAAAAAAACAACATTAAATACCCCGCTCTAGGGGTCATATGGATCCAATGCTTTAAAACAGTACGGTGAATCCAGGGATAATGAACGGCAGTGAAATCCACATTCATATTCACACTATTTCAGGACAACAATCGCTTAACTAATTTCTAGCTCTTTAGCTTTCTAAGTAGGTGCCCAAAACTGGATATCTGATAGCAAAACACTTTTGAAAAAACATCTTAAAAGTCATGCCTGTGCAACATGACGGGATCACAATTAAGTTATGATGTATGTTGACCCTTAAAATAAATCAGTGATGTTGATGATTAAGGTCCAGCAAGTCTATGTTTATTGGTGTCCTAGATCTGTGTTAAATAGTGAGTCATAAATCTACACTCGTCATTGTAAACATGCATTTCCCAACTGAGGCAAGCTGCAGTGTTAGTTATTTTTAAACTAAGAAATTCGCGTGACAGCTTACTTTGGTGACCACGGTATATCGTCACCCGGGTAATCCGCTCTGACGTCAATATATTTTTAGCAGATGACTCAATTGTGTTATGTAAGATTTGGAATTAATAAACATTTAGATTTTAGAGTGATTTTCCCCACAATTTATACTGTCCCACAGTATACGTTGAGAAGTGTCAATCTAAAGCATTACTACATGCAGAAATTATGTCCAGATTCCCCAACGCAGCGGAAAGATATATTGTAACATTTATCTGATAAAGGCAAACTGACGGATGCCACATTTAAGGCACCAAAATCGCACACATGGTCGGAGACTCTAATAAAATTGACAATGTTTTAATATCGTTACACTATTTTTGTAAAAAGGTACATGACAAGGGGTGGCTACTTTTGTAAATCACGAAACACACTTGTATATAACCCACGAACTAAAGTTTGCAGATACGTGTTATGCCTGACCATTTCTTAGTTTACTTAAAATCAGTTGAATGCTTTTGTAAAACAAACCAACAACACGCATTTCAAGGCCCATATTTACCGGGGGCGAGGGCAGGTTGCCGCCTCCCATCTCTCGGCTGGAATGGACATACATTTTTTCTTGACTATGTTTCTTTAGAAAAGGCCTGATCGCACAAATTTTCGTAGATCGTGTGAAGATAATCACCGTTTCTCAGGGTGCCATGTACTTAACAACTCAAGCAGTAATTAAGATTAACATTCACAACGACCAACAACAAGGACGGACCATACCAGAAGGTCCAGAAAACAAATATAACAACAAACAATACTATTTCTGCCTACCACAAGATGCGAACTTTTTGTGTGTGCAATGTGTTACGATTTAGAATAATCTTTTTGAGATTGTGTTTCATGTATTACAGATATAAACTTATTACAGTTGGACCACACCATCATCGAACCTTTTCTTGTTGGAAGATGTACAGACAGGAGGACAAAGCTACCTACTCATGGCCACATCAACAGAACCTCCTTTAACCACCGATGTGTTGTTACATCGATGGACCGTTCAAAGTAAATTCGAACAACCTAGTACTTACTTTCTTATTTTCAACAAAGTCATACGAATATTGCGGGGCGCCCGCGGCGTAGTGGTATAGTCGCCGATTTGTAACTCCCCTGACTGCTTAGCCTTGCACCGCATGGGTTCGAGTCCCGTCAGGGCGAATGACGCTATTTGGGAAGGCGTTCCAGCTGACATGTGGTGCACCGGTGGTTCTACCCAGACATGTGTTTGGGGTTTTCCTCCACCAAAAGAGCTGGACGTGTTATAATGATCATAACTGGTCGGTGCGATGTGTTTCAAATACCCAAACAAACCAAATTATATTGCATAAATATATTACAGGAATAGCCAATGGTGGTTGAACTCCACAGAGCCGTTATATTAGACTTAATCTAAATGCAAATGAATGGTTACAACCAAAAGGGATGGGGGGATTTGCCGGCATTTTTGCCGATACTGTGCTGCGACATTTCTATCATTATAGCACAGGGACACTTATGAGGTGCCCAGAGACTGAACCCGGCCGGTCAGTTATACTGACACCGACGAGTCAGGCGTAACGCTGGCCCCTTAGCCCCGAGCGTTAGGAGGGAAGCCACTACTACCAACTTTAAAGTCTTTGGTTTGACCCGGCCGGGGTTTGAACCCGCGACCTACCGATCCGCAAGCCGACGCTCTACCAATTGGCCTATAGCGACCGGTACAACCAAAAGGAGCGATCAGTTACAGATGGATACCTCGTGCATTATTCTATCTGCATTTAGACCACACCAAGGGGGGGGGGGGCACTTTTGTGGTGGATTACCTAAAGCTTTCATTCAAATATAACTGGAATATTATAATTATAACTTGATTTTACACTTTATATTCGCGAGCTACTATGACTGGCAGGAAGGTCACTTTTAACATATAAATCTTTGGTTGAATGTTTAATCACTTATTGTTGTTTTGTGGTACTGATGTCCAATTTAAGGCGAACCCTTGTACGCTCATCCAAACTTGTACAAAAAGGCAGCCACTTTCAGCTGTTTGGAATCCAGTTTGTTCCACAGAGCCAGAATGGCAAGGTTCCGCCGACAGGTACTCGGAACAGATCCACTGTGTTAAGGACGCCGTCACCACTGCCATCCTATCAACGCCTCTTTCCTCAGGAAGGGGATTATGCGTTAAAGGTCCAGCGACACTCCAATGGCCTCCTTCTTTAGACGGGTGTGGTAACCTGGAAAATCGAGGAGCCCCCAGGTGACACATATGCTATGTAAAACAATTTCTGGTATACTAGAATAAAATTTGCTCTTGACATGTAAAACAATACAATCATACAATCATCAAAATAGTTGAATAGTTGTGATATAAATATTTTTGTTGTAAAATATTTTTCACATAAACAGCTATCTCCCCCCCCCCCCCCCCCCCTACCCCACTGTCCTTGAGTACAATTGGTTGTGTCTTACACGAATATGATCATGATATACGTACTAATTAATTATGCATATGAAAAAAAGTCGTCTTTAAAGGCATTGAAAAATAAAATGTGTCCTCATCTGCTTTCACACTGTATAATGCATACAGAATATGTTATTTTCTGCAGTACTTATGCCATTATTTTTGTATATCGAGAAGGCCTCGGTGACATGCTATGTAAAAACATTTTCTGGTAAACTAGAACAAAATTTGCTTTTGACATGTAAAGCAATAAAATCATCAAACTAATTGAATATCAGTGACATGAAATATTTTTGTTGTAAACTATCTTTCACACAAATTATGATAAAAATATACGTACTGATTAATTAACCATATAAAACAAATCGTCTTAATAGGCATTGCAAATTGGAAAGTGGCCTTATCTACCTTGACACAGTAATCACAGTGGGAGATTTATGGGTTGTGAGAATGTAGCGGGGGTGGGTTGGGTCTAGCCGGCTGCACACAGCCTCAGGCTGCAGTGGTACCAGGAAAGCGGTGGAGATTAGAGCGTTACTGACCAATGGCATTTCAGAAAGCCCGTGTTCATCAAGTTTGACTTATTGTTTTACGACCTCTTCAGCTATGAAGCTCAGTACACTTGATTTAGCCTAGGAATAACAGTTGAGACATCTGCTTTGAAAAAAAAAATAATCGAAAAATGAATAAAATAGATGACCGAGGACCTTAAAATTTTGGTCATTTTTGGGTCAAATAATCTTTCCTCCTAATCTTCCACCAAACTATGTTCAGGGAGGTTATTTTGGGTGTGGAACACGAATCCGGTGTCCGTTTTTAATTATCGCTTACCCTTTTGGAGATCTAGGGTATCGACAAAAATGGGCGCAGGCACCTGTTCTGGAAATGGGCGTCTACGCCGAAATGGTAAGAGAAACCAGATTCTTGCTCAGCACACTTGATTTAGCCTAGGAATAACAGTTGAAACATCTGTCTGAAAAAAAAATCGAAAAATGAAAGAAATCGATGACCGCGGACCTTAAAATTTTGGTCATTTTGGAGTTAAATAACCTTTCCTTCAAACCTTCACCCAAACTATGTCCTGGGAGGGGGGGGGGGGGTATTTTGGGTGCGGAACACGAATCCGGTGTCCGTTTTTAAATATCGCTTACCCTTTTGGAGATCTTGGGTATCGACAAAAATGGGCGCGGGCACCTGTTCTGGAAATGGGCGTCTACGCCGAAATGGTAAGAGACAGCTCAAAAATAACACCGGATTCGTTTACAGCGCACTTGATTTAGCCTAGGAATAACAGTTGAAACATCTGTCTGAAAAAAAAAATATCGAAAAATGAAAAAAAAATATCGAAAAATGAAAAAAAAAAATCGATGAACGTGGACCTTAAAATTCTTGTAAAAGTTGTTCGTACCTTTGAATGACACTTCGTTTGTCTTCACGTATCTGTATTTTAATGAACGATCTTGTTCAAACCGTCAAGTCGCTAATTTCTGGACTGACTTATACATGAGTGAAATTCACAGAACTTGTGCGAATTTGTTGTTGAAGAGCAGGAGGAGGAGGAGAAGGAGAGACAGACACACAGACCAGACAGACAGACAGACCAGACAGACAGACACCTAAACACACAGACCAGACAGACAGACACACAGACAGACAGACACCTAGACACACAGACCAGACAGACAGACAGACAGACAGACAGACAGACAGACAGACAGACAGACTGACAGACACACAGACAGACCAGACAGACAGACACACAGACAGACACACAGACCAGACAGGCAGACACACAGACACACAGACCAGACAGACAGATAGACCAGACCAGACATACAGACAGACAGGCAGACCAGACAGACAGACAGACAGACAGACAGACAGACAGACACCTAGACACACAGACCAGACAGACAGACACACAGACAGACAGGCAGACACCTAGACACACAGACCAGACAGACAGACAGACAGACAGACAGACTGACAGACAGACACACACACAGACAGACCAGACAGACAGACACACAGACAGACACACAGACCAGACAGGCAGACAGACAGACACACAGACCAGACAGACAGATAGACCAGACATACAGACAGACAGGCAGACCAGACAGACAGACAGACAGACACCTAGACACACAGACCAGACAGAGAGACAGACAGAGAGACAGAGAGACAGACAAAGAGACAGACAGACAGACAGACAGACAGACCAGACCAGACCAGACCAGACAGACCAGACCAGACCAGACCAGACCAGACAGACACACAGACACACAGACCAGACACACAGACCAGACAGACACCTAGACACACAGACCAGACAGACACCTAGACACACAGACCAGACACACAGACCTGACAGACACCTAGATACACAGACCAGACAGACATGCAGACCAGACCAGACAGACCAGACAGGCAGACAGACCAGACAGACATGCAGACCAGACCAGACAGACCAGACAGGCAGACAGATCGACATGCAGACCAGACCAGACAGGCAGACAGACCAGACAGACAGACATGCAGAGTTCTAATGAAGTAAGACTAAAGTATATGAACATTCAGAAAATGGAAAGACAAACAAATAGCTTGCAGAAGAGATGGGATGTAAGCCAGATGAGCGAAGAAACTTAAGATAATCACACGTGCTAGTTAAAAATAAAACAACTGAACGTAAAGAACTGAAAATAATATTTGTATTTCGCATTTGTAAGTCTTTGATACAGCTGATACTATAAAAACTGTATACAGCAGTATATAAATTTAAGTACAATGCCAAATTAAAATATTTGATACAGCTGTCTATAAAACCAATATTTCATAAAACTAGCCTTTTTAGAACCACAGAAATGGGGCTACTTTTGAGACAGACGTCAAAACAAAGATGGCAGCTCGGGTGATAGTTTACTACAGCACGATGCCTGTGAAACTTTAAATTTGTGGCGGCTTCGAATTTAAATCATTAAATTTAATTTTATCCAGCGCAGCAGACACGCAGCTGTCAAACAACAGCATTGTTTACGTTTTGTGTGAACTATATTTTAGGCATATTCTTCTTCCGACTTCCGGCAAACAAAATGATCGTGATTTCAGTAAGTATTCGAGGGACGGAATTACCAGAGGAGTTCCAATCGATTCGACGCATGCGTGTCCAGTACTGTCTGCACAAGTTCGCTTACAGGCAATGTTGAGGGTCCAATTGAGGGGTGGTGAGGCGGGTTGTGAAGACCTACTTTGACATAGGTTCTAGAAGAGGGTTGGGGTGTAGGCGGGGTTGGGTGGGGGATACTGACACCGACGAGTCAGGCGTATGACGAGTCATGCTGTACCTTTAGTCCCGAGCGTTAGGAGGGAAGCCACTACTACCAACTTTAAAGTCTTTGGTTTGACCCGACTGGGGTTTGAACCCGCGACCTCCCGATCCACAAGCCGACGCTCTACCATCTGAGCTACTGCGGCCGGTGCGCTGCTGATGGTGAGGAGGAGGAGGAGGAGGGGGTGATAAATGTGTAGATTCTGTTGATGGGTATAATCATGTTGTTGATGATGATGACGATACTTTTGCAATGATGTTGATGCAGATGCTGTTGTTTGTGTTGTTGCATATGATTATGTTTATGAGATAATAATGGCCGTAGTACGTTTTGGAATTGAAGATGACAAAGATGAAGAAGATGGTGATAATGTGATTGTTAATGAGGAGGGATGGGTTGGGCCGGCATTTAGCCGATACTGAGCAGCGACATTTTTATCATTATAGCACAGGGGCACTTATGAGGTGCCCATGGACTGAACCCGGCCGGTCCATTATACTTACACCGACGAGTAAGGCGTAACGCTGTCCCCGTAGCCCCGACCGTTAGGAGGGAGACACTACTACCAACTTTAATGTCTTTGATTTGACCCGGCCGGGGTTTGAACCCACGACCTCCCGATCCGCAAGCCGACGCTCTGCCACCTGAGCAATTGATTAATGAGGAGGATGATGCTGTATGTGATAGTGATGT
Source organism: Sinonovacula constricta (assembly GCA_007844125.1). Taxonomy (NCBI): domain Eukaryota; kingdom Metazoa; phylum Mollusca; class Bivalvia; order Cardiida; family Solecurtidae; genus Sinonovacula; species Sinonovacula constricta. The sequence continues at coordinate 36,960,439 of CM017572.1, forward strand.
AGATAATGTTGTGTTGTTGATTTTTGTGATGTCGATAATGGCTGTGAGGAGGATGAGAATATGGTATATAAGGACTGATTGGTGTTGGTGGTGGTGGTGAAAATGATGATGATGATTTATGGTAGTTATGCTGATATTGTTGCTACTGCTGTTTATAATGGCGATGAGAATGACAAGAGGAGAAGAAAGCTGTTGATGTTGATATTGTTGATCTTGTAAATTGATACTGCTATTTATAATAATTTTCATGATTTAAGCAATGTTTTCGCCGATGAAGAAAATGCTGCTGAAAGTATAGATGACGATCATGATTTTTGCTGCTGTTGTTGTTTACTATTAGGAGAATGATCAATTAGTGATGTGTTTGTAGATGATGATTAAACTGGATTAGATGGCAAATGATTCTGTTTCTATTACTGCTGCTGCTGCTACTGCTGATGATGATGACGACAACGATAAGGAGGAGGAGGAGGGGTAGGAGGATAATTGTAGTAATGGCTATTGTGGTGATAATGTGATGTTGTTGATGATGAATATAATCATAATAATATGTGTTATATTTGTTATAATGTTGATGTTGAAGATGATGATGATGATGGCTTTGCTGCTGCTGATGATGATGATTGATGGTGATGGTGATGATGACGACGACGACGACGATGATGAATATGAAGCATTTTAACATTACTGCGCATCTAACGGAGCAGATATATTTTGGAAAAAATCTACTTTTTTTTACTTGTACTCGCGTTCTGATGTTAATCTACTTGATACAATTTACTATTTACTTTATTATGGTATAAAATCCTTAAACCATCGTAGGCTCCGGTGGACAAGTGGGCTAAGGCGCTGTCCTGCGAGGACTCACAGGACTGTCCGCGCTAGTTAGAACCCAGCTTGCTCCAAAGCCCGAAAATTCGAGGAACAAGAGGGATACAAATCTGGTTTGCACATTATGCTAAAAATATTTATGCTAAAAATAGTTTCCAGGATTTCCAGTATTTTTTGACAAAATGGGATTATTTTTTTTTGCAACGGCTTTATTTTTTTATGCTTAAGACTCGTACCTCAGAAACCACAAGGCATGCCAGAAAAGACCCACTTAACTAGCAAATATACTGACGTGGACAAGTTTTAATTTTTAAGCGATTTTGAACATGGCCAAAATTTCAGTATTAAATGACGGTTGGAGAAGTCAAATTATAAATAAAAAAATGAAAAGGAAGACTGAAAGAACTAAAATGTAACAGAGGAACAATGCATAAAGAAATTAAGAAAAAAACGCAGGCAAAAAGAAATATGTACAGCGAGAAAGAGACGTTATAAGAAAGAAATAGGAAAGGATAAACGATTAAATGAAGGCAGTAGAAAAAAACGAGAGGAATGAGAAAGAGAAGAAGGCAAGAGTGAAGCAAAGAGGAAGAACGAGGAATAAAAGAAGGAAATGTGCAAGGAATAAGAAAGAACGAAAAGAATGTAAGAAAGAGAACCAAGAAATTAATTAGTAAGATAGAAAGAACGACATAATAGTTGAATTAAGGAATAGTGCAAGAAAGTATAAGAGAAAAGGAATGAAGAAATGTTGTGGCAAAAGTTCTGGTGGATGTGAAGGATGTTAATAAGGGTTATGATTAGTTTTGGTGGTCGTGTTAATGGTTGGGTGGATGTTGGTGGTGGTGATTACGGTGATGTTGATGGTAATGGTAGTGATAATAAACTGGTGAAAATGTTTTATGAGGGTTGTGGTGGTGATGGCGGTGATGATCGCGACATAGTGATGATGGATGTGGTCGATAATATCGGTGATGGTTCTGGTTGTTGTGCTGCTGGTGATACTGTTGGTAGTAGTGGTGCTGGCGATAGTGGTGATGTGATGATGGTAATGTTGATGGTGGTGGTAGTGGGGGAATAGTAATGGCTGTGATGGTTGTGATATGGTTGTTATGATGTGCGTGGTGCAGATCCACGCGGTAGGGGGCCAAGCAGACCGAGGTATCACACGTTGACGCTACGTCTAAGCCACTGTGGTAAGTGTGGTGCTCCTGGCGGTAATGGTAATTGTGGTGATAATGGTGGTGATGAGGATGGCAATGAAGATAATCAGGAGGAGGAGGTGGAGGAGGAAAGAGAAGAAGATGACATACCTTACTTCAGTTCCTCAGAATGGTCTTTGACAGTGTTGTTTCGCCAAATAATACTTTTAACCAAAATGTGCAATTTTATGTTTCGATTTACAAATTGTCATATCAGACACCCCTGAAACGATGTTAATAGTTGTTCACTGAAAATATATTTTTAACTCTAAGAAATCCCAACAACGTGCACACAGCTTTGATATAAATTTGGACATAAATCTCGTGCAAGTCGTGCTGTAGCATAGACAACGAAATCTCGCCATCTGATTGGACTGAAGATATAACGTGAAGTTCAATAGGTTACATAACTCGTGCATTGGTATACGAGGCTTCTATCTTGCAACTGTGTTAACATTTGGTTATTGAAGCGGCTTGGTCACTTTCAGTCACTTGTGCAGTTTTTTAAAGTAAATACTCTTTGTACCTCAATGAATAATGGAATAATTATTTATAAGTGATCACTAGCTTGTATGTAAACATGCTGTACTTCAAAAGATTTGTTGTCTTGTTTTATTAAGAGGATCAAAAGCGTCGCAACGTTTTTAACTATTTTAGTCGTTTTGGTATATATGTATCTCCGAATTGTACATGCGATAATGTAAGGCATGCGTTAACGTCATAAAACATACGCTGATTGGTTAGATTATAGCAATCATTTAAACACTGGAACATAAATACATATAAAGTGCGAATCTTGAGGTTTTATAAAGTGTACACTTAATTCCCATTGCACTTTTCCACTTTCTTTCAAGAAACCAAGTGTAGTCAGCCGATTACGTCCGACGATGATGTCAGGAATTTATACAAATAAAAATGTTACTTATTATTTAAAATTGTATTTTTGTTTTCTTAATGTCGCAAATTTGTGGTTGTGGTGCTTAGTTTAATGACAGTCGATCTGGTAGCCGATTGCTGCTAAAGCACTGAGAAGGTGAAACATGTTTATTTAGCGACTGTAATTTACAGAAATAAGTGTAATTATTCTATAGTGATAATGATTTGCTGTTTCGCTCATTTTGTCAAGGATGAATAAACGTATTTTGCCACACCATTTTATCACGATGTACTCCATTTGTGCTAAACCGTAATTTAATAAGTTTTATGTCGGTGAAAGAAACAAACGTGTTTTGTTGAGTGTCGGTAATTTTAACGCATGTTGTTTGTTTGTTTGTTTGTTTGTTTGTTTGTTGGGTTTATCGTCCCACCAACAGTATTTCAGTTATCTGGAGACGGTGTCCACTAGAAGCAGATATAGTGCTGCCTTCACTGTGTATAGCATGCCGTGAACACCTGGCATGATACCACACCCAGTCACATTATCCTGGCACCAGGCCAACCAGTCGTAGAACTACCCTTATATTTGCTTGCGCGTTAGCAAGGGAGCTATACCACTACCGACTTTGGTATGTCGCGGCCCGGGATCGAACCAGGGGCCCCCGTACCCAAAGCTCTACCAATTGCGCTACCAGGTCCGGTAAACACATGTTGTCATTCTCTGTGCCATTTAATTATAGAACAAGTTTCACATGAGGTTTTCAATAAAGAAGAAAAGAAAAAATAACAACAACACGCAATAGCTCAGGTGGTAGAGTGTCGGCTTGCGGACGTGAGGTCGTGGGTTCAAACCCCGGCCGGGTCAAACCAAAGACTTTAAAGTTGGTAGTAGTGGCTTCCCTCCCAACGCTCGGGGCTAAGGGGACAGCATTACGCCTGACTCGTCGGTGTCAGTATAATGGACCGGCCGGGTTCAGTTCCTGGGCACCTCATAAGTGCCCCTGTGCTATAGTGATAGAAATGTCCCTGCACAGTATCGGCAAAAATGCCGGCTAATCCCATCCCATCCCATCTTAACAAAAACACTGTATTTATTAAGGTTAGGAATGACAATGCTTGGTCATTGTTATAATTGTCATTTGCTTAGCGAAATAGTCTGGGGTGAAGAATATTAAAATCTCAAATTCTTTATGTCAGTAAAACCTGCTGCTCTTTGGTCTTGCTTGGACACATGTGCGAGTTATTTGGAAAACCATTTTACTACTGTCATGAACACACGTGTGGACAATGCGATATAGAACATGACTACTATACACGAACATTAGCACGTGACTGAACGAGATAAAAAGGTGTTATGAAAAACACGAAAGGAAGAAAGAAAGAAAGATTAAAAGAAAGAAAATCATGGGCTCGAGATAAAGGCGCTGTGTTAAACAGCTTAGTTCTATACGTGTGGGGAGAAGGTCGTCTGGCTGATTTGAGGTGCGCCGGTGGTTCTATCCAGACATTTGTTTGTGGGATGGGGAGGGAGTCCTTATAAACAAATTTTGAGGCCGCAATGAAAACTATGTATATTTTATAAGTATTTAAAATAACTGAAACTATTTTGTTATTTGAAGACACCTATTACCATTTTCTATCACATGATATAGTATTAAATGTGATCAAGCAGTTATAGGTTACTGTAACATATCTTCAAACGCTCTATATATTTAAGTATCGTGAATGTAATGTATCTGACTTTGTCGCAATTGTTGTTAGGTTTCATGATTCATGAATTTATTTTACTTTAAAAGGTAAAAGGGAGATAACATTGATTAAAATCTGGATATTGCAATTTTGGGTTTTCTCCCTTAAAACAATTGCCAACCTTCTAATCTTAACGGACCGTTCCAACACTTTCGGTTGGGTCATGTTAGAGATTATATCATATTTACACAAAAATTTATACTAAATAATAACAGCGACGATGATTAGTGGTATTTAGAGGCGTATGATATTTAGGCATGGTATGATGTGCACGCCTGGCCGCTAGGGGGTCCGGGGGCAATTAAACCTTTGTTTTTACATGCATATATGGTTTACGACCTATATTCAATTAAACATTGCTATCTTTTTGTGTGTATTAACAAAGTCTTCAAATGTGTTCATACATCTATCCTGGTTCGTCGTATACCAAGTATGTTTAAAGATGAGGTGAAAATTCGCTTTATTCTCCTGCAATAATCAGAGATAACTGTCGGTGTGGGCATGAGAATGTGGTGTGTCTGTGTGAGAGTTTGAGTGTAGGTGGGTGTTAGCGTGTGGGTGTAAATATAAGGGCATTTTTAAACCACATTTAAAAAAAACACCAAAAAAAACCCCGAAAGTAAATGTGTTTTAAACACATAATTTTCACTAAAAACACGGGCTAATTAAATTGTTTTGAATTCATAAAATATGATATGATATTTTTAACAAACTTTCTGAATAAAAGGGAAATTCGAAAGTCTCAAAAATACCATAATGTATGCTCCACAATATAGTTATATTCATGAAATCATCATTGTGAAACATACATAATTAACCCTAACCCTCACAAATCCCACGCATACTCTAACCAAAACCCCGATCCGACCCGCACTCTCACTCCACATCACACCCACACTCTCACCAACATCCCACCAGCACTCGCACTACACATCCCACCCGCACTCTCCTCCACATCCCACCCACACCCTCACTCCAAATCCCACCCACACCCTCACTCCACATCCCACCCGCACCCTCACTCCACATACCACCCACACTATCACTCCGCATCCCACCCACACTGTCACTCCACATCCCATCCACACTCTCACTCCACACCCCAACCGCACTCTCACTCCACATCAAACCAGCACTAGCACTCCGAATCCTTTATCCTACCTGGTCTCTCGTTCCCCATGCAGACCCGCAATCTCACTCCACATCCCGACCTGCACTCTCACTCCACATCCCACCCGCACTCTCACTCTACATCCCACCCACACTCTAACTTCACATCCCACCCACACTCTCACTTCACATCCTACCCGGTCTTTCACTCCACATCCCGACCCACACTCTCACTCCACATCCTACCCGCACTCTCACCAACATCCCACCAGCACTCTCACAAACATCCCGACCCGCACTTTCACTCCACACCCCACCCACACTATCACTCTATTTTCCACCCACACTCTCACTCCACATCCTACCCGCACTCTCACCAACATCCCACCAGCACTCTCACAAACCTCCCGACCCGCACTTTCACTCCATATCCAACCCACACTCTCACTCTATTTTCCACCCGCACTCTCACCAACATTCCACCAGCACTCTCACAAACATCCCGACCCGCACTTTCACTCCACATCCCACCCACACTCTCACTATATTTTCCACCCGCACTCTCACTTCACATCCCACCTGCACTCTCACTCCACATCCCGACCCACACTCTCAATCCACATCCCACCCGCATTCTCACTCCACATCCCCACCCGCACTCTCACTCTATTTTCCACCCGCACTCTCACTCCACATCCCGACCCACACTCTCACTCTATTTTCCACCAGCACTCTCACTTCACATCCCACCCGCACTCTCACTCCACATCCCGATCCGCACTCTCACTCTATTTTCCACCCGCACTCTCACTTCACATTCCACCCGCACTCTCACTCCACATCCCGACCCACACTCTCACTCTATTTTCCACCCGCACACTCACTCCACATCCCGACCCACACTCTCACTCTATTTTCCACCCGCACTCTCACTCCACATCCCGACCCGCACTCTCACTCTATTTTCCACCCGCATTCTCACTTCACATCCCACCCGCACTCTCACTCCACAACCCGACCAACACTCTCAATCCACATACCACCCATACCCTCACTCCACATCCCGACCCACACTCGCAATCTATTTTCCACCCGCACTCTCACTACACATCCCACCCACACTCTCACTTCACATCCCACCCGCACTCTCACTCTTTTTTAAACCCGCACTCTCACTTCACATCCCACCCGCACTCTCACTCCACATCCAGACCACACTCTCAATCTATTTTCCACCCGCACTCTCACTTTACATCCCACCCGCACTCTCGCTCTATTTTCCACCCACACTCTCACTTCACATCCCACCCACACTCTCACTCCACATCCCACCCACACTCTCACTATATTTTCCACCCGCACTCTCACTTCACATCCCACCCACACTCTCACTCCACATCCCCCCACACTCTCACTATATTTTCCACCCACACTCTCACTCCACATCCCACCCACACTCTCACTATATTTTCCACCCGCACTCTCACTTCACATCCCACCCACACTCTTACTTTACATCCCACCCACACTCTCACTCTATTTTCCACCCGCACTCTCACTTCACATCCCACCCACACTCTCACTCCACATCCCACCCACACTCTCACTATATTTTCCACCCGCACTCTCACTTCACATCCCACCCGCACGCTCACTCCACATCCCACCCACACTCTCACTCTATTTTCCACCTGCACTCTCACTTCACATCCCACCTGCAATCCTACCCGCACTCTCACACCACATCCCACCCGCACTCTCACTCCACATCCCACCCGCACGCTCACTCCACATCCCGCCCGCACTCTCACTCCACATCCCACCCACACCACATCCCAATCCACACTCTCAATCCACATCCCACCCGCACTCTCACTCCACATCCCGCCTGCACTCTCACTCCACATCCCACCCGCACGCTCACCTACATTACATTTAGACCCTAGTCCAGATTGACACCCAAACACGTGTACTTTAATGTCACCTAATAAACTGTTTTGTTATTATTTAACAAAATAACTAAATAAGATCTATTGCCATTCCCATAATCTTAATATTTAATTAATAAAGATTTTAATATGCAGTGCGGCAAGTAGCCCTATTTAAAATAGTCTACATAATAAATTATACAAAATGACAATTGTGCCTAAAATTTACAAGAAATACCAATTGATGGAAAGATAATGCATATTCCTATTGAATGGCAGTGATGGGAGATGAATCCAGATGGTATAAATCTAAATATCGTTTGGGTTACCTTTCTTGTTTAACAAAAACGATTGCAACTAAGTGGCACGTAAATGTAATTATTTCGTAGTAAAACTGTAAACATCGTTTATAAGATATTTTGGCATTCAAAGCTATATTGTAAATCATAATACTAGTAAATAATACGTGCATGGATATTTCTCAATGTGTGTACTAAAGTCAGTACTTTCACTTCATTTTTGGTTTAAGACAAACACCATGGCAAATGTAAAATAATTTCAAAAGTTCATTGTTTTGAAATTTCAGTTTAACACTATCATCACTATCATATATCAGAACAGAACTGATTACTTTTAAATGCAGTTGAATCCGATGGTCACTTTACGATGTGTTACATCTCCGAGAATTGATATTTCTACCCCAAGGAACGGTTCAATATTCACTTTAACATCATCGGCGAGAGTTGATATTGCTACGTCAGGAACCTAGGAACAGTCCATACTGTAATAAATACATGTATACGTGAATAGGCCGCCAGTTCAATTAAGTAGAAAGACTCAGTAAATCTTTATTTATCTTCACATAAACGAACATTTACTTGCAACTGTGTAAAGTGGCCATATGACAAATATGGGATTGGGATTGGGATTAGCCGGCATTTTTGCCGATACTGTGCAGCGACATTTCTATCATTATAGCACAGGGGCACTTATAAGGTGCCCAGGGACTGAACCCGGCCGGTCCATTATACTGACACCGACGAGTCAGGCGAAATGCTGTCCCCTTAGCCCCGAGCGTTAGGAGGGAAGTCATTACTACCAACTTTAAAGTCTTTGGTTTGACCCGGTCGGGGTTTGAACCCATGACCTCCCGATCCGCAGGACGATGACAAATATAATGTCATAGAACTAAGAGTGTAGGTATTTATTTTCTTTAAATCGTTTGTCCCGATGATTGAGATGTACAATAAAGCATAAAACATGTCCATTTTTCAAACGTGCAATGTGTAGGTCAGTTCAAGTCTTGCATTTACGAAAGATCTGGGCAAGAAAAGATGGACGGCATGTACATAATAGATAGTTTCCACATCAGTGAAAATCCTTTATCTTGGCAGCAATCTTTGATGTCAACTCAAGGGATTTTCAGATGAATTGTATAGAAGAGAAAATTTTATTTTCTTGTGATTTCTTCTTTTTTGGTCCAAAAATTAAAAGCTATACACCATTGGAAAGCTCCTGAAATTAATATTTAAAAAAACAACAACAACATTTTTTTAATTGATGAATGCACAAAAAATTTAAACACAGAAATTGAACAGTGTATCATTTTTGTTTGTTTTTTACCTTTTAAACTATCAAAATATCGTTTTGATATTTAAAATACTTCATTTCATAAAAATTGTTAACTTAGATATAAATTCAGTAAAATAGACTGAATAATAAATACACAATGGTGAGTTTAATACAGCACATATTTCCAGATTTCGGCCTGCATTAGCTTCTGCCTTTAAAAATAGCTGCCTTAAACTGTCTTTTCCGTGCCTATAACATCACAAGGAAACTATTGCAAATGGGCATATGTACTTCAGAGCCTCGTGCTTTCTGATTTTCTTAGCCTCCCATTATAACATTTATTTATATCAACACTTATCTGGTATTCTCTATATCTCTTACTCGCATCGTAAACAAACACATCGTAAATACAAATTTCCCATCAACGGTAGACAGCTAACAATATGCGCCTACATCTGAAGCGCTGTTTAGGTGGTGTGAGTTTAAACACTATTACAGGTGTCCACACAATGGTCAAAATTCATTAGACATCGGAAAGCAGGCAAGCTTTGAGCTGCGAATAAACACATCTTCTAAATTATGGAATGGGCAAAAGTTACACCAGAGTCATTTACATGCAGTTATAGAACAAGAATATATGACAAAGTCCTATGAGCATTGCAACACATACCAAACCCTGAAAAGGCATAGGCCAAAGGTATTCACATGCAAGCCAAATGTTAAAGAACAAATCTGTGATGAGTCATTTAACAAAAAGAGCAAACCCAACAGTTACCGCCTTGGAACGGTCAGTCGGCAAAAAGGACCGGGGAGCTTGAACCGGTTTTACAGAGCTCTAGGGGTTCCTGAGGGGTTTCTCAAATGCAAGCAATGAAAAGAAAATCTATTTGAATAAAAATGTCCAAGCGCTGACGTTTTCTTGGACATGTTATGACGAAAGAAGTGACGTCATTGAAAAGTAATGCCCACATAGTATTTACAAGAGATAGAGAGAAGTATTATTTCTATTAGAAAAACAAAACAAAACAAAATTTGCTCATTGTAAGTGAAATCAACTTTTGAGTAAAGAAAACAATGACCAGATGTGTAAATTGTAGCATTCTGTTCATGTGAAGACGGAATTGAGGAAGCAAAGTCCAATGTCTATCAAAGTAAATACACGTAACAATCCTTATATCATGAATTAAATTACATGCACGGGGAGATTTTTTACGACCGCCACACTGCACAGGTAACATTGTTGTAATCATAAATAAAAATATATGACAAAGTCGTACGAGCATTGCAACATATACCAAACCCTGAAAAGACACTGGACAAGGGTATTTACATGCAAGCCAAATGTAAAAGAACAAATCCGTGAAGAGGCATTTAACAGAAAGAGCAAACCCAACAGTTATCGCCTTAAAATCAATATAATATAAAACAATTAAAATCTTCTCTATGATTTTGATTTTACTGAAGTTAAGTAATAAATGCTCATACATTCGATTCGACTAAAATAAACTAAGTTTGAACTATAATTCTTATACTATATTAACCTAAGTCATTACACAACATAATTCAGAGCCACAAAAGGCAGTTTGGCACCGAGGGATATGGCAAATATCTCGGCCTGTTGGATATGGCATAGTCAGTGAAACATTGGTTCTAATAGCAGTTCGCTTCCCACCTCCACTCGTTCCTCTAAGCAATGTGTTATGTTCGTACGTGGCATTGTTTAATCATAAATCGGCAGTTCATTTAAATCTGAATTATACTATACAATGAGCCTCCCGTTCAAACAGATTTTAACTTAAGAAAACTCGTGTGTTTAATTTGAATTTTCACTTTCGGAAGATGTCCATTTAAAATTTATGGACTGATCCATAGAAAAAAATAAGAAAGGCCTTATAAAGTTTAGATACAATATATTACAGTCCACAAGACTAATTCCATAATACATGTGAAAGAAATGAATACAAATCACTAAGACATTACACACATAGAATAAAAACTTACCACCATGTAACGGTCAATCCTCAAAAGGAAGGACGGTTAGGGGTCTTAATCCTGATTTACGGAGGGCACTTACGGAGTTGGCACTTTCAGCAAACGTGGACAACTAACTGTTAACTTGCATCAGGATTAAATAACTGAACAAAAATACATATACAGTTCAAAACAATATAATAGTAAAAGCAAGCAAACTTTGTTAATATTACAAGAAGAACAGGAGAGAAAGCCCCCATATTCTTAAAAAGATATCAATTTGAAAACTAGTTATATAGAACTAATTAATGACGTCATATGACCAAAAAGCAGCAACCTCCAACCTTTTGTATTTGTTTGTAAAATTCTTCCGAAAACCAGATATAAGAATAATATTTAAACCATTTCTCATTTTGTTTCTAGTGAATAACTTGTCATTATGCGTATTGATTTTATTTTTAAAATAGACACCATATATTCAACAGAAACAGTTTGTCATAAAATTAAGAATCTTGATCTAGCACGAAACAGCCAACTAACACAATTCATTGCTGCCTTGACCTGTCTTGCAAAGCAAACACAACGTCACCTTGTCCATTGTCCATGACAAGCTTCGTTCATTCCTCGCCCACAACATGCATCATACAAGAAATCATTCGAGTGTTACCAAAACCGTCTTACAAAGTTTTTCAACAAAAATGTAATAAGAAGTCATACGTCATCAATGATTACAGATTCTCTTAAAAATCCAAACATGCCACAGGCTCATGATTCGTCGATTTTTATAAAGACAAGTTTTGAAACTAAAAATCTCATTTATTTAATTCCCACTCATAACTCTTCATGCTGCAATGTGATGCGTACTTCAGTTTTCACAGGACCGCATACAGGTTTATAATAAGATTATTTTAACTGTATAATAGCCTTTATTCTCTCTGACCCATATTTCATGGTTTCCTTTTAGGATATATTTTTACTGAGAGCTGACATCACGATCATCGTTGATTTTTGTATAAAATCTAGGCGACTTTTCGTATACATTTTAGGATTATATCATATAATTTAGAGTAATAATGTGGGTTATTCATACGAATATAAATAATTATAATTTATGTCTTTGTGTAGATATCAAATTGTCATTAGTCGTCGATGTTATTTTGATACAATTTATCAGTTTGGGATTGAATAAAGAAGCGTTAAATGCTTATATGCCAATAAATGTAGACAATCGTATGCAAAGATGTTTTATAGGCGCGTCTGTGTGATGATGGATATTTTCCCTATCAGTCGAGCAGTTGTACGTACTTCTATTTGTGTTTTACATGTATTTGTCATGAACCAATATTCATATATAAAGGAATGCCATGGTTATGAACAGAACAGAACAGAACTATTTTATTTAGGCTTAGACTGTGTTCAGTCTCTCGCCATAATGACGTTATGACAATTAAACACAAACAGAAGGAGGTCCAAAAGCTAGAATGACAGAAAAATATATCCATTATCAAACAGACACACTCTTACATTAAAGATAAAGTAATAAACGCCGTTAATGTTGTCTTCAATTGTATCCTCAAAAAAATGTTCAGTGTGTTTGTTTTGTTTTTTGTTACATCGCACCGACATAATTATGGTCATATTGGCGACGTCCAGCCAATTAATGACGGAGGAAGACCCCAGACTTATATCTGGGTGGAACCACCAGCGCACCACAGATTAGTTTCAAAATAAGTGTTATATCTCTTCTTTTAAATCATAAAATGTTCCCATATTGTCTTCCTCTATCAAAGCATCTAGATATAAAGCTGATTGGTATGTGTTTCAAACGTCTTTATAATCTTCCATATGTTTAACTTTATCATAATTATGATCGTGTTTTTGTATTTGGCATATGCTTGCGTATTGCAAAGCTTACTGAACAGTGGACAGAAGTTATTTTAGGCTCACATACTTTGAAGTTTGTAAATTACTCCACTAGGCCTGGTTTACAAAACACATAAGAATATTTAAGACAAAGTTCTATGAACATTGAAACATATACAAAAATTGAAAAGACACAGGACCAAAGGTATCCACATGCACGCCAAATGTAAAAGTGAGAACAAATCTGTGATGAGTCATTTCAAATAAGAGCAAACCCGACAGTTGCCGCCTTGAAACGGTCAGTCAGCATTATGGACCGACTGTGGTGCTTAAACCGGTTTTACAGAGCTCTAACCTCGCACTTTCTGACGGGTTTCTCGAATGCAAGCAAAAATAAGAAAACTGATCCATTTGAATAAGTGTCCAAGCGCTGACGTTTTGTTTGACAAGTTATGCCGAAAGCAGTGACGTCATTGAAAAATAATGTCCACATAGTGTTTAGAAGAGAGATAGGTATTATTTCGTTCAGAAAACCTACAGAAAACGTTAATAGTAAATGAAATTAATTTTTCGAATCAAGAAAAGCCAACTATACTACTTCCAATTGGTTTTATACAAGTATAAGTTTTAACAACCCCACCATCAAACACTCGTCCAATGAGTATTCTAAAGCTCGTCGATGTGCAAACCCGCATTCAGTAATTTGGTACGAGATTCATTTATAACAGTGAAAACATCTCGGCAAAGGTATATCTGCAAAATAAACTTTTGAAAAAATATCATCGTTATCGAACTATGCCATCGTTAATATAATCAAATTTGTTAATACTCTTGCGTTCCAATCGCCTGAGATAATATCATTTGAAGCAATACTTTTCTTCAAACACAATTTTTTCTTTCGACATCATGTCGAAAAATTTTTAATCAATGTCTTTTCTCTAATGCCTGTAGGCAAGTTATATAAAAATGTGTAAATCTTTCTGTAAACCCAGATCTTTACATTTCAACTTTAACAACAACGTGCATGTACTGCATTGCTTGCAATTGACCCTTTTACAGTCAAGAACTTGCATTGCTTTTAAATTACACGATGACCGGACAGGTCGTGAGACTATATGAAAACAGTGACTTAAGCCATAATTGGACAGTCACTGTTTGGATTTCTTGTCTCTTCATCTCTCCAGTCGTGCCCTATATAGGTGGGACAACTTGAGCAGTCTCCATACCCTTTACGTGAGATTGCACAGTAGGTATAACATCGGGATTTTTTTGTACCTTTATCTTATATAATATGTCAAACTGCGGATAAATCCTTGGCGTTTTTGATATGTTTTTTAAACGTATTAACTCTAAACAATACTACGTTTAATTTTTGTTGATTTTCTAAAATTCTATTATTTCTTCCGTATTATTTACATTTCACTTTTGACACTTTTGGCATATGACGTCATGGCATTTGTGACGTCATTATATGGTTCTTATAATATATCAGCGCTTGTACTCCTTTATTTTATTTGAAACTACTCTCTCATTTGGAATTTTTTGGTTGCCGCGGCTTTTATCTACTGTACATACTGTACATATGTTGTTTTATTACTAGTTATTTTGTATGTACATATGTTCATATATTTGTTTTTAACTCCCGATGCAGGTGCTTACTGTTAGTTATGTCACTTTACACTGTTTGTTGATTAGAAAACCCTTCAGGAAGTGCGAGGTTGGAGCGCTCCACAAACCAGGTTTAAGCACCCCAGTTGGCCCTTTTGCCGACTGACCGTTCCAAGGCGGTAACTGATGGTTTTTCTTTTTGTGTGTTATGTCTCGTCTCTGTGTTTTTTGTCACATTTTCACTTACCTTGTTTGCCTTTGTCTACAGGTAGATAAAAATTTAAATATCTGTGAAAATTGTGATAGGACCTTTTCTTATTTACCTATGTACAGATTTTGACACAATATTCATCATAGTGTAATATATCGGCTATAGAGAAGATAAGCCTCCAACTGTTCCTTCGAGTTCGGAATGTTTAATGACATCACATTTAATGTTACCAAAGTAACTTTTGCCAACTTTGAGTAAATACTATACGTAAATATTCAAGGCATTTTCAATGGCATCTAAAGGAAAAATGAATGAATACATAAACAAAGTTCCCTTTT
>CM017572.1:36975797-37214635 GCA_007844125.1 Sinonovacula constricta
AAGAGTGTAACGGATCCGTGATGTAATTTTGCACATTTCTTTGCTGCAACTGAAATATGAAATAATACAACCATGAAAATAAACACTCGGACTTCTATTCCTTCGTTAAAGTATTTATTGTATTTGAGTATATCAACAGGATTAGAAGACAATTCGCATCTTAAACTGAATAAAGAAACATTATACAGAACGTTCGTACTCGCTCTATAAGTGCACCATATAATACAGTCAACTCTCGTTATCTCAAAATCGGTTATCTCAAATTTCCGGTTATGTCAAACTGTTTTCTACGGTCCCGTTTTTTTCCCTATAGTTTCTATATAGTTCGACTCCGCTTAATTCAAATTCGGATATGTCAAATTATCGGATATCTCAAACTAAATTCTTTGTCCCCACACGTATAAAACTGTTGAAATCAGTTGGTCTATCTCAAACTTCAAATTGCTTTAAGATGTAAATCGGCAACAATAGTGATTTTCACACCTACCGTGAAACTCGCGAAGATTTGGGCGCGAGTTTTATCGCCAATTATCGGCAATCAGGATTTCACATAATTTAGAGAAGAGGTTAATCGATTATTATTTAATTAGCTGATTTAATGAACAACAATTTCGTTAATCTTTTAACGCTGATTAAAGTGTTTCAGTTTGTACTTGTTGTTGTAAAAGTTTTTGAGAACTTGCAGGTATCAGCTTTAGGTATACAAAATTAGGCCATGCACTTACGACGACGCAACAACCTACAATAAAAAGAAGAATATTAAATTACATTGTAAAAAATCTAATAACACTTTAAACATGCAAAACCACACAAACTTGCAGAAACTTAGTTTACAGTGGCAGATATAACAAGGAATTTCAGTCATTACCAGTCATCGTGTAGCAGGTAAGATTTTTAATATTTACACAAACTATCCTTAAATTCGGATATCTCAAACTTCGGATATCTCAAACTATTTTCTACGGTCCCTTGAAATTTGAGATAACGAGAGTTGACTGTATTTAAATTCTAATATTTTTACTCATATATTATTAATGACATTACTCAAATAAACAATCCTTACAAACATAACATGAATATATGCAGAATTCACTAAAATAACATAAGTCAGTGGTCATCGGGAAACTAAACATTGCCACCTTTCTATAGTCCGGAAACAGCAACCTGCTTTTCAATTGAACATTTGGGGGTTTCGAATATCTATTCGATGCTTATCGTTAACTTGTTGGTCAAATTAGTTATTGAAATAACCTTACAGTCACAATCATCGAGATCTTCCTGAATCTTCCCATTTGCATCACATGTGACATTGATCTCTTCATATCCGCACTTGATTGCAAATTCTCCTACATCCACTACCTTAAATTAAAGCAAGAAAGATAATTAGCAAATAATGTCGAAAGAAATAAAGAGAATGATAAAATATGTTTAATAGTAAACATTAACATTATTTGAAACTGACACGACGGGATTAACTTTGAAGAAGCGGTGCTTTTACACAAACTGTAAAATACAGTTTGAAACATATAAGATTATTGTAGATGAGAAGTATGTTTTCCTTTTTGCTATTCCATAGTTTCTATTGATACAGTAAAGGAGAGTCATCATAGAATGTGTTTGATTTGATGGATGATCCCCTTCATAGAAAACAATTTCACAGGCCCCCTATTAACCTGTATACATCACAACCCCAGTACGATGATCACCTTCAAAGAAAACAATGGCACATGCGCCCCCTTCCTCTATTAACCTGTATACATCACCACAGTACGATGATCACCTTTCAAAGAAAACAATGGCACATGCGCCCCCTTCCCCTATATTAACCTGTACACATCACCCCAGTACGATGATCACCTTCAAAGAAAACAATGACACAATGCGCCCCCCTCCCCCTCATTAACCTGTATACATCACCCCAGTACGATGATCACCTTCAAAGAAACAATGACACATCGCCCCGTTCCCCATATTAACCTGTTTACATCACCACAGTGCGATGATTCACCTTCAAAGAAAACAATGGCACATGCGCCCCCCTTCCCCCTTTTAACCTGTATACATCACCACAGTACGATGATCACCTTCAAAGAAAACAATGGCACATGCGCCCCCTTCCCCTATTAAACTGTACACATCACCACAGTACGATGATCACCTTCAAAGAAACAATGGCACATGCACCCCCGTCCCCCTATTAAACCTGTTTACATCACCACAGTACGATGATCACCTTTACAGAAAACAATGACACATGCACCCCTTCCCCTATTAACCTGTTTACATCAACCACAGTACGATGATCACCTTTACAGATAACAATGGCACATGCGGCCCCCTCCCCCTATTAACCTGTATACATCACCACAGTGCGGTGATCACCTTCAAGAAAACTATGACACATGCACCCCTCCCCCTATTACCTGTATACATCACCACAGTGCGAATGATACCTTTACAGAAAAAAAATTTCACAGCCCCCCCCCCCCCCCCCACCTATTAATCTGTATACATCACCATAGTACGATTATCCCCTCAAAGAAAACAATGACACATGCCCCCCTCCCCCTATTAACCTGTATACATCACCACAGTACGATGATCACCTTTACAGAAAAAAATTTCACAGCCCCCCCCCCCCCCCTATTAATCTGTATACATCACCATAGTACGATGATCCCCTTCAAAGAAAACAATGACACATGCCCCCCTCCCCCTATTAACCTGTATACATCACCACAGTACGATGATCACCTTCAAAGAAAACAATGACACATGCACCCCCTCCCCTATTAACCTGTATACATCACCACAGTACGATGATCCCCTTCAAAGTAAACAATGACACATGCACCCCCCTCCCCCAATTAACCTGTTTACATCACCACAGTACGATGATCACCTTCAAAGTAAACAATGACAAATGCACCCCCTCCCCCCCTATTAACCTGTATACATCACCACAGTACGATGATCACCTTCAAAGAAAACAATGACACATGCGCCCCATCCCCCTATTAACCTGTTTACATCACCACAGTACGATGATCACCTTCAAAGAAAACAATGACACATGCACCCCCTTCCCCTATTAACCTGTATACGTCACCACAGTACGATGATCACCTTCAAAGAAAACAATAACACATGCGCCCCCTCCCCCTATTAACCTGTTTACATCACCACAGTACGATGATCACCTTCAAAGAAAACAATGACACATGCACCCCCTTCCCTTATTAACCTGTTTACATCACCACAGTACGATGATCACCTTCAAAGAAAACAATGACACATGCACCCCCTCCCCCTATTAACCTGTATACATCACCACAGTACGATGATCACCTTCAAAGAAAACAATGACACATGCGCCCCCCTCCCCCTATTAACCTGTATACATCACCACAGTGCGATGATCACCTTCAAAGAAAACAATGGCACATGCACCCCCTCCCCCTATTAACCTGTTTACATCACCATAGTACGATGATCACCTTCAAAGAAAACAATGACACATGCACCCCCTCCACCTATTAACCTGTATACATCACCACAGTACGATGATCACCTTCAAAGAAAACAATGACACATGCGCCCCCCTCCCCCTATTAACCTGTTTACATCACCACAGTACGATGATCACCTTCAAAGAAAACAATGACACATGCACCCCCTTCCCCTATGAACCTGTTTACATCACCACAGTACGATGATCACCTTCAAAGAAAACAATGACACATGCGCCCCCTCCCCCTATTAACCTGTATACATCACCACAGTACGATGATCACCTTCAAAGAAAACAATGACACATGCACCCCGTTCCCCTATTAATCTGTTTACATCAAGACAGTACGATGATCACCTTTACAGAAAACAATGACACATGCACCCCCTCCCCCTATTAACCTGTATACACCACCACAGTACGATGATCACCTTCAAAGAAAACAATGACACATGCGCCCCCTCCCCCTATTAACCTGTATACATCACCACAGTACGATGATTACCTTCAAAGAAAACAATGGCACATGCACCCCTCCCCCTATTAACCTGTTTACATCACCACAGTACGATGATCACCTTCAAAGAAAACAATGACACATGCGCCCCCTTCACCTATTAACCTGTATACATCACCACAGTACGATGATCACCTTCAAAGAAAACAATGGCACATGCGCCCCCCTCCCCCTATTAACCTGTTAACATCACCACAGTACGATGATCACCTTCAAGAAAACAATGACACATGCGCCCCCTCCCCATATTAACCTGTATACATCACCACAGTACGATGATCACCTTCAAAGAAAACAATGACACATGCGCCCCCTTCCCCTATTAACCTGTATACATCACCACAGTACGATGATCACCTTCAAAGAAAACAATGGCACATGCGCCCCCTCCCCCTATTAACCTGTTTACATCACCACAGTGCGATGATCACCTTCAAAGAAAACAATGACACATGCGCCCCCTCCCCCTATTAACCTGTATACATCACCACAGTGCGATGATCACCTTCAAAGAAAACAATGACACATGCGCCCCCTCCCCCTATTAACCTGTTTACATCACCACAGTACGATAATCACCTTTACAGAAAACAATGACACATGCGCCCCCTTCCCCTATTAACCTGTTTACATCACCACAGTACGATGCTCACCTTCAAAGAAAACAATGACACATGCGCCCCCTCCCCATATTAACCTGTTTACATCACCACAGTACGATGATCACCTTTACAGAAAACAATGACACATGCGTCCCCTTCCCCTATTAACCTGTTTACATCACCACAGTACGATGATCACCTTCAAAGAAAACAATGGCACATGCACCCCCTCCCCCTATTAACCTGTTTACATCACCACAGTACGATGATCACCTTCAAAGAAAACAATGACACATGCGCCCCCCTCCCCCTATTAACCTGTATACATCACCACAGTGCGATGATCACCTTCAAAGAAAACAATGACACATGCGCCCCCTCCCCCTATTAATCTGTTTACATCACCACAGTACGATGGTCACCTTCAAAGAAAACAATGACACATGCGCCCCCTCCCCCTATTAACCTGTTTACATCACCACAGTGCGATGATCACCTTCAAAGAAAACAATGACACATGCGCCCACTCCCCCTATTAACCTGTTTACATCACCCCAATTTCGATGATCACCTTTACAGAAAACAATTTCACAGGCCCCCCCCTATTAACCTGTATACATCACCACAGTACGATGATCACCTTCAAAGAAAACAATGACACATGCGCCCCCTTTCCCTATTAACCTGTTTATATCACCACAGTACGATGATCACCTTCAAAGAAAACAATGACACATGCGCCCCCTCCCCCTATTAACCTGTTTACATCACCACAGTACGATGATCACCTTCAAAGAAAACAATGACACATGCGCCCCCTCCCCCTATTAACCTGTATACATCACCACAGTGCGATGATCACCTTCAAAGAAAACAATGACACATGCACCCCCTCCCCCTATTAACCTGTTTACATCACCACAGTACGATGATCACCTTCAAAGAAAACAATGACACATGCACCCCCTCCCCCTATTAACCTGTATACATCACCACAGTACGATGATCACCTTCAAAGAAAACAATGACACATGCGCCCCCTCCCCCTATTAACCTGTTTACATCACCACAGTACGATGATCACCTTCAAAGAAAACAATGACACATGCACCCCCTTCCCCTATTAATCTGTTTACAGCACCACAGTACGATGATCACCTTTACAGAAAACAATGACACATGCGCCCCCTCCCCCTATGAACCTGTATACATCACCGCAGTACGATGATCACCTTCAAAGAAAACAATGACACATGCACCCCCTTCCCCTATTAACCTGTTTACATCACCACAGTACGATGATCACCTTCAAAGAAAACAATGACACATGCACCCCCTCCCCCTATTAACCTGTATACATCACCACAGTACGATGATCACCTTCAAAGAAAACAATGACACATGCGCCCCCTCCCCCTATTAACCTGTATACATCACCACAGTACGATGATCACCTTCAAAGAAAACAATGGCACATGCGCCCCCTCCCCCTATTAACCTGTATACATCACCACAGTACGATGATCACCTTCAAAGAATACAATGACACATGCACCCCCTTCCCCTATTAACCTGTTTACATCACCACAGTGCGATGATCACCTTCAAAGAAAACAATGACACATGCGCCCCCTCCCCCTATTAACCTGTATACATCACCACAGTGCGATGATCACCTTCAAAGAAAACAATGACACATGCGCCCCCTCCCCCTATTAACCTGTTTACATCACCCCAATTTCGATGATCACCTTTACAGAAAACAATTTCACAGGCCCCCCCTATTAACCTGTATACATCACCACAGTACGATGATCACCTTCAAAGAAAACAATGACACATGCGCCCCCTCCCCCTATTAACCTGTTTACATCACCACAGTACGATGATCACCTTCAAAGAAAACAATGACACATGCGCCCCCTCCCCCTAGTAACCTGTTTACATCACCACAGTGCGATGATCACCTTCAAAGAAAACAATGACACATGCGCCCCCTCCCCCTATTAACCTGTTTACATGACCACAGCGCGATGATCACCTTCAAAGAAAACAATGACACATGCGCCCCCTCCCCCTATTAACCTGTATACATCACCACAGTACGATGATCACCTTCAAAGAAAACAATGGCACATGCGCCCCCTCCCCCTATTAACCTGTATACATCACCACAGTACGATGATCACCTTCAAAGAAAACAATGGCACATGCGCCCCTTCCCCCTATTAACCTGTATACATCACCGCAGTATGATGATCACCTTCAAAGAAAACAATGGCACATGCGCCCCTTCCCCCTATTAACCTGTATACATCACCGCAGTATGATGATCACCTTCAAAGAAAACAATGACACATGCGCCCCCTCCCCCTATTAACCTGTATACATCACCACAGTACGATGATCACCTTCAAAGAAAACAATGGCACATGCACCCCCTCCCCCTATTAACCTGTATACATCACCACAGTACGATGATCACCTTCAAAGAAAACAATGGCACATGCGCCCCCTCCCCCTATTAACCTGTTTACATCAACACAGTGCGATGATCACCTTCAAAGAAAACATTGACACATGCGCCCCCTCCCCCTATTAACCTGTATACATCACCACAGTGCGATGATCACCTTCAAAGAAAACAATGACACATGCGCCCCCTCCCCCTATTAACCTGTTTACATCACCACAGTACGATGATCACCTTTACAGAAAACAATGACACATGCGCCCCCTTCCCCTATTAACCTGTTTACATCACCACAGTACGATGATCACCTTCAAAGAAAACAATGACACATGCGCCCCCTTCCCCTATTAACCTGTTTACATCACCACAGTACGATGATCACCTTCAAAGAAAACAATGGCACATGCACACCCTCCCCCTATTAACCTGTTTACATCACCACAGTACGATGATCACCTTCAAAGAAAACAATGACACTTGCGCCCCCTCCCCCTATTAACCTGTTTACATCACCACAGTACGATGATCACCTTCAAAGAAAACAATGACACATGCACCCCTTTCCCCTATTAACCTGTTTACATCACCACAGTGCGATGATCACCTTCAAAGAAAACAATGACACATGCGCCCCCTCCCCCTATTAACCTGTTTACATCACCACAGTACGATGATCACCTTCAAAGAAAACAATGACACATGCGCCCCCTCCCCCTATTAACCTGTATACATCATCACTGTGCGATGATCACCTTCAAAGAAAACAATGACACATGCGCCCCCTCCCCCTATTAACCTGTTTACATCACCACAGTACGATGGTCACCTTCAAAGAAAACAATGACACATGCGCCCCCCTCCACCTATTAACCTGTTTACATCACCACAGTACGATGATCACCTTTACAGAAAACAATGACACATGCGCCCCCCTTCCCCTATTAACCTGTTTACATCACCACAGTGCGATGATCACCTTCAAAGAAAACAATGACACATGCGCCCCCTCCCCCTATTAACCTGTTTACATCACCCCAATTTCGATGATCACCTTTACAGAAAACAATTTCACAGGCCCCCCCCTATTAACCTGTATACATCTCCACAGTACGATGATCACCTTCAAAGAAAACAATGACACATGCGCCCCCTCCCCCTATTAATCTGTTTACATCACCACAGTACGATGATCACCTTCAAAGAAAACAATGACACATGCGCCCCCTCCCCCTATTAACCTGTTTACATCACCACAGTACGATGATCACCTTCAAAGAAAACAATGACACATGCGCCCCCTCCCCCTATTAACCTGTTTACATCACCACAGTGCGATGATCACCTTCAAAGAAAACAATGACACATGCGCCCCCTCCCCCTATTAACCTGTTTACATCACCACAGTACGATGGTCACCTTCAAAGAAAACAATGACACATGCGCCCCCTCCCCCTATTAACCTGTTTACATGACCACAGTGCGATGATCACCTTTACAGAAAATAATTTTCCAAAGTTGGTAGTATAAAGTAGTTGTAAAACGGTTGCTTATTTTAATCTTTTAGCAAATATTAGATGTTAGTTATCATTCAATTTCGTAAACCTTAATAAAAAAAACTAAAGAAAAATGTGTATTTGAAAGTTTGCTATTTCCATCTTGCATGGTCTAACAAATAAGCAGGTATATAGATTATATAAATATTTGGTTCATGGTTCATCAATTTCCTTTTTAACTATAATGTTTTTATTTAGGAAACATAATATATTGGGCGTTAAATTAAGCAAACTTAAAAAAAATCTATTTCAATTCCAACATATTCTACAAGAAATTTGACTTAATGGAACACAAATGCGCACTACAATTTACGCAATGTTGTTAAGTTGTTTCCCCAGTTTGGCTCTTCTATTTATAATCCCGCGTACTTCTTGGTTATTTTTTCTAGTAGACTATAAACAATCGACGAAATTGCACGTTTTCTTTTATTTTTATCACAGTATAATACTTATGTTATTAGTAACGTTGAATCTAATTAATAACAAAACCGTTACATTCCAAGATAGGGTAAAGGTTTGGGGGAAGGTCATGTGAACAAAACAAAAAGGAACCGTTATTATATAGCAGTAAAACAGTCCCGTTTTACGTCGTGATATATCGTTTATTTTAACACGGCAGACTGGTTAATTGTTTATAGAGGTATAATATTGACAGTGCTAGAATTTACTTTTAACACACTCCATATAAAAAAAAAATAATGTGCTCTTTTTAACTCTAAAGTTTCATTAATGCATGCTTAAAGAAATTAAAATTATATAATCCTTTACGTATTATTAATTTACTATAAGTCTTAAAAGATTACCTTCTCATTTTAAATGCCAGAATGTCTATATTTAATTGATGTATTTCTATTAGTGCTTTTATAACAGTTTTACAATATAACGCCATAACCTCTTTAAGAATAAGATGAACCAATACGAATCAATAAAGGGAAACCACTGTGATATTAAAGGTGGTATCCGAAAGTTTGGACCCCAGTTTGTCTTTCAAAACACCAAGTGAACTATTGTTACATGAAACGATCCCGCGAAATGCTGTTTATCGAGGACAGACATCTAAACATATGAGCTGAAAATATGATCGAACAATTGGCCTTCACATATACATAACATATGATGCACGATTTGTATTGCATATTGTCTAAATGTGTAAAATAATTAATTTAATTACGCATATAACCTTTTAAGAGACTCATTTTATAAATATTGAATGAATAACAATCTTTAAACCCTCGTAGACCACTGCTTACAGGTGAAACTAAACCTGCGTAACCCATGTAGTTCGAAGTTGCCAACATCAGTGCGATATATAAGTGGTAAGAACTTAAAGTTGTACACATCTGTAACACGTAATGTCCACTCGCAATAGCTCGGCCATTTCTAAGAAACATACTTGTCACCGCCATAGCTCGGCCATTTCTAAGAAACAGACTTGTCACCGCAATGGCTGGGCCATTTTTAAAAAACATACTTGTTACCGCAATAGCTCGGCCATTTCTAAAAAACAGATTGTCTCCGCAATAGTTCGGTCATTTTTAAGGAACAGACTTGTCACCGCAATAGATTGGCCATTTCTAAGAAACAGACTTGTCACCGCAATAGCTCGGCCATTTCTTAGAAACAGACTTGTCACCGCAATAGCTCGTCCATTTCTAAGAAACAGACTCGTCACCGCAATAGCTCGGCCATTTCTAAGAAACAGACTTGTCACCGCAATAGCTCGGCCATTTCTAAGAAACAGACTTGTCACCGCAATAGCTCGGCCATTTCTAAGAAACAGACTTGTCACCGCAATAGCTCGGCCATTTCTAAGAAACAGACTTGTCACCGCAATAGCTCGGCCATTTCTAAGAAACAGACTAGTCTCCGCAATAGTTCGGCAATTTCTAAGAAACAGACTTGTCACCGCAATAGCTCGGCCATTTCTAAGAAACAGACTTGTCACCGCAATAGATTGGCCATTTCTAAGAAACTGACTTGTCACCGCAATAGCTCTTTCATTTCTAAGAAACAGACTTGTCACTGCATTAGCTCGGCCATTTCTAAGAAACAGACTTGTCACCGCCAAAGAGTTTCTAACGCATTCCATAAAGAGCGTCGCGCTTCAGCACGGACGCCAAATACAAGAAATGATATTTTAAAACATGTCATTTGAATTGAATTTCAGCTCTAGTTTCAGTTCCTAATTAATTGAAGTCTCATGTTGTTTTTAAAAGCACCAAACATAAGTTGTTACCTATCATATAATAAGATTCCAACGGATATGAATAATTTGAAAGTAAGGAAACCTAAACGAGGATAAGTAACCGCTTCATATATCCAGGTGGAATTTTGCTGGGACTTTACTTTCTTATTATTGTTTAATTCTAAAATAATGCAGCAGTTTGATCAAATGAAACAGCTTTTCGTCAGTCAAAGCAGGTATAGATTATAATAGTAAAATCTGGAAAAAAAACGATTCCGTGATAAGATGTCCAAGTATTTCGCGTGTTGTTTCGTAAAATGAGAAGAAAGACATATCAGCACGGAGAAAGAGCAAGTTTTATCACGATGTGAAAAAAATGTCACGTTTTTGTGGTAATATGGAGAAAAAGGTCAATGAGACGTGTGTCACTTAAATTAAATATCAAACAAAACACACGGGATTTTACTGTAAATAACAGCCTAGAAAATTAAGACAAGATCTGGATTACTGAAGAGAAAAAAAGTGGGGCCTGTATTCACCAGACGTTGATTAACCAAAAAAATGGAAATGAAGATCTTGTATTGAAATGTATAATTAAGGGAGATTATCTGATAATAAACAATTTACATGTAAATCTTATTCATAGTCCTTACGTCTTTTCATTAACTTTTAGATATGGTTAGTATAAGTAGGTTGCTATCGAAAGCCGTATATTAAATGTGAATGGAGAACAACCTGACCTGATAAAAACAAACACGTTTGAAATCTTGATATATATAGGGCATTTATTAAACATGCGTCAAATAATGTCAAATTAAGAATGGTACAGTTTGAATTCCTAAAACTACTATTTTTCTTAAATACAGATTTTAAATAAATGACGTCTAATAACTTTCCCAAATAATGTCTATTGTAAGGTTTTCATTTGAAATAATGAATATTCATGAGTGCTTATGTGTCTTACCAGTATATACAGAGTTTAATCCTTTTATTTTAAGTACTGGCAAGCTATAAGCATTATGTTGTAAGTATACCGTATCACATAGAGTGTTATTATTGGCAAGGTACGTGAGGATAAAGTCACAATTTAATATTAATTTGTATATTGGCGATTCCGGCTCAGCATATGCTTTGGTACTTACGTTAGAGTTGTCTCCTGATTCATCGCCACTTATCGTATATCCAGCAGGCAAAACACAGCCTTAACAAAGCAAAGTCATATTAAATGCGCACATATATAACCATAAATAAAAAATCAAACAATATTTTAGATGGCTTTCTACGATCAAACTTTCTTTTACAAGGCTTGCTTCCACATAATATTTTTCCTGCATATTGCGTATGCCAATGCTAAAAATAGAAACATCAGAGAACAGTTAATAGGCACAAATTGCTCTCTTATAAGTTTTAAACTTTATCAACTCTTAATATATTGTTGAGTGCGTCATCTTTGTTTTTTTCTATTTCATTTGTGTGTGATTGTTGATTGCACAAAACCGTTACTGCAAGCTTACATAATTTTAAGACATTTACTTCACATATATATTCTCATTCAAATTGGCTAGCAAAAGTTTATGTATAACATTGTTTTTATTTGCTGAAGCAATCATGAAATCATGAAATCGCTTTGAAGCCGATTTCCTGTCCTGAATTGCAATACTTGTTGTACATAATTTTAAAAAGTTTCATGTAGATTATTTATGTTTATATAAGAGAATGTTTTGCAAGACCGTTTTGAAAATACTCATGCTCTTCTTTTGTTGACGTATACAATGAGACAGACATACTGACCGTTCGGACCAAGTTCATCGTCTGTTTGTTTCTGCGTAGTCGAGACAACTGAGTTTTCTTCGGATACTGGTATGGGACGTTCTGTCTGCGAGACCCAATCAGGCTTTTGCTCAGAATTGTTTATCTTATCTATAATTAAAGTACGAAGTAAAATAGAGTTTGTTTTTATATCCGTCAAAAATCATGTTACGTGCTTTTGGTTGATGTATTTTATGAATCGCTGTTTAACATTTTCGGAATTCTGTTGACAATGGATATTTGAAATAAAGTACGAAATGTAAATCGTCTACTCATAGAACATAGATTATATGATAAAATGAAAAAATATGAACTTTCATTATTTTACAAATAATAATAAAAAGCAGACATTTTAACTAAATCGTCGTTTTTCCGACTCTCTGAAAATGAAAGAAAGCAGTTAAAGAAAAGGTAGGTTTCATTATAGTTTAATATTAGTTATAGATGAAGAGCCATACCTCACTGCATAGTTGATTACAGCATAAATACTGGTATGCAAGAAAGGTACGGGTAATGTGTTGTTTCTTAATTGTCGCTAGAACACACATGGTCACTAGATAAATTTGTAAGTATCCTTTCAGGATAATAACAGTCGCAAATATGCGTAAATTTATGATATTGATAATAAGATTTTCCAATAATACAGGACGTAGAACAAAGTTTTATATTAATAGTTATATTAATAGTTTAATATTAAACTATAATGAAACACACCTTTCCGTCAACTGCTTTCTTTTATTTTCAGAGAGTAAGAAAACGGCTTCTTAAGTTTAACACAACTAGTAATTGGTATTATTGAGAATTTCGTAATATCTTATTTATATCTGTTGACAGCTTAAGTCTTCATGTAAGGAGAAATAATGATAAATATCTGTTTTCATAAAAATGTGCTGAAAGATAAGAAGCCTTTCTTAAACATGTTTGTCAGGTGTACGTTTATATTCCGCAAGGTCATACATTTCTGAAAATGGCCAATAGTAAACCAAATTGTTTCAGGCCTGTCTCACATCAGTGTCTTTTAGTAGGTCCCAATTATGCTTAGACTTCAATTTCACGTGTAGTAATGTACGAACCTTAGGCCATAATGACATTAATTAATGATGACTATGTATTTTCACATGGGATAAAAGGTACTTTAACGATGATCTGAAAAGAGGTGACTTATGCATACCTCTACAATATATAATATTTTACCTGTTTCGACAGCTGCTACTCTAGTCGTATGTGTAATGTCATCTGTTTCGCTGTTTTTAGTGCTCGTCTGTGGGACAGTTGTCGTTGGCAGTGTTTTTGAAGAACTTTCAGGTTTTGTGCATGCTGGCGTAGTCGGCTCCCAGGCCCCATTTTCACATGTGTATGTAATCCGGGTGGAATCATTGTTGTTCTTACACGTAATTTTTACCTGTCAGGTAAATATATTAATAATGACAGGAAATAATAAACCACGGTCGTAACAGACTAAAATCAAAAATACACTAGTACGCCCACTTATGAAAAAAAGGGATTTCCACATCAGCAACCGTGTCCATGTCCACAGCTGCTTGTTTATATTATAACATATCAGAACTGATGACAGTTTCAGCGTATCGTCAACATAACCCTTATCTTTATAAAACAAAATCATAGTTTATTAATTTGCTCATAACACCAAACGATTTTGATATTTACTTTACTTGCGTTTGTTGATAGCTGGTACATATATATTGTATCACAACTAAAGAAATATACAATATATGACGCTTTTAGCTGACATGACATATCGACTTAAAATAATATATATATATATATATATATATATATATATATATATATATATATATATATATATATATATATATATATATATATATATATATATATATATATATATATCTATATATATATATATATATATATATATATATATATATATATATATCAGTTATCAGTTTATCTAATCAGTTTTTACTATGAGAGTGCGAACAGAAGGAGAATAGCCACAACAAAAACCAAAAACAACAATTATTATGCAAGCCACACGGACGTGTTTCTTGAGTGAACTACGTAGTATGCTGGATTGGTTGAGGGATACCCAAACATTTTTAAAGAATTATTGTGAGCCTTAAGTTTAAATGACAATGGACTG
This sequence comes from Sinonovacula constricta, assembly GCA_007844125.1. Lineage (NCBI taxonomy): Eukaryota > Metazoa > Mollusca > Bivalvia > Cardiida > Solecurtidae > Sinonovacula > Sinonovacula constricta. The sequence continues at coordinate 36,990,573 of CM017572.1, forward strand.
GATGAGAGAAGTTATCAATGGCAACAAGTTAAAATTTATTTTAGATAAAGTCAAAACAATAATAAGAATATATGACAAAGTACGGTTTATTTACGAAGCCATTGAGTGATTAACATGTTCTGTACAGCTAGTAACATACTAACCCTTCTTCCTGATTTTATGTTTTTGAAATGCGTTATATTCCTCTTACTATTACCATCGACACGCCACACGTTCATATCTGCCGAAGAAGGTGCCTCGCATCTGTCTAAAACAAACATAATTCTAATTCGAACATACAACCTACAATGCTGTACATAAAAGTCATACGACAACAAAAAATATAAACTGACAACCGAACAGTTCCAAAGAAAAATGTATCTAAAGACGCTAAAACAATCAGAAGCAGCCCAACTGCAAACGAATGTTGTACTTAAGGCCTTTTTCCCGGAGGAAAAACAAAACACATTTAGAACAGGCATTATCGACCAAGCAAACATATATGTACTGATATAAAATTTTTGACTGCTTTAGCTGGAACAATCTGATGTGGTAGCCATGTAATCTTTCCTCGTGTTACATAAAAGTGCCTCCAGGAACCATTTAAGTCATTTTTTCATATAGTCTCCACGTCCTGTTCGGTCATTGTGTAATTTAAAAGCGATGCAAATTCTTGACTGTAAAAGGGTCAGTTGCAAGCAATACAGTATAACGAAGCATAACGAAGGATTCCCTGTTGGCCTTGTTAGAAGCTATTAGTTGTAGACCTCGATAATATTTTATTAAATATTTAATGTGTATGGAGTTGCTTCAGACATAATGCACATTGTGTATATGTAGCCGGGTGTTAGGGAGAGAATGTGTTAGCGGTCCGGTTAGCTCAGTCGGTAGAGCATTCGACCTGTTAGCGAAGTGTCCTCGGTTCGATTCCCGGACTGGCTGCACATTTTTCTCCCTATGTTACATTGGCGCCCAACGTAAATGACTCGCGGTCGTTACGGTACTCAAGTGTTTGAGTTGCTTATGAGTTGTATGTAGAGCATACGATCTGTGGAAATTCGATGACGAATTTCAAGTTGCCCGGGGTGTATGTAGCCGGGTGATAGCGAGAGAATGTGTAAGCGGTCCGGTTTGCTCAGTCGGTAGAGCATTCGCCCTGTTAGCGAAGTGTCCTGGGTTCGAGTCCCGGACTGGCTGCACATTTTTCTCCCTATCTTACATTGGCGCCCAACGTAAATGACCCGCTGTCGTTACGTACAAGTGCTTGAGAAATGCTTGTGAGTTCTATGTAGAGTATTTAGTCTGTGGAAATTCGAGGACGAATTTCAAGTTGCCCGGGGTGTATGTAGCCGGGTGATAGGGAGAGAATGTGTAGGCGGTCCGGTTAGCTCAGTCGGTAGAGCATTCGCCCTGTTAGCGAAGTGTCCTGGGTTCGAGTCCCGGACTGGCTGCACATTTTTCTCCCTATGTTACATATAAGCAAAGTGAGGATACATACGCCATTTTAGATAAAGTCAAGAATAAAATTTATAGTTGAATTGAAAACACATCAGGTAGCGTTTGTTGACCAGAGTCAAGAACTAAAGCAGGAAATCATGTCAACGAGAAAGTAATAACAAGATCATTTCTTCAAAAGCACACATACCCACTTAAATGGAACGAAAGAAACAAGCATTTATTGTATGAACTAAAACATAAGAAAGGTGTATTAAAAGCTGGATATGTGTTAACAGTTTTATCATAAAAAAGTGAGTGTCAAAAGTGGACAAAATGAAAAGTAAATGTAAGGTTAATGACTCGAAACATTACCGACCACATTTCACATTCTTTACAATAAAATGTTTGAGTGTAGCGTTAATAGTACCGACCACGTTTCACATCCTTTACAATTTAATATTTGTGTGTATCGTTGGTATAACCGACCACGTTTTTCATCCTTACAATAAAATGTGTCTGTGTATAGTTGGTATTACCGACCACGTTTTTCATCCTTACAATTAAATGTTTCTGTATATCGTTAGTATTAACGATCACGTTTTTCATCCTTACAATTAAATGTTTCTGTGTATCGTTGGTATTACCGACCACGTTTTTCATCCTTGCAATTAAATGTTTCTGTGTATCGTTGGTATTACCGAACACGTTTTTCATCCTTACAATTAATGTTTCTGTGTATCGTTGGTATTACCGACCACGTTTTTCAACCTTACAATAAAATGTGTGTATCGTTGGTATTACCGACCACGTTTTTCATCCTTGCAAATAAATGTTTCTGTGTATCGTTGGTATTACCGACCACGTTTTTCATCCTTACAATTAAATGTGTGTATCGTTGGTATTACCGACCACGTTTTTCATCCTTACAATTAAATGTTTCTGTGTATCGTTGGTATTACCGACCACGTTTTTCATCCTTACAATTAAATGTTTCTGTATATCGTTGGTATTACCGACCACGTTTTTCATCCTTACAATTAAATGTCTCTGTGTATCGTTGGTATTACCGACCACGTTTTTCATCCTTACAATTAAATGTTTCAGTGTATCGTTGGTATTACCGACCACGTTTTTCATCCTTACTATTAAATGTTTCTGTGTATCGTTGGTATTACCGACCACGTTTTTCATCCTTACAATTAAATGTGTGTATCGTTGGTATTACCGACCACGTTTTTCATCCTTACAATTAAATGTGTGTATCGTTGGTATTACCGACCACGTTTTTCATCCTTACAATTAAATGTTTCTGTGTATCGTTGGTATTACCGACCACGTTTTTCATCCTTACAATTAAATGTCTCTGTGTATCGTTGGTATTACCGACCACGTTTTTCATCCTTACAATTAAATGTTTCAGTGTATCGTTGGTATTACCGACCACGTTTTTCATCCTTACAATTAAATGTTTCTGTGTATCGTTGGTATTACCGACCACGTTTTTCATCCTTACAATTAAATGTCTCTGTGTATCGTTGGTATTACCGACCACGTTTTTCATCCTTACAATTAAATGTTTCAGTGTATCGTTGGTATTACCGACCACGTTTTTCATCCTTACTATTAAATGTTTCTGTGTATCGTTGGTATTACCGACCACGTTTTTCATCCTTACAATTAAATGTTTCTGTGTATCGTTGGTATTACCGACCACGTTTTTCATCCTTACAATTAAATGTTTCTGTGTATCGTTGGTATTACCGACCACGTTTTTCATCCTTACAATTAAATGTTTCTGTGTATCGTTGGTATAACCGACCTCGTTTTTCATCCTTACAATTAAATGTTTCTGTGTATCGTTGGTATAACCGACCACGTTTTTCATCCTTACAATTAAATGTTTTTGTGTATCGTTGGTATTACCGACCACGTTTTTCATCCTTACAATTAAATGTTTCTGTGTATCTTTGGTATAACCGACCACGTTTTCATCCTTACAATTAAATGTTTCTGTGTATCGTTGGTTTTACCGACCACGTTTTTCATCCTTACAATAAAATGTTTCTGTGTATCGTTGGTATTACCGACCACGTTTTTCATCCTTACAATTAAATGTGTGTATCGTTGGTATTACCGACCACGTTTTTCATCCTTACAATAAAATGTTTGTGTGTATAGTTGGTATTACCGACCACGTTTTTCATCCTTACAATAAAATGTTTCTGTGTATCGTTGGTATTACCGACCACGTTTCAAATCTTTTATAATTTAATGTTTGTGTGTATAGTTGGTATTACCGACCACGTTTTTCATCCTTACAATTAAATGTTTCTGTGTATCGTTGGTATTACCGACCACGTTTCAAATCTTTTATAATTTAATGTTTGTGTGTATAGTTGGTATTACCGACCACGTTTTTCATCCTTACAATTAAATGTTTCTGTGTATAGTTGGTATTACCGACCACGTTTTTCATCCTTACAATAAAATGTTTGTGTGTATAGTTGGTATTACCGACCACGTTTTTCATCCTTACAATTAAATGTCTCTGTTTATCGTTGGTATTACCGACCACGTTTCAAATCTTTTATAATTTAATGTTTGTGTGTATAGTTGGTATTACCGATCACGTTTCACATCCTTTACAATTAAATGTTTTTGTGCAGCGTTTTTACTACCGACCACATTTCACATTCTTTCCAATAAAATGTGTGTGTGTATCGTTGGTATTAACGACTACGCTTCGCATCCTTTACATTAAAATGTCTTAGTGCAGCGTTGGTATTGCTGACAACATTTCACATCCTTTACATTAAAATGTTTGTGTGTAGCGATGGCATACATTGTCACCCCTTACTTCTAGGTAATAACTAAAAAAAAAATAATCAGAAAATATCTTTCTCAAATAATAAAAAGACATAGCTTCTTAAATATATAAATAATTATCTCGGCTTTATGCAGTTTACCTTCAGCAAAAAATAACATTGACGACATTGTAATAAAGACGACCACTGGCAATATACGCACGTGGAGATTTGTTGTTCATTCAATAGCGAAGTATTTACACATTTCTACTTACAATTAAATTCCTATTTGGACTTGCAAAGATTTGCTATAAACTGACATTTTAACGTATGATTAGAGCGTGCATTAAGCGATATAAAATAGTCACCTGTTTTTTCAGTCGAAATGATGTTTTCTGTTCCGCTCGTTTCAGTGCTGGAAATACCCGTTTGTGAAACCGTTGCCAAAGACGTTGTTGAAGGACTGTGAGATGTATTACATGTTGGTATCTTGGGAGTCCATTCTCCATTTAAACACGTGTACGTTTGATTTGATTTTTCTTGGCGGCCAATGCATACGATCCTTACCTGTCAGAACAATAGAACGTATAATTACAAAGACATTGAATAACGGTGATAACTGATACAGACTAAGCTATTAAAATCGAAATCTCTGTATTTGCAACAAGATATGCCAAACAGGAAAAAAGATCGGATCCCATTGACCGGGACTGCTAATATGCCTGTCAGCAGAGACATTCTAATCTATTGTTTATTGTTTAAGAGATCATTTGATGAAAAAAACATAATTACTGTAACAGGGGAATATATAGGGCTGACTGAGTATTTGATGACTATGAGATATGGTCAGTTGAAAGTACAACAGCACGCATTTACATATTGATAGCCTTAAATAAACTACCAGCTTTGTTATGTCAATCTTAAGAGAGAGAGACACCAGGACATTCCTAGACAACCTCTTGCACGAAATCCTTTGACTTCTGTATTATTTAAATGCGACCAGGATAGGGCATTGTCACCAAAACAAAGTGATAATGTCTCTTCAAATGCAAAAACTGTAGGAAAACAACAGATAGCCTTCATTAACATTTGTATTCAGTATTGCGGAATTATTATTTGATTTTAAAATTTATCGTTATTAAAAGATTATGTCTTTGTATTTAATGTCGCCATTGAATCCTATTTCTATCATCATAATAATCACTGTCACAAGGTGAGAGAGTTTTCAACTTAGCATATACTGTACTGCAAGAAGTAATATGCTCACCTCTTTTCCCGATCTTACGTTGTGGTTTGCAGTTATGTTTATATCGTTACCATTATTTACTCTCCACAGGTGCATTGTTTTCTCTGAAGGAACCTTACATTGTTCTACAATGATAAAAAAAATTCATTTTTAAACTCGAATAAAATGCTTAACATTTTGCGAATAGAACTAATGTAATTTATTATATGACGTTAAATCAGTTGTCGGAATCATTGGGAAGAACAACAAGGACCTTATGCTCTATGTCCCGCACACACACAATCTCCGGAGTAAAATGTATGGGATCCGGAGATATGAACATGAACCTGGGTTATTTACCCGTCCTTTACCTAAGGTTCTAATTTTAAAGAAGTACAAACCTTGAGAGAACAGTTTATTACCAAGCGCTCTGATCTAGACTCACATCATTGGCGAAATATTACAAACACAGAATCATTGATAAGAGGGTTAGATATTAGAAAAATATAATACAAGTTCACCCCGTTAAAATATAATATATAAATGGAAAATATAAAAAAATGTAAACAAAACACACAAAATCAACATTAAATCAAGTGCACTAAAATATTTTACAAAGTAAAACCACTATATATTTAATTGAATATTATGTAAAAAGTAAGAAAAAAGTAAGAAAAAAATAATAATGTGAGGAAGGAAATATGACAAAGTCCTACGAGCATTGTAACATATCCCAATATTTGAAAAAGTACAGGACATAGGTGTACAATTGCAAGCCAAATGGTAGAAGTAAGAACAAATCTGTGTGTCATTATACAAACAAGCAAACCTTACAGTTACCGCCTTGGAACAGTCAGTCGGCAAAAGGGACCAAACCAGAAATATATAGGATAAGAATTGTTCAGCATTTACTCGACGTCATCTGTACTCTTATACATACAACATGCATACGTAAGACCTGGAGATAAAATAAATTGTAATATGACAGAATACCTACCAGGCCCACACGTTATATTTGGCGTAAAGTGTCCTAAGGTGCATGAAATGGCTGTCACATTTTTGTTCAAAAACTTGTCCATTTTATGGTCATAAAGCTCGAACCCCGGCTTGCAACTAACATTTATAAAAGTGCTGCCAACCACAACAAAGGTCTCATCGAGATGATATATTGTGTTGTTGTCCTTCGCCGGCACACATATCTCTACAAGTAAAGAATAGGTAGATTAGAAAAGATCCCGTGAAAATTACCACAAATATTATATTTTGAACCTGTATCGGTCGTTTCAGTATCGATCAAATATGGGCAGAAAGTCAATTTCCCAATCATATGTCCCAGAAATAGTGAAATATTCTGGCTGTTTTGTTTTACAATTAACCAGAAGTTAAGATAATTAGCAATCACATTATCGCTGTCTCCCCAGATGCTATATAAACCGAATGTTCCGAATGCGGATTAACATTCTGTGCGCTTCAGTTATCAGTGAGTCATTTCAATGACGTCAGCATATCGTCTGCAACATGCCACCGCCGAAAAAGAAAGTATGGCAGTATTTTGTAATAAAACCGACGGTACTGAATGTGTGACAGTTAACTCCTTGCTCCCCACCCAATTACCATCATTATCGCACTTAACTGTCCCAATATGCCAATCAAGATAGGTTTCTAGTTATCATCCATCCATTAGTCGGAGCAGAATAAGTGTCATTATTGTATAAGCGCGTTTATGCATAGCATGATACCACCAAGTTTACTTGACTATATATACATACAAGAAATCTTAAATTGAAGATTAAAAAGAATATATGACAAGGTCCTATGAACATTGCAACACATACCAAACTCTGAAAAGGCACAGGATAAAGTATTTCACATGCAAGCCAAGTGAAAAGTAAGAACAAATTTGTGATAAGTCATTTAACGAAATATTTTCATGTATACAATTGCCTATATATAAAAATCAAATATTATTTGTGACCAAAGTGCATTACATCTTGGTTGCGTTAATGAGTAAACATGTATAACATTTCTTTATGTATGCGCCAAACATAAACATTGTACATGATTACATAAATGTAGCCACAACAAATGTAAACATTTACTAGTTCTCTACACAGGCGCACCTGTATTATGTTCCATTTGATGTATACTTATACTACGTACAAATTAGCTCATAGCTCATTTGTCTTTTCTTAAATAATGCAAGTAGCTTGACTTATATCAGTTATTTAACTCTGACCCTGTCTTCGTTTGAAATAAAGATGTGGAGCTAGGAACCTTTCATATTCATAATGGCGGGTTAATCGTCAGACTTTTTTAACACATGTAAATAAATTCGTTATTTGTCAGCATAAAATACTGCAGAGTATCTACCTTAACATCTAATTAATTAATGCGCGTGTTTTACTTTAACGGAAATACAAGAGTAAATCATTAAAGGAACTGGCTGTGTATATGCACAAAAGGAACTGGTTGTGTATATGTACAACCTAAGACATACAACTATAGCACTATTAGTTTTACCCTGCATATGCTACTATCAGTATCGTAAGAGGAAAGAATAAAATATAGTAATATAAGCAACCGCTTCAAACAAGTAAACACGTACTCATAATGCAAGTAATTGCTGCTGATAGCTTTCCTTTGGTGCAGGAAATGTCTCTCTGGTCTATGTCCAAATACGTCCTTGTATTTTCCTCAAACAGTTCGTAACCCATTCTGCAGCTAACTGTTTCGTTCTCCCCACTTTCGAGGTACTTTTGGCTTCTGTTATACACAGTGTTTGGCTCGTTCCTGAGCGCACATCTCTCTATAAAGAAAACATTAAGCAATTTTCAATTAGAAATAGATAACGGATAACATTAAAATAATACAGCTCCTCTTGCGAATTGTGTTGTTTTATATTTATGTTGAATGTATTTTTACAAAAGGTATGGCATTAAGTGTCGGTCCCTGGACATAAAGCTCAACCATAACATGCTATACAGGGTGGTTTGAAATCAAATGTTATGTAACATGTACAATATATATATACATAGATAGATAATTTGGAAAACTGAGCTATACGTCTTAATGGCAACGTTGATGGTGTGTAGAACCAATAGGGGTACATTTAAGGCTAAGCTTGATTCTAAAAAAGATTATTAATTTATCCAGTTTGAATGTGCTGTTTAAACACATCGTCCTAGTAACAATGCTGCATACTATCAGACTAAGAAACCGACACGTACTTTCTACACATCTATACTCATGTGACCAGGACCCATACGAGCATGTAGATGTGGCGCTGGGTTTGAACTCGTCAGTCTTGTTTACATCCTGTATTTCATACTCGTCTTCGTTTGTGCACGTCACAGTTGCCTTAAACGTGTATAATAAGTAAATCTAGGTATTTGTTTATCGTTAATATATATATAGTTTAAGGCAAATAAAAATACAAAACAAGTGTGTGTTACTTTAAGCATAATGATAAAAGTCGTTACTATAAGGGATACGACATTATCTAGTCGGTTAGAACAATATAACGAAAGGCCAATTAATGCACAACAGACTGTGCAATGAAAATGTTGAATAACGGTAATCTGAAGTAAACCTTGCTGTTTAACATATTGCTTGATCCCAAAGTTTCTTACATAGTTATTTTTACTTAAAAATACAAAGCAGCAATATCGAATGTTAGTTCCAAATTTAGTATCGGATGGAATTCCCATTATATATCTTTTACAATATAAAATTTCGAGATTTGAAAAATAGTACTTTAAAATAAAACATGTTTTTAAATAGTAGATAGCAAAGAAATTAATTATGATTATTTCTATTCTAGGAAGGTTACCATGTTGTTGCCTTTACTGTTTTATAACACAACTTACCGTTATACCGTGTTTAAAAGAACCATTGTTACTTGGTGGAGAGGAAAACACGACCCCAGGAGACACGTTAGTATCTAATAAAATGCATGTTTCTGAAAAGGATAATGTTGCAAATGCATTGCAACCAATTTAAAAATTGGGCTGCCAGTTATTTTGTGCAAATATTAATAGCAAGCTTAGTGTTGTCGATTTTCTTTGTTTGAGTAACAAGATAACTTAAGGTTCTACTTTTTCGATTTATAAGAAAGTATACATAAGAGAAATTAAAGCAAGCAGAAAAATATAGATAAACCGCAGTTAAATATTCCAATGCCAGAACACATGAAACAAAATATTTTCAAAATACGTTTAATGCACTTGAAAAATTAAAGCGTGAAATATTATTTCTTGGATATCTCATATAAAGTACCTTTATTAAGCCTTTTATAAATGCTTTTAAACTGATTGTAATTATATGTTGATTATTTAATCACTCTTTGTGGAAATGAAAACTTTTAATTAGATGTCTTTAAAATAGAAGCTCTTTCTAAAAACCAGGTTATTTCGTCTCCGTTGACAGAGCTTGTTTAACGTAGCAAAGTATGGTTATGCGTAAGTAGTACTTACTAGGTTCACATGTCAGGTTTTTGCTCCATACGCCCCTATTACACGTATTTACTACTACTTTGTGCCGCTCCAGGTTTCCATGTGACATCAGGTCGTAGCCTTCCGCGCACGAAAACAACACGGAATCCCCACTTGCAAGGCCTCGCCATTGTGAAATGTTTCTTTGAGATGAACTTTCCTGATACAGTACCCCGTTTGATGCAGCAAGATCACAATGTTCTGGTAAGAATAATTGAAGCATTGCCTGATAATATGTAGGGAACCAAACAGCGTGTGTTTAAAAAAAACAATGCCAACGACAATAGTCTCTCTCTCGAGACGTTACTTTTACCTAAAATAGTTACTGCGCTCTTAAGTACAATCGGTACTCGTTGTCATGACTTCGGTAGTGTCGACACTCTCAACATAACGACCTTTTTACAAAGTCCCAAATTGTTTTCTTTATCTGTATAATTTAACCATTTATCAATGTCTTAACTGTAGATATTTTCAGTGTATCGACCTATTTTCTGACCCCATGTGCCATTTCACATCCCTTGTTACCCACTTTTGACTCTAGACGGTTTGGCGAGGTGTGAATTTTCTTAAGCGGATCGGCGACTGCATTATACGTTTGCTCAATCTGCACACTTAAGGCCACTCTGGCTTACGTAAGTACTTGTTAGAGCAGCTCATTATTTATTGGTTTGACTGAATTCATTCAGACCCAACTTAATTTCGAGTGAATTATGGCATCCGACCACTTCTCTTAATTTCTGGTAATTATGATGTTTACATGAGTTCCAACCTGACTTCAGAAAGTAGCAGTTCTTGTACGACACGTGAGTTTGCGGCGATCGAGAACGAGGCGGTAGTCAATTACGAAATTTAATTTAAAAAAAGTTGATGTTTGTTCATTGTCTTATATTTATCATTTATAAAATGTAAAAATTGCAAAAGTGCAAATCTTACCGCTACACAAAAGTGCGGACTGTAAATGCAAGTTAAGAAGTTATCTATCGAAGGTTTGTGTATGTGTGTCGACCACTTTATCCAGGTCCGATGAATATCAAGACCGTACTTAAAAGACCGAAAAAATTTGATGTGATGTTGGCTCTAGAAAAGACTCATAGATTTATGAACAGTCTGACACTGTTGATCACTTTTGCATTATTTGTTGCACGGGAAGGTTCATGCTGTTCTTGTGCATATATCTTACTTTGTCCTAATATGTGGCAGACGAACAATTTCATAAAGTATCGTTTCTGCCTTTAAATCATTTACAATCTATTTGTATTTTGTATTGTATGTGTTAGTAACATTCTAACCTATTCTTACTTTTCCACTGTGACAGACGAACAATTTCATAAAGTATCGTTTTCTGCCTTTAAATCATTTACATTCCATTTGCATTTTGTATTGTATGTGTAACATTCTAACCTATTCTTACTTTTCCACTGTGACAGACTAACAATTTCATAAAGTATCGTTTTCTGCCTTTAAATCATTTACATTCCATTTGCATTTTGTATTGTATGTGTTTGTAACATTCTAACCTATTCTTACTTTTCCATTAACTTATCATTTAACATCTCTTTTACCAAACCATTTCAACGAATATTCTTATTTCCACTCAACTATTCCTTGAATAATACGTCATCATGGATAAATTGTGAACACCAGCCATAAACCACTGCGTTAAGGTCTTCGCCTGAGCACGTAAGCAGTTCTGACTTGAAGATGGGAGCCGTCTATTACGTTGTTTGAATAAAGTATGTCTTAAGACAACAAGTATGTCCTTTCAGCTAATTAAACGTTGTATTTAATTGTTATAAGATGATGTAAGCTTGTGTCTTAACATTTGTTGTTGTGTAATTTGATTTATGTTAGTATTAACAGTATTAACTTGACGATGGCCATGTCTGGCCTGAGCCGTCCTTTATATTGTTTGAATAAAATGCCTTAAGCCAAGGCCCAAACTAATGACCTTTGAGGGTGTAACACTAACATCATGTCCAGGAACCGACACTTACTTTCTACGCAGCCATACATAGGTTTCCAAAATCCAAAGGAGCATGTAGACAGGAAACTGTTGGTGTACGTTTTAGTATCGTCATTGTATATCTCATAATCGGTAGAATTGCACACTGCGTTTTCCTAAAACCATAACAAATAATATTGTTACACGTAGATGAACTTTATTTAAATAAAATGTATTTGTTTTACAGTTACAGAAATAACATGTAAGATTGATTTGAAAAAAAAACGCACTGCTAATGAATTCTGCGACCATTTCAATATCTTTATATTTTTGTGTGTAATGTCTGATCTCTTTATGTCTTATGTATTCCTTTACAGATATGTTTGTAATGCCGTTCAGTGAAAGTTTAAAAGTTAAATTGCAGAATTCGCAAAGGACTGAGACATAGTTATGCAAATAAAATAATATGCAATGATGCGTTTTTGTAAGATAAAAATTGGTTCACAATGAAACACATATGATCAGTCAAATATTGCTGGGCAATTAGATGTATTCCACAAAGCTAAAAGTTTTAATAGTATATCTCAAGCTATTTGATGTTTCTTTTCTTATAAGAGCCACACAACTCACCATTGTACTGTGGCTAAAATAACCTGTGTTAGTTGACGGAGAGGATAATACGACACCATAATACGTATTACTGTCTGGAGCCATGCAACCTTCTGAAACGGGGCATGATAAAATACAGTTTAACCAATTTTAATAAAATTAAAATGACAGCATAATGAGCAGATCCAATTTAGTTTGCTAAGTACTTTCATGAAATATATTAAAACCTGATTTGGTAGGTAAAACAATTAGGAGCAATTACACCAAATCAAAGTAATTTAAATTTAAATTTTCAAAATTTGAAACAACAGACTCTTACAAATATTTTTTCTCGTAAATCTTCATTAAAGACAGTTATTGAACTTGTCACCATTGTCTTTAATCATTTTAAACCCATCCATTCATTAAAATATATTTATTTTGATTTTTTGTGCACAACTTATTTCAATGTATTTCCCCACAAACGTGTTATTTCTTTACTTTTCGCACCAAGTGTGTGTGTCTGGCACGTGAAATACCTTTGGATTGTGCCTTTTCAGAGTTTGATATATGTTGCAATGCTCATAGGACTTTGTCATACATTTTTATTCATAAATCCCCATTTAATGTGAAAGCTAAAAAAAGAATGTGATGGGCGACAAAGCATTGTTAAGAGTAATACAACTAATTTAAATGCATTTTCCACAAAACGTGTTTCTTTACCTTTCGCAACGCGTGTTATCTGTAACAAAGCATTGTTAAGAGTAAGAAGTTACTTACTAGGTTCACACGTAAGGTTTCTACTCCAAACACCCCTGTTGCACGTTGTACGCGTTACTGTTTTAGGTCGCTCTGGGATTGGATATTCCATCAGATTGTAGCCTTCCGAGCACGAATACAATACGGATTCTCCGCTTATTATGTCTCTCTTAGGAAAGATGGATTTGTTAGTGAATCTGTTCAGGTACATCACTCCGTCAGATTCAGCAAGATCACAATGTTCTGGTATGCAAGATAGAAACATTGCCGGCTTGCATTAGAAGAAACAAACCAGCTGGCATTTAAAGTAAAAATTAAAATGCCACGAAAACAACGACTTTCGAGAAATATACGTTACTTTGAGTACAATACTGACTGTCCCTGTAAATAAAAAATCTAAATGTGACGAGTAATTTCAACACACTCACATCTTTCATGATAAGAGAGGTTTGAAACGTTATTTACTAGATATTTATTTGTATAAGGCTGACTAGGTCCTTATATTATGTCCATGGACTTACTTTCTACGCAACCATACATAGGTTTCCAGATCCCGAAGGAGCACGTAGATTGGTAACTCTCTGTGAACGTTTTAGTGTCGTCGTTATATATCTCGTATTCAGTTGCATTTGTGCACACAGCCTTTGCCTGAAACCACATTTTTTGTTTCCAATAAATCAACTTTATTTAAAGAAAACATCTACTTTTCCACAATATAAAATCACGAATGATAAACATATGCTCAATAAATTTAAACATTTTAGAAGCAATATTCATATTGTTACTGTCTAGCTAGCACACTGAATACTAAAAATTAAATAAACAATACATGTTTAACGTCTAATTAAACACTTAAAATAAACAACAGAACATATCTGTAATTATTACACAAAGTATTATAACTTTCAACATTGTTGGGTCAGGATTAAACATCAATAACTTATTCAGTTAATAATCCCATATTTGATTCTGCTGTTAAATATTTGTAGGACACATTTACGACACGGGACACTTCTGCTGAAAACAAATAGCTTTATTTTTTTTAATTTCAAAAACGTATGTACAGGTTTGTATAAGTTTAGCTTTTCCGAAAATTGAACTGTCAGTTGTTTAAATGTGATAACAGACAATTTGTCTATATTAAATACATCTTACAACACCTTTACATTCCTTTTGGAAATTTTGTCATTATTTCTGCAATAACTCATACGTTAGTAAAAGTTAAGACGGTTTTAAACACTGCCAACATTGTTAGAAAGTAAAAACCGGGGGGCAACACCTCTAAAATTTCAATCATTCCATGTCTATAAATAAGAGAGAGTGAGCTCTGCTATAAATAGACTCCGACGTCAGAGCGGATTACCCGGATGATAATATAACGTAATCTGAAAAGGAGTTGCCACGTGCTTTTCCTAGTTAAAAATAGATATCTCTGCAGCATGGCTCAGATTGGAAATACCTGTTTGTAATGAGGAATGGGGATTTAAAGTCTCACTGTTCACACTGATCTAGGGCATCAATAAACAGCATTTCGCACGATCCTTTAAGGTAACTATAACTTATTTGGTTATTTAAGAAAAAAAATTGGTCCAAACTGTCGGATACCACCTTTAATGTTTGAAGTAGATTTTATACGGTATGAAACACCATAGTCGGTTTGGCCCAATTTACAACGTGTCTTAATGTCTAACATTGCTCAAAAGTCATTGAAAATTGTAGTCGTCAACTAATGTAATTCTAAGTCACTGTTACAAAAGACCAGAATGGTAATGCTAGATTGATTAAAATAAAACTATACCACTGTTTACTGATTTGGCAATTATTCTGATACTTTCTTATTTGTCTGAATTGTCTGATCTCATCACCCATATATTTCACTTTAACTGGCATGTTTAAAGAGCCATGTGGTGGTCGTTCTAAATTTAATGTTGGGGGAGTCTTATAGGAACGCTACATAGTTATTTATCTATTACGAATACTATTTTGGGACTTATGATTAATGTGTTTTGTGTTGTACGGCACACCGTATATATGATATATGATAGGCTTAACTTAATTACTGTACAACTAGGTTGATATATAAAGTAAGTAGAAATATAAAAATATATAAGTTTTAACATTTGACTTATGACTGAAAGCAGGTTAGGAAGATGTATAGTTAAAATAAATTATAACATATAGAATATCATTCTTGTCTAGGAAACAAACAAGTTAAGAGTCTATTTGAAACAGATCGTCCATGTTAATAATATTAAAGTACTTTAAACGAACATGGTTTGTGCCAATACATTGTAATAGCAAATGAATTAAAGGTTCCTGGCAAGGAACACATTCAGGTTGAACTTCCTATTTTTAAGGATAGGAATGTGTTAAACTATTTTGATTAACTATGATTTTGCACTCGTAGATACATCCTCATTTCCACGGAGGTCGCAATGACTAGGTAGCCAACAGAAAACAATGTCCTTACTTGAAGAATTAAGTTTTAAAAAGTTGTTCAGTACTGTGGGTTTTGACATTTTGACATTTTGGATAGAGTGTACACCTGGCATAAAATAAGTAAACACTTTAAATATGTCACCGGGATGATCTGAGAGTAAATAAGGAGAAAGGTTTAAAGCTTGGATTTCGGCATAAAAATAGATTAATTAGGGATATGTTTGTTAAATACAACGAATGTCACCTACGGAAGAATATCTGTCACCTGCATTTTAACCATCAGATTTTATTTTGAGATAAACTATATAGTGATTGTTGCATATATCGAGAACATTTTAAATTCTGTCTTGACTTTTTATTAGTACAACGAGTTCAATCAACAGATGCAGATGTAAACTGCCATGCTAGAGATTAAAATACATTATTTCCATAACTTATTTTAAATTAGGGTGGGATGATTGAATGCTTTCTAACATCCGTAAACCAATAGGTTTAATTGAGTGTTAATAAGATTGCACAGTGTGCAGGATAGAATTATATTTAACTTTCTGAAATTAACTAATAAAGAGACTATTTCTCTCGTCTAAGTTGTAATGACGGATCATTAGCTTCAACGTATAGGCTCTTTACAGGTGACGCCTCCATTACTCAGGAGGAGTCCTTGTTTGTGGACAATATCTAGCAACTGGAGATAGGATTTCCAAGCAGAGCCGTAAAAATGCCACAATTTCTTTTCCATTGTTCCGGTGATCTATACAATTTTCACATTTTAATTTATAAGCTTCCCAGTTAGTATGAGACAATTCGCAAGATAGTTAAGACACGTTATTGTTACATATTTACAAGGTATAAAGGATAAGTTGCTGTCAAATATATTATCAAGAAATTTAATTTCCTTGATGACAAGAATACGATATTTCTAAAAGAGATTTTTTAGAATCGTAATGAAAAGTTTTTTTTCTGACATAAATGCATGCCGTTTATTTTTGTGGATGAAAATGTAAAACCATTGTTGTTACTCCAAGTTTGTAATTTGTCGTGATACTGTTGTTAATGTTTTCTATCCTGTTCATATTTTTGAAGCGATAGCATATAAGAACTTCAAAGCAAATAATCTACTCTATTGAGTTTTTACATTGTATGTTATTTATGTTGGTGTTCAGCAGAATTACAGATAAACTACCTGAAGGACACCTTTCTGTTTATAACTGTAGACAAAGTAGACCTAATTTTCACTTGAACAGTTTGTCAGAAAGAAAAGCTCATGAAAGTGGATATACCAAGGTAAATTAAAACTTTTGAAATTCCATGTTTCTATGTACATGTAGTATCGTATGTATTTTCAATTTCAAAGAACACCACTACATGGTGTACTTCCTTGATAAAGGCATCTTGCATAAAAGTGTCCCACCTAACGAGATGATCAAGTGTACTGCGTTGGTGTCTGAATTCATGCGTGAGTGCATGTGAATTCATTGTAATCGTCAGGTGAGGTATTACATTTGCCGCAACCTTTGTGTTTTAGTGGTCACTTTCGTGATGTCAAACTTTTGACATTGCATTGGATTAGGAATATAAATTTAAAAAATTATTAAAGACATAAGTTTAACCAAATCTTAATTGTGCGGTCGAAGTCTGTGGATACACCATTGTAACGTGTACATTTGCTTTTCTGTAAACAAAAACTTAGCGTCAAAACCCAAACGCAGACTTTACTTGTATATGGCTCTCAGACAGATACAATAGAGAATGATAAAATATTGGTTTAAAATAAACAGAGTGAAGACAAAAATACACCAAAGAGTCCTACCTTAGGTTTGTACAAGATGTGCCAAATATAATGTCTCGGACGACATATGTGAAAATGATAACACAATTTTAGTAAGATGTGGTTATACCAAAGAGTAACAGATATGAATTATTTTATAATTGTTTAGGCAAAGACTAAAATATTTTACATGCAAAATGCCATATGGAAATTAATAATTCGAGAAAAAAATAGAAATAAAAAATAGAAATACCTTGAAATTTCTTGGGAATTACTTTCTAGCACAGGTAAATAAGTTAATTTGAAAATGGCTGCTTATGTTTTAAATAACCATGATACGTTCTAATTGTTTACATGAATTTGTGTCTTGTGTTTATATGCACTTAATTATCTTGTAAATACTTACGGCCTTCCTAAATGGTGTATCCATAGGAATCTGGCCCGACATCGGCTTGTAGATCGGGAGGTCGTGGGTTCAAACCCCACCCGGATCAAACCAAAGACTTTTAAGTTGGAAGTATTGGCTTCCCTCCTAACACTCGGGGCTAAGGGGACAGCATTACGCCTAACTCGTCAATGTCAGTATAATGGACCGGTCGTGTTCAGTCCCTGGGCACATCATAAGTGTCCATGTGCCATAATGATAGAAATGTCGCTGCACAGTATCGGCAAAAATGCCGGTTAATCCCATCCCATCCCATCCTAGCCCGACATACGAAAGAAAGATATCCCTATCTTCCTACCTATTTTACAGTAGAGGACTTTAAGGTATGAATATTTGAAATCCGCCTCGATTAATTTTGATGCGGTTTGAGGGTGTTACACCTTGGCATGAAAGATGACTACCTTCACACTTCCTTCATCGGAAACACCAGCAAAATTTCTTTTTCTGACTACGCCATTCTAGAAGTTAAGTGTTTTGTGAGGTGATGCGATAATTTCAGTTGTGAATACTTTTTTATTAAAAAGTTTGTCAGTGTTTTATGCAACTAGTTACCATCCGTTTTCCCACTGTTAACAGACTTTGTGTCGCCAGTGATAT
The DNA here is from genome assembly GCA_007844125.1 of Sinonovacula constricta. NCBI lineage: Eukaryota > Metazoa > Mollusca > Bivalvia > Cardiida > Solecurtidae > Sinonovacula > Sinonovacula constricta. The sequence goes on from CM017572.1 coordinate 37,009,046, forward strand.
CATTCAGCCATTTCGATGTAAAATGGAGAAAGTTTAGCATGGGTCCAAAGTCTCTTTCAGCTGTTAAAACAATGAATTCGGAAATTGCTTAATAACACCTTAATCAGGGTCAGTATATTTTATGTTCGATTTTTGTTGTTTTATGATAATGAAAGCCATGATAAAAGAGAGAAGAAAAGAAAATTCACTATTTGTGGTCTCCACCCACCACAAAATTTCTTTTCTTATTTGAATCGGACAACTCACCATTGTACCGTGGTTAAAAGACTGCGTGTTAGTTGACGATGAGGAAAACACAACGCCATAATACGTCCTAATGTCTGGAGGCAAGCAGTTTTCTGAAACAGATTATGTGGAAAATACGTGTTTAACACTTTTTATTCATTTTAAATGAAGTAATATTGTGCAGAACGAATATCGGTTCCTAATTATTTTGTATTGACGATTCTTTAAGCTGGTTTTGTTAAGGAAACAATATGTCTAGAGAAAAATATTTTATACATTGGTGCAATTATTCTAAATCAACATCCCTCTACATTTTGCCAAACTATATAACACTTTTTAAAATTCTTCATTGCAATGATAATGAAACACCCAAAATGATTTTACGTAGAACTCACATAAAGTATATGTATTTAACCTCGCACCATTCTTTTAAGCATTTTACAAATATACAATCATTAATTTATCTTTTTTATTATTATAATTTTTAAAACAATGTCCTGAAGTGCAGCCCCCGCCCAACATTTTTGTTTTCTTGACAAAAAATTGTTTTCCATAACTAAGAAATGTTAAGAGTAACTAGTTACTTACTTGGTTCACATGTAAGGTTCCTGGTCCACACACCCCTATAACACGTATTCATTGCTGTTTTATGTCGCTCTAGGTTTGGGAGTGCCATAAGATCATAGCCTTCCGTGCAGGCATATATCACTGACTCTCCGCTATTAATAATGTCTCGTCCTGGTAAAATGGTTTCATGTGTAAAACTGTCCAGATACAGCACTCCGTCAGATGCAGCAAGATCACAATGCTCTGGTATAAAAGATTAAAACATTGCCTGATCGTATGTACGGAACCAAACAGCTTGTATTAAAGGATAAAATAACTGTAATTCCGGGGAGGCCAATACTATCTTATTGACTTTCCTAACGTTACAACCAATCGTGTCTGGTTAGGTATTAATATTATGTCCAAGAACCGACACTTACTTTCTACACAGCCATACACAGGTCTCCAAGATCCAAAGGAACATCTAGATAGATAACTCGCTGTGAACGTTTTAGTATCGTTGTTATACACCTCGTATTCAGTTGCATCTGTACACACCGCAGTTGCCTGAAACCACAAGCATTAATTAAACGAAATAACTACATTTTACAAAATCAACGCGAATATTGAATACATGCGAAATCTATTTGATATTTTAGACGGAACATGAATACTTATTGTCCGCCTAGCTACTAACCTAATAATGTGCTTAAAACAAACAATAACTGAAAAGCGTTTATTTAAGCATTAAAAAGGTTAACACAAAGGTTATTTGTTATTAACGATTGCCTAGGCTTCAGTGAATATTTGTGTGCGTGCTTCTAACTAAACTTGTATGGCACAATGGCAATTCGAGAGAAGTATGTCAAAGACAAATGTATAGATGTAAGACTCACAAAGCCATCAATGACGTGTAATGTTATTTTTTCCATTTTTAAAGCAACAATGCTATTGTTGGGATGACTGCAGAGGAAATATTTTCATTAAAACTCTAAACGTTTATTCTAAAGTATGTAATTTCCATGATCAATTGCTCAGAACATTTCTATTAAATTTTTGTGTAACTAGAACGAAATGCCTCATACCGCAATGGGAGAAATGAAAAAAACAAAAAGCAACATCTCCAAAGAATTAACTGTTATTTAATTTTATTTGTCTTAAAAAATAATGTACAATGTAATAACTGAATCAATAGCAACTAAGCACTAGATAGTACAGATTCTTTATCAGACAGTTATCATTAACTCAAAAAGCCAAAGACTGTTATATTCACAAGGTCATAAGGTTATGCATAATGGTGCATTCTGTCAAAAGAAAATAAAGAAGAAATGTCGTTGTAAACAGACATATACCACTGAAGTTATGTCCAGTAAAGCAAGTTTTGTAATTACTAATAGCTATGGAGGTATTTAAGTTTTAAAAAAGACAATAGCATTGGATTTGTGTTTATAATCAAAGTGGAATCCTCTAATCGTGAAATAAAATGAAATTATTATGACAAAGGTACATTATATTATGCAGTTTGAAGTATTTAACCTGTTTTTTTTCATAAAAGAACATTGGTTGACGTTTGCTTATTAACGTCAGTGTTTTATGGTTAATAAAAACTAAAGGTCAGTACAATGGCGCTATCCATCGACATTTGGAAGTATTGACAAATGGATTCCATTATGATCCAAAGGCTTGCTATAGTTAAATTATAAAAATAGTTTCTCGATCTTAAGAAATATAGTTTTAATGCATATTTGATAGCATGTTGCTTTAATTTTACAAAGCGTCTCACCTCTACACCATGAATAAACCAACTAGGATTATTTGCAGAAAATGCGAGGTGAGGGTACGTGGTCCTGTCTGGTGCCTTGCAGCTTTCTGAAGTGTCAAAATAGTAGAAGCAGTTAATGTTCATGTGTGTTTGGTCATGTCATACCACAAGATTAGAATGGCTATATTCAAAGCAAATAGTTACCAAGAAAGGCAATTGTATATTAAATTCTAAGTCACATCGAAAAAGCTGTGCAACCAACAGGAACAATGACAAATTAAAGGGATCATAAAACAAACAAATACAAACATACACACACTCTAAAAAACTAAATAATTTTACAGAAGTCTGGTGAAAATGGAGTACTATTGATCAATAAAAAAATATCCAAATGATTTTGGTATCCATAACAGGCAAAGGAAAAACACACAGTTGTTTAAACTTGTTGAAATGCAGGTCAATACAAAACTAATGTAAGAGACTATTAACTATTATCAGTTTGCTGGAAATGTTATAAGGAATCCTTCTACATTCTTAGTAACTTTTGCTATGCATCATTTAAGCACGCTAAATGCAAAAAATATCTTTTTTACAAATCAATAAATTACGTGTACAAGTTTTAAAATAAATCACTCTTTAAATTTTATTATATAGCAAAGAATAAAAAACAATATATTAAAAAAACTGTATAAATCAAAGATGCAAACGATTCTTACTTGGAACACAAGGTGGTAAGGTAATCACGCCTTTTGAACATTTTTCGATCACTAATGGTTCCCTAGTCTGGAACTCGTAGGAGGAATTGGCACATGTAACTAGGACGTTATCGTCATGATGAATTTTACGATCAACTGATGTTCCATCCGAGTATTTGATATTGTAAGTAGATGTGAACTTTTGAAGATGACAGCGGGCTACAATGAAATGAATTAATTAAAAACGAAGCTCATCTGTATAAATCCTACGTATTTCATCCCAATTCACCTTGTCTTGTTAAATGTGCGGTAATGTATATGTTTCCAAGTACAAGGCACACGAGCTACCAAATAACTAACAAGATGCTATCTTACGATCACAAATGCAATACAGGTGTACATCACAATCGATCTCTGCGCTTATATGACAAACCAGAATTTGGAAGGTTAAAAATGAAAATATGAGTATAATTTTACAATAAAATTACAAACAAGTTTCCATTTCCGTTTACCCGTGGTATCACGATTCAAACCAAAATTTGTTGACAATGATCTTTCATCACGTATGTTGTGTATGGCTTGTGTAATAAAATTGGTAAAAGGAATAATAATCTAGGTGTTTTAACCAAACACAAAATTTATTCATTCTTGTAGTTAAGAAAAATAAAGGTTTTCTCGATTACTTTCTTCCACTAAACAAACCAAACTAAGCTCTGAATCCATAATTTCCTGTCGTGTCTGTTTTGCAAATGCAGTAAAATAAAGATGGCAGTATTGCTTATTTTATTTCTTTACTTATAACATTTCTGTAATTCATTTCTTTAGTAGCCGTGGCATAAATTGCCAGTCTTCTCAAAATCTCAAATTCATTATATTATATTATATAATATAATATAATATAATATAATATTATATTATATATTATATATATATATGTGTGTGTATATGTGTGTATATATATGTTTATATATATATCATATTTTAAACAGTATGAAGTAACATATATAAAAGATGTGTTATCGATATTTGAGCCACACTCATGACTCCTTAAGATAAAGTCGTGTAACAGATTTAATCCACGTCATAAAGGAAAGCATCCCAAACTGAATGTCAAAACGTGCTACATTCGGTTTTAAGACACAGAATAAATTTACAAATATATAAAAATATTAATTAATAATTTTCCTTTCAATAATATGTTATAGAGTTGTCATTTAAAACACTATGTCCAGTTTCTTCCTGCCATTTGTAACTAATGGTCTACATAAACATATCCGTTGTTCTCACTCCTGGCATGCATATTTTATTAGTTCAATGTCATTAAACAAGATTACAAAGAATATAAAATCAAATTGTTATGCATGTGAGAGGCGATTTACAACATCAGTCTTTTACCTAAATTAAGTCTCGAGCTTGCCTAACTATTTGATCACGTAAATTGTTTTAAAGATTCAAAGCATGGAATATGTCATTTCACACTCGTTGCTACACGTTATCTGAGCAAAAAAAAGTTTTGCAAACATTAGGGGATTAGGGGATTATCCGGCATTTTTGCCGATACTGCGCAGCGACATTTCTATCATTATAGCACAGGGGCACTTATAAGGTGCCCAGGGACTGAACCCGGCCGGTCCATTATACTGACACCGACGAGTCAGGCGTAATGCTGTCCCCTTAGCCCCGAGCGTTAGGAGGGAAGCCACTACTACCAACTTTAAAGTCTTTGGTTAGACCCGGCCGGGGTTCGAACCCACGACCTCCCGATCCGCAAGCCGACGCTCTACCACCTGAGCTATTGCGGCCGATTTTTGCAAACATTAATGCATTTTAACAGCATATGATATAAGAGGAACAAAGTTTTAAAAAAACAACTTATGTCTAGAAATGACGTTGTTTGACGATGCTGAGTCAATCACATTTAAGCTGTTTGCTGTTTTCAGTAAAAGTCTGGACATTGCTCAAATGGCATACTTGTATTACCGTAGTGTCGTCCTAAAGCCGAACAAGCCAAACTAAATACATACCAGGAACACAATCCGCTATAGGTGGCTCCCATGTTCCGTTGTTGTTGCTGGAAATCCGCTCTGATTCTACATCAAGATACTCATTCTCGGACTCTCTAAACGCCTCCCAGCCAGGGTGACACTTCAGGACAACTTCATGCTCATGCGGGACTTTAAGTTCTTCATTCATAAGTGTACTACGAAACTGTGCTACGTGGTACAAATCTCCATTTTGGACCTTTGGTACAAATGCCCACTCTACAAATGTATGCATACCTGTTTGTTATTTAAACTGTGTTGATACTATACTACTGGCATCGAGTAAAGTATCTTCATTTACCATAACAATACTAATATTATGTACTTAAAAGTTAAATGAACAAAGTTAAATACGTTCCTCACAAATGAAACATAACACACATAGATATATACACAAACAAATTGTAAGGTCCAGTTTTATCATACTGATAATAGTGAACGCAATGCTGATAGCATTTAATTGGTCAAGAACTTCATCTTTAAATAATAAAACATTAAGGGTGACATACTGTAGCATGATGGTATCTCATTCTCCGTTAATGACCATTGTTTGTTGTCTAAACACTCCATTTCTCTCAGAGCTTCCGGTAAGAGTTCGGCTTCTTCTTCATTGCACCTTAAATATGTCAATTGGTTATGAAATTACATAAATTATTAGCTAAGAATAATAAAAGTGTTTACTTTTAAAATCAGTAAATTACTGAATTGCAAATACAGACCATAACACAACATCGCCTCGTTTATCTGACCTACATAATACAACGTGGCCATTATCGGTTTAAAAGCAATGTCAACATTATTGGATGTAACCAATAGAAGTTAGACAGTGCAATGTCATCATTATCTGACCTACACGCAACTAGACAACGCAACTAGACAACGCAATGTCATCATTATCTGACCTACACGCAACTAGACAATGCAATGTCATCATTATCTGACCACCTACACGCTGAACTAGACAATACAACGTCATCATTATCTGACCTACACGCTAAACGAGACAATACAACGTCATCATTTTCTTACCTACACGCAACTAGACAATACAACGTAATCATTATCTGACCTACACGTTGAACTATACAATACAACGTCATCGTCATCTGACCTACTTGCAGCTAGACATTACAACATCATCATTATCTGAAGTATACGCTAAACTAGACAATACAATGTCATCATTATCTGACCTACACGCTGAACTAGACAATACAACGTCATCATTATCTGACCTACACGCTGAACAAGACAATACAACGTCATCATTATCTGACCTACACGCTGAACTAGACAATACAACGTCATTATTATCTGACCTACACGTTGAACTAGACAATACAACGTCACCATTATCTGACCTACACGTTGAACTAGACAATACATACAACGTCATCATTATCTGACCTACACGTTGAACTAGACAAAACAACGTCATCATTATCTAAACTACACGCTAAACTAGACAATACAACGTCATCATTATCTGACCTATACGCTGAACTAGACAATACAACGTCATCATTATCTGACCTACACGCTAAACTAGACAATACAACGTCATCATTATCTGACCTACACGTTGAACTAGACAATACAATGTCATCATTATCTGACCTACACGCTAAACTAGACAATACAACGTCATCATTAACTGACCTATACGCTGAACTAGACAATACAACGTCATCATTATCTGACCTATACGCTGAACTAGACAATACAACGTCATCATTATCTGACCTACACGCTGAACTAGACAATACAACGTCAACATTATCTGACCTACACGTTGAACTAGACAATACAACGTCACCATTATCTGACCTACACGTTGAACTAGACAATACATACAACGTCATCATTATCTGACCTACACGTTGAACTAGACAATACAACGTCATCATTATCTAAACTACACGCTAAATTAGACAATACAACGTCATCATTATCTGACCTATACGCTGAACTAGACAATACAACGTCATCATTATCTGACCTATACGCTGAACTAGACAATACAACGCCATCATTATCTGCCCTATACGCTGAACTAGACAATACAACGTCATCATTATCTGACCTATACGCTGAACTAGACAATACAACGTCATCATTATCTGACCTATACGCTGAACTAGACAATACAACGTCATCATTATCTGACCTATACGCTGAACTAGACAATACAACGTCATCATTATCTGACCTATACGCTAAACTAGACAATACAACGTCATCATTATCTGACCTACACGTTGAACTAGACAATACAACTTCACCATTATCTGACCTACACGCTAAACTAGACAATACAACGTAATCATTATCTGACCTATACGCTGAACTAGACAATACAACGTCATCATTATCTGGCCTATACGCTGAACTAGACAATACAACGTCATCATTATCTGACCTACACGCTGAACTAGACAATACAACGTCATCATTATCTGACCTATACGCTGAACTAGACAATACAACGTCATCATTATCTGACCTATACGTTGAACTAGACAATACAACGTCATCATTATCTGACCTATACGCTGAACTAGACAATACAACGTCATCATTATCTGACCTACACGCTGAACAAGACAATACAACGTTATCATTATCTGACCTATACGCTTCCACATCACATTTGTCCTGACCCACACTTTAATGTCACCATGACATGACCTGCACACTACAACGACATCTCTTATCTGAAAAATACAACAACATCTCCATTATCTGATCTACATAGTACAGCGTTACAATCATCGGACTACATGAGAATGTCAACATAATCGGATAAACATATTACAGCGTCATAAAGATTAACCTTTACACAAACCATTATCTATAGACTTTTCAAAAAGTGAGTTACGTCCCTTTAATAATTGTCGAACATTCGGAACGCTTCAGCTCTGTTCTCAGCTTTGTTTGGCAAGGTGGCGGACGAATCAGACGAAAATTCTAAGTTTCTCAGTGATTCAATGATAAAACCAGCTTTCGGTAGTCAAATTGAAAAACTTTTATGCGTTTTCACAACTAATAGAAACAGATAGGAAGGAGGAACTTCTTCTGAGAGTTAAAGATGCGGGAAAGCTTTCAAAATCGGGCCAGTCTGTGCATCGTGAACGTATTTATGTCGCAAATTGAACTGATGATTTGTTTTCTTAGCCACAGTTTAAGTGATGGTGACATCTACAATAATTGTGTGTAAAAGGCATGAACAAAGAAGGGAATTGTCATATTATGACGATAAACATGTCAGATGACAGATGTTTCGCTACCCAGATATTTCGCACCTGATGTTTGGCCACCTACGTTCAGGATGTTATTAAATAAAATTGTCTTCGTTGTCAGTTTACAACTATGGCCGTTTTGAAATATTAATTATATTGAAACTATTTGTTGTCATTGTTCACCTTTCTTGAAAAGTAATTGGTATTTAATATATAAGATACAATCAGAATGTAATGTTTTACGTTTAAAGTTATCGTAAACATGGAGAACGAGTGAAAGGGAAACATTTAAATACAGTTTCATGTTAACATTTTATTTTTACATGCAATTATGTGTATGTGAACAAAGAAAACGCAAATAAAAGTGTCACTAAAACTAAAGTCTGACTGTTGTTAATTGAGGTACAAATTTAAGTGATTTTAATTGGCGATCATTTATGTTAAACAAGTAAAGAGGTGTGAAATCAACTGCTAATCTGCCGGTATGTTTATTGATTCGCTAATTGATGTTAACGTCACTTATCTATTAAATATGTTAATTGTTTTCTTGCCATAAGTTTGATTTTAAAGGTAATTTAATTCATTTCAATACCATTTTGTATATTTTTATTCAGTAAAAACAAACACATAACGCACTACAAACTATGGCTAGTTTTGGTAACTACGGTAGCGGACATATACCTACCAACAAGGCAACTACTATTAACATTAACCGGCAACATATTATCATAAATTATCTGACTAACCAAGGTCACAAAGCATAACCAACTAAAATGAGTGTATATAAAATATTTCGGTAACAATTAATTATCAGTATCATACTCTCTCAGCTCAACAAATATCAGACAACAAATAAAGAGAACACAAATTGTACAGGACAAGATGATAGGTTTGTCGCGAAATCAAAGAGTGAGTTAATTAGGTATTTTTCTTGGTGGCGGCAAACTTCAGAAGGAGAAAAGAAAATTCGGCGTCTTTTTTGTCAACCCTTTCAGCCCATTTTAACATGACCGATGTTTGATTCTTCAGAGCTTCACAGTGATATCAGTTAATAATAGAAATGTTCTTGCAATTTAAGCGAAGCTTATGCATAAGTAAAATTAACAAGAATATATCGACACATAAAATGCCGACTATTGACTATACACTTGCGCTGTTAAACGAGGTAGCAAAACACCTGTATATCTATATGTACACAGCATAGAACACTACAACATTTGGGATAACTTTGTGTACAAATGATGCAAAGTAATGCCATCTATTCCCACTGTAAATGTGAGATAAAAAATCCAGATCATGATACCTGGGTATGCCTTTCCAAAGAGACAGAAATGTTTTGTTGTTTTGTTGTTGTTTTGTACACCGTCACTACTGGCTTACCTAGACAATACACCGTCACTACAGGCCTGCCTACACAATACACCGTCAATACTGGCTTATCTACACAATACACCGTCACTACAGGCTTACTTAGACAATACACCGTCATTACAGGTCGACCTACATATTAAACCGTCACTGCTGATTTATCTAGAAAATACACCGTCACTACTGGCTCACCTAGACAATACACCGTCACTACTGGCTTACCTAGTTAATACACTGTCACTACTGGCTTACCTACACAATGCACCGTCACTACTGGCTTACCTACACAAAACACCGTCACTCCTGGGTTACCTACTCAATACACCGTCACTACTTGCTTACCAATACCAAATACCATCACTACAGTCTTACCTACACAATGCACCGTCACTACTGGCTTACCTACACAATACACCATCACTACAGTCTTACCCAGACAATACACCATCACTACTGGCTTACCTATACAATACATCGTCTCTACTGACCTACCTATACAATACACCGTCACTACTGGCTTACCTAGACAATACACCGTCACTACTGGCTTACCTAGACATAAAACCGTCACTACTGACTTACCTAGACAATACACAATTACTACTGGCCTTCCTATACATCACACCGTCACTACTGGCTTACCTAGACAATACAACGTTACTACTGACTTACCTACACAATACACTGTCACTACTGGCTTACCTACACAATACACCGTAACTACTGACTTACCTAGACAATACACCGTCACTACTGGCTTACCTAGACAATACACCGTCACTACTGGCTTACCTAGACATAAAACCGTCACTACTGACTTACCTAGACAATACACCATTACTACTGGCCTTCCTATACATCACACCGTCACTACTGGCTTACCTAGACAATACACCGTCACTACTGACTTACCTACACAATACACCGTCACTACTGGCTTACCTAGGCATAACACTGTTACTACTGGCTGACCTACACAATACACCGTCACTACTGGCTTACCTAGACAATACACCGTCACTACTGGCTTACCTAGACAATACACCGTCACTACTGGCTTACCTAGACATAAAACCGTCACTATTGCTTACCTAGACAATACACCGACACTACTGACTAACCAACACAATACACCGTCACTACTGGCTTACCTACACAATACACCGTCACTACGGGGCTTACCTAGACAAAACACCATCCCTACTGGCTTGCCTACACAATACACCTTCACTACTAGCTTACGTACACAATACACCGTCACAACTGGCTTACCTACACAATACACCGTCACTACTGGCTTGCCTACACATTACACCGTCACTACTGACTTACCTAGACAATACACCTTCACTATAGGCTTACCGAGACAATACACCGTCACTACTGGCTTACCTACACATTACACCGTCACTACTGACCTACCTAAACAATACATCGTCACTACGGGCTTACCTAGACAATACACCGTCACTACTGACTTACCAACACAATACACCGTCACTACAGGCTAACCTAGACAATACACCGTCACTACAGGCTTACCTACATAATGCACCGTCACTGCAGACTTACCTAGACAATACACAATCACTACTGACTTACCTAGACAATACACCGTCACTACTGGCTTACCAACACAATACACCGTCACTACAGGCTAACCTAGACAATACACCGTCACTACAGGCTTATCTACATAATACACCGTCACTGCAGGCTTACCTAGACAATACACAATCACTACTGACTTACCTAAACATTACAATGTCACCACGTACATGGTTTGCTATTGTGATATTATACATTCAATAAACATAGAGCACTTAGTTCAACATGGACAGAAAAATTTAATGGCATTCTAACTCCTCTTTTCGTGATTACATATATAAGTCGTGTTTTATTTGAAAGCACATTTTGTATCATTTTTTAACCCTTTAAGTGTAATATGAAGAATTATTTATTGCAAATGCAACTTACAATACTGTATTAACGTCTACAATTAACCTTTTAAAAATAAACAGCAAGATAAAAATGCAAAACGTTTCATACATAAACTTTGCAACGCTATGCAGCCTTCTTTCGTCCATATACACAATCTCGCCGTTATAAAATGGTTTTTCTATGACAGGACACAATGGTTCTGTAACAGAAATGGCATTAGCTCAAAATATAATATAACTGTATCATAACACGGTTACCAGAAAGAGCCATATAGCACAATTAGTACTTCGAATATGTCAAAGCGGAAGCTGATTTATCCATAGACACGATACTTCACTAGACTAGTTGAACACATTAGTCATCCAGCTCGGATACGCGAAATTCCGCATATTTAAACGGGCCATGAATGGCCATGGCGGGTTGGTTATGGTCTAATGCTATTTTCTAATGAGTATCACCGATCGGAACGGTTACGTTACAACGCTGCACTCAGAGAAGAAACAAAGGCTTAATGTCTCCCTTAAATTTCCATATTTATAACTCCGCTGTATGACAATTGAGGTATGTTGCAATTTTCGTTCATTGAACCTGGTCAAGTGCTATATATGTTTCACATCAGACAAAACAAGATAATAACAATAATATATTAATATTAATAATATATTAATATTCAATCACTTGAGAACAGTAAATATATAGTTTATATTAAGATAACATAATGCATTAAAATGTCATATAACTGCTTACTGAATTAGATCGTGTTCATGCCCAAACTTGATGGCGTTATTCATTTCAGCAAATGCACTTGTTTTGCGAGTAAGAAAAGTACTAAATATAATGAAGCAAGACATTATTTTATAAAAATCAGAAACACTTGATTCCGTTTCAAATAGGGTGGCATTACATGTGTACATAGTGTGTTCATATTATTTTACCATTATCCACATATAAGAGAACATAATTATACATGTATACACATCTCTCCTAAAAACATGTAGCCGAATTTAATGCATGGAGAAGAGTCGCCGGTAGGAAGACACCGCATTCGCGAAAATGATAGAGAACTTATGGATCGCTTCATGAAACGCCACCGACCACGCTTTAGGTCCTTGGATACGTTTTCTTTTTCGTGTGGATGTGTTTATATGAAAATCGCCCAAAACTGTACACAACATGGCATATTATAACCGCTACACACACTGAACATGACTGTGGTTGTGTCTGTATGTCGGGAAGAATGTAATTGGTTCCGGGTTGGGCCACACTCTCCGATATTGCATTCCCCTTTTTGATTTTTTAATGTTGATTTTTTCTGTTTTTCTTTGGAGTGTCTTATTCAGTAAATAACATTCCTTTCATTAAAAGACTGTCAATGTAAGCACCTATAGGTAGAAGACACTGTCCACCCACCACCCCCTTAGAGTCATATTGCGTATGGATTGGGAGGATTCCATTGCATAATGTCAGCACTTTTTCGTTCCAGTTTATACACTTTCGTAAAATAAGAAACGAAATCTAACAAAGTAATGAAAACAAAAAGGCCGTCCCAATTACCACATACAACAAAAAGCATTTAAATTCAATTGATTTTGTTAATGTTTTGATTGACCGTTCATCAATTACATTACCATACGTCACAATATGCCTATCACGTTTCACGTTAGGAATTTTAAAGTTTAAGTAGTTCGATGGATTTTTGACATCCGTCATCCTATCTACTGGCAGTTTCCTTTCTTCGCCTGATCACATATTTATTTCTGATAGTTTTATTATAAAGCTCTCACTACAGATGAATACACAAATTAGGATTGCAATGTATTAACATTATTGATTTTGAATAATGATTATGCTGTTATTCACTAATGATAAACGATGATAACTCATGTAGTCTTCTGAAATATGCACGTGTGTATTACCTGTTTCGGACAGTGTTGCTTTAGTCGAAATCTTCGTGGCTTCTGTTGTGGTGTCTTCCATGTTTAAAATGGTGGTTTGTGTGACACTCATCGTTGGCTTTGTGTGTGTCCAACGTTGAGATATTTTGCATGTTGGTGTATCCGGCTTCCAAACTCCATCTAAACACTTGTACATCCGTGGTAACTGTTCTGGGTATTTCTTGCAAATAGCCATTACCTATAAGGACAAGAAAAGCCGTTGATGCGAAGCAAAAAGTTAATTAGGTAAACAGACATATTTGAAAAGTAATTTTTTTTTATTTAAAAGTTTTCAGTATACTATAAATAATGAGAAAAAGTATGTGCAAAGTATTTTCCTGAGACCATGGATTGATTTAAAACAAAAAAGAAGCAAATCTCGACATTGCAAAATTATTATATTATCTATAAATCTAAAGTGTACAAGCAAAAATTGCATAAATGCAGCAGCCTCGCATTACACAAATAGTCATTGTTCAGACAGTATATTTCTTAAGCATAATACGTTTTTCCTTCCTCAGTATCTTACTGTTTATTCTTAAAGTTATTTTAAATGTCGCAGACACGCAAAAATAAAGTTAAAAATTAGAAAATAAAATTGAACGCCGTTTACCGAATTAGGACCCGTATTTTATCGGGTTAAGAAAGCCCGCAAAACAAACTTTGTCCCATGTGCAAATTTCAGTGATCATTCCATATATAGGCGTCGCGCTTGAGCGCCGCCAATAAAACAACTAATAATATGAGGTGAATTTAATTCACAGTCACACCTAATTAACATCGAGGTGTATCAATCAACCATGATATTACACATGACAAATAAAAAAGATGTACCATATGTTCAAAAGGTCCTCATTGTAAATAGATATATGAACACAGGAAATATCAACATGCAGAATTTTCCAAAGCAAAGTGTAACAACATAACATTTAATAAACTGGAACATGTTCATGCACTTTACAATAAGCGGTGTTGACCCATAATCTTACACTGTTATGTAACGTTACAAATATTAATAAACTGTTATGTTATGTTACAAATATTAAAATACTGTAATGTAACGTTATACATATTAATACACAGTTATGTAACGTTACACATATTAATACACAGTTATGTAACGTTACTACTATTAATACACAGTTATGTTACGTTAAATTATTAATACACTGCTATGTAACGTTACACATATTAATACACTGTTATGTAACGTTACACATATTTATACACTGTAATGGAACGTTTCAAATATTAATACACTGTTATGTAACGTTACACATATTATTACACTGTTATCTAAAGTTAAAAATATTAATACACTGTTATGTAACGTTACACAAATTAATACACTGTTATGTAACGTTACACATACTAATACACTATTATGTAACGTAACACATATTAATACACTGTCATGTAACGTTACACATATTAATACACTGTTATGTAACGTTACACAAATTAATACACTGTTATGTAACGTTACACATATTAATACACTATTATGTAACGTAACACATATTAATACACTGTCATGTAACGTTACACATATTAATACACTGTTATGTAACGTTACACATATTAATACACTGTTATGTAACGTAACACATATTAATACACTGTCATGTAACGTTACACATATTAATACACTGTTATGTAACGTTACACATATTAATACACTGTTATGTAACGTTACACATACTAATACACTGTTATGTAACGTTACACATATTAATACACTGTTATGTAACGTTACACATATTAATACACTGTTATGTAACCGTTTACACATAATTAATACACTGTTCATGTAACGATACACCTATTTAATACACTGTCATGTAACGTTACACAATATTAACTACACTGTCATGTAACGTCCTTACCACATCTTAATACACTGTGATGTAACGTACACATAATTATTACACTTTTATGTAACGGTTACACATATTAATACACGTTATTGTAACGTTACACATATTAATACACTGTTATGTAACGTTTACACATTACCTAATACACTGTTCAATGTAACGTTTACACATATTAATACACTGTTTATGTAACGTTACAACATATTAATACACTGCTATTGTAACGTTACACATATTAATACACAATTATGTAACGTTACACCATATTAATACACTGTTATGCTTAGCGTTACCACATATTAATACACTATTATGTTACGTAACACAGATTAATACACTGTTAATGTAACGTTACACATAATTCAATACCACTGTATGTAAACGTTACACATACTAATACACTGTCATTGTAACGTTACACATATTAATACACTGTTATGTAACGTTACACATATTAATACACTGTATGTAACGTTACACATATTAATACACTGTATGTAACGTTACACATATTAATACACTATGTAACGTTACACATATTAATACACTGTTATGTACGTTACACATATTAATACACTGTATGTAACGTTACACATATTAATACACTGTCATGTAACGTTACACATATTAATACACTGTTATGTAACAGTACACATATTAATACACTGTCATGTAACGTTACACATATTATACACTGTATGTAACGTTACACATATTAATACACTGTTATGTAACGTTACATATTAATACATTGCTATGTAACGTTACAATATTAATAACTGTATTAAATGTTACACATATTAATACACTGTTATGTAACGTACAAATATTATACACTGTCATGTAACGTTACACATATTAATACACTGTTATGTAACGTTACACATATTAATACACTGTTATGTAACGTTACACATATTAATACACTATTATGTAACGTTACACATATTAATACACTGTTATGTAACGTTACACATACTAATACACTGTTATGTAACGTTACACATATTAATACACTATTATGTAACGTTACACATATTAATACACTGTTATGTAGCGTTACACATATTAATACACTGTCATGTAATGTTACACATATTAATACACTGTCATGTAACGTTACACATATTAATACACTGTTATGTAACGTTACACATATTAATACACTGTAATGTAACGTTACACATATTAATACACTGTCATGTAACATTACACATATTAATACACTGTTATGTAACGTTACACATATTAATACACTGTTATGTAACGTTACACATACTAATACACTGTCATGTAACGTTACACATATTAATACACTGTTATGTAACGTTACACATATTAATACACTGTCATGTAACATTACACATATTAATACACTGTCATGTAACGTTACACATATTAATACACTATTATGTAACGTTACACATATTAATACACTGTTATGTAGCGTTACACATATTAATACACTGTCATGTAACGTTACACATATTAATACACTGTCATGTAACGTTACACATATTAATACACTGTTATGTAACAGTACAAATATTAATACACTGTCATGTAACGTTACACATATTAATGCACTGTCATGTAACGTTACACATATTAATACACTGTTATGTAACGTTACACATATTAATACATTGCTATGTAACGTTACAAATATTAATAAACTGTTATTAAATGTTACACATATTAATACACTGTAATGTAACGTTACACATATTAATACACTGTCATGTAACATTACACATATTAATACACTGTTATGTAACGTTACACATATTAATACACTGTTATGTAACGTTACACATACTAATACACTGTCATGTAACGTTACACATATTAATACACTGTTATGTAACGTTACACATATTAATACACTGTCATGTAACATTACACATATTAATACACTGTCATGTAACGTTACACATATTAATACACTATTATGTAACGTTACACATATTAATACACTGTTATGTAGCGTTACACATATTAATACACTGTCATGTAACGTTACACATATTAATACACTGTCATGTAACGTTACACATATTAATACACTGTTATGTAACAGTACAAATATTAATACACTGTCATGTAACGTTACACATATTAATACACTGTCATGTAACGTTACACATACTAATACACTGTCATGTAACGTTACACATATTAATACACTGTTATGTAACGTTACACATATTAATACACTGTCATGTAACGTTACAAATATTAATACACTGTTATGTAACTTTACACATATTAATACACTGTTATGTAACGTTACAAATATTAAGACACCAAGGTCAATTATTAATAATATTAAGTTAAAAAGCGAACTTATGAATTTGTTTCAAATCACTTCACATCACGAGGATTGCAGATGTTGGTGAAAGAAGACATTATGCTAATTTTCTTTCTTCTGAAACACCACTGCGGTATCCTTGGCTAGACAGCGATCAAGCTCGGATATTGTCATTAAGAAGTAATGGCGTCACATTAAATGGGTCAGAGAAAGTCAGGAAGTGCGAGATTGGGACTTGCTGTTAGTTGTCTCACTTTGATGTGACTTTTTTATTTACACTTTTTGTTTGATAAAAAAGCCTACAGGAACTGCGGGGTTGGGGCGCTTCACAAACCCGGTTCAAGCACCCCAGTTGGTCCTTTATCGGACTGACTGTTTCAAGGCGGTTACCGCTGTTTTACCCTGTAACATATGTGTTATGTGTGTTATGTCTCGCCTCGTTGTGGTTGTGTGTGTTTTAATAGTATCGCTTTTATATTAAATTGTCCGCATATATTGTCTCGTTGTAGTTCAAATTGAAATATTTATCGTTATATTCATATGACCATTAAGCGCTTTACAATAGAACGTTATATAAATCAAGTTTATCGTACAGGAAGTCATAATACTCACAATAGTCCCCGACTTCACATTTCTGTTACGTCTTATCCTATGTGGTATCCAATCAAGGCCTACAGCAAAAAACTGCATATCTGCCGATGAAGGTGCCGTACATCGTCCTGAAAATGAGATTTTTTTTCTCAATTTTAACAAATTAGTACTCAGGGTTTGATTGGCATTCATTTATGCAGGTTAATTCTGTGTAGACATGGAGAGATGAAGAGACAGTGCTCCAAAAGTGTCTGTCCACATGTTGTCTTTACAATGGATTAATAGCAAGGGAACATGAACTGAAGGCATTCAGAGTTATAACGTAGAAAATGTACAAAACAGTGTATGGAACTCTAATGTTGCAATTAATCTCCTTTTATCTACAGGTGAACAAGAGTGTTTGTTTATTTGAGAGATAAACCTTTAGGAAGTGCAAGTTTTGAGCGCTCCACAAACCAGGTTTAAGCACCCCAGTCGGTCCTATTGCCAACTGACCGTTCTAATGCGATAACTGTTTTGTTTTCTTTTTGTGTATAATGTCTCATTATGGTAAGGGTAATTATATAACGTGTGTGATATGTTTTGAGGCCAAAACACAAGAACCAAAATCGTATTTATTTATATATAATTTTACTATATAAGCATAGATTTAATTGGCAAAGGCGTCCCAGTTTTATAAACATACATAGTAAAAGTGGGACGTTTTTGCCAATTAAATCTATACATTATATTGAAACTAAATGCCCCAAAATAATGTTTTTATGTGAATGTTCCTTTTGACAATGTTACAATTTCTCTAGTCAGTAGAAAGTCTGTTTTACTTTATGTTTACGGCACTCAGTGACGATATACAGTCATTATGAAATTTTTGTTTCCTTAAAATGTAATAGGGCAAACACTTTTCCACATGTTATACATTTAACAAAGACTAACATCTAATAGAAGATATTTTAATAAAACAATAGATAGAAATACATACAACAACGGAACAGAAGCGAAGACATAAATGTAATCTGGAAAAGCTTGTAAAATCATGGGATACACATGAATCTTCTCCTCACCAATGATTACTCGAAAACTAACTTGCCAACTAAACTTCGAACTATTTTACCTACTTAACACGCCAGTGCCTTTGGTGCTTTGATTGTACGCTGAATTTGCCCTATTTCTTTCTGTATAATTTAACAGTGATTTAATGTCATTTTCTTAGCTTACACGGGGTATTGTTTTGCTTTAGTTTGCATTTCTTTGATGCATCGCTATATAGTGTTTCTCTCATTGTGCTTTGCACTTACCCTTAGATTCGGTTCGTTAGCACGATTTTTAGAAAATAAATATCTGGCGTTACCTTGGTAGTATTTATTAATTAAAATCCGATACTAAATAAATAGTTTTGTACAAAATATAACCACCTAAAACGCTGTGATATATCACAATCCAGTATTATGACCAACAACAAAATAACATCACATCTAGAGTTGTCTAGAGGTGCTTATACATTCTTGGAGAATATAGAAATACCGTCAAACATGGACATGTTTTCCTTAAGTAGAAAAACATAGAATTAAAAAAATGTCATCACTGCTAAGATTTACTGTTTGTTGTTCGTACACGCCTAAATTACAAACGGCTACTTACGTTTTTGTTCAGTGATTGTTCTATTGTTTTTGCAACATAATGTAAATTGGTCAATGAAATTGTATTGGGTCGTCTTGCCCCTTTTTTAAGACTGCCAAATGAATAACTAAAATATCAAGCCATTTTAATATATTGCATAGTAACATATACCAACATGTCACCAAGAAACAGAACAAAAACAAGGTAGCTAAAAAGAAATAAACGCATGATCAAATACAAAGATAGGTTGAAGCGAGGATGATGAAAAGAAAAGAAAATGTTATATTACATTATAATCTAATTAAAACAGCACATACCGTAAGCCACTCCAGATTCTGTGCAGAGAAGAAGACATAAGTAGAAAAGGCCAATCCATGCCATGTCCGCCATGTAGTCAGGCAAGAAGGCTCCGATTAATGAGATTTATATTGCGAATAAGATACGCAGTATTTTAGGCATCGCTAAGTATAATTGTCACGTGACAGGACGACTATGAAATGGTCATATGTTAGATGATCTTGTAATAAGGACCCGCGTGTCTGGCTCAGCGTAAACCTATTCCACTTGTCATAAGTGTTTTGGAACACTTGCACTAGAGCTTTTAATTAAATGAGAACCATGCTTGAGCCAGCTGTATATGTCAACAATACTGGTTCAAGGATAGACATACATTCACTGCACGAACTACTGTAATGTTACAATTATTTTGTCCTAATAGAAATAGTTCCAAAACAAAACACTTACTAACAGGACTCCTACTTTCGTTGTGACAGAACAGTTGTAAATGTGCTTTCAACTATTAATACGTTCTGTTTTTCTCGATCTTTATAAGGACATTGCCTTCATGATTAAGCTGATGTGTCTGTTTTTTTTTTTGTCAGCTTCCTTATAAAATATTTGTTATTGAGAAAACATAATTTTATATTGTGGTATTATTCATTAATCGCTCTTTAAGCCTTAATTGTAATTTCTTTTACGAGACATTCTTATTGAAATAAATTATCGCTTATATTAAACATCTTTTCTTCTCACTTCTTTATACTGCTACCTTAATATGTATATAAAAAGGCCCATCGCTTTAATTTTACGACTTACCAGTGACTCTTACTTGAAGTTTTGTCAGGCGGCTAAGCGATGTCTCATTGCATTCGCAATCCAACGACGCGGTGGCACATTTCAGTTTCGTATAGAACTACATCGTTGATACTGTTGTATAGTCGTCCAGTCGTACTTCCATCCTAAGAACCTACTCCTTCGCGGTCACAATAACAATTGACCATGACAATATCACTCTATATGAAACCCAAATAAAGCCAAATAAAATGGATGTCCGTGTATAGAAACATGTAGAATGCCGTGTTAAAAGAGGCATTGTGTGACCACCAACGATAACTTCATGAAAGCATATATCAAAATCGGCGCTATTTCGTTTATATAGGGGTGGAAAGGTACAATTAAAACAAACTGGACACCCATTCCTAGAGAGATACATATGCCTAGTAAATAACTGTATATATTGCGATGAATTGCATGTTCCAACACGAGCTGCTACCCTCATTAGCATACAGCTTCTAAATAGTTACGAGTGTTGTTTCAGAAACACGTATATGACTGCCCTCAACACTTTACTCCAAGTTTTTCCGCTGCAGTCACGCCATCAGAATACCTAATCAGAATAACTTATCAAAAACACGTACAAACCAAAGCCTGTAATGACTGTAATACAACAAGGAGCAAACCTTGTCCAGGTATAGATGTCGTGCGAAAGCGGAACAAGAAGTTAGCTATTGAATTGAATCTACAATCCATTTGTTGGTGGATTTCAGATGCTTTAACGTCGCGTTTAATCACAACTCAATTAGTACTGTCAGGAGCGCTCTTTAGCACCTACCGTATTGTAACAGGTCTTAAAAATGATTTTGAAAATTCCATCCAGACGTTCGTTGGACCCCTTTAACAAAACAACATTATATATAAAGTACAAACCATGACAGATGTGGACACACTATTCCAAAGATCACTTTACGCGTAGCGGTCTTAGGAGTTACAAGTCGGCGATGTGCGGGTGTGTGCGTGTGTGCGTGTGTGCATGTGTGCTTGAGTGCGTGTGTGAGTGTGTGCGTGTGTGTATGCGTGTATGTGTGTGTGTATGCGTGTATGCGTATATGCATGTATGCATGCGTGCATGCGTGCCAGCATACATGCATGCATGCATGGATGGATGCATGGATGGATGCATGGATGATTGCATGGACGGATGCATGCATGCATGGATGGATGGATGGATGGATGAATGGATGTTAAGTTTAATTTTACGCTCACCTTCTTGTATTTGGAGAACAGCTAATATCAGCGTTGTAGCCATGCAGTTTATATTGCGACTTATGTTGTCCAATTGTAAACGATACAAAATACCCATCGCATAAGGGTCAGACATTATGTTTTTATATTAATAAAATATAAAACCTTAGGAATTAGATTATATACAGGCATGCTAAGCCCTTTTTACACACCAAAGCATCAAAGATGAATTAGTAATTAAAACCCAATTAAATAACATTTACCTATGCCCATTTTCCCAAATACACGAGTGTTTTGTTCTGTTGTCTCATCAATTATCTACAATAGACTTAAAGTTGCATTAGGTTTACTAATATTTATTTTAGTACTTTATGTAATTTAGTTGTTTGTTTTGTAATTAACACTTGAGGTCTGCACGTGCTACACAGGTTTTGAAAGGCAAGACAAAGTGTTGAGTTTGGTGTTACCCTACTGGGAATGTGTAAAATTTGTAAACATTGCATACATGTACTTGGATATTATTTAATCCCAGGATAGTATCATATAAACATATTTGGTTAGCTAGAAACTTTTTATTAGGAGCTGACGTAATATCTACGTTGGGTGTGGAAATTTTATTTACTTATCTATCTATCTATCTATTTATACTGCTGTACGCCCCTTTCGGATATTACTAGCAGGTGCGCATCAGTACAAGAATAAAAGTTTTTAAATGACAAGAAGACGTCAAAGAAAAACAGGGGTGAAATTGTTAAAAGATTTAAAATCAGGTTAAAAACAGTGTTTTGCTATCTAGGCAGTGTTTATGGTGTTTAAAGCCTGTCTGAAGTGATCAGGATCAGGCTGCAAAACGACGGTGGATGGTAGCTGGTTCCATAATACGACGGTCTGAGGAAAGAGAGAATATTTAAAAATATCAATTTTAGTGTGAACCTGCCTGTCAAGAAAGTGAAATTGAACTTCTGCCATTTGGTGTTTTGAGTAACAGATTCTTTTCATTGTGATTTCTAAGTGATACTATTATGAAGCCTTCTTGTTGATGCTCAAGATGCGGTGAGTTTAGTTTACCTTTACTTTATTACTATATGAGTGTATTGTATATTTTTACTCGGTAAGTTTATGCTTTGGTCAATTATTAACATTTGCATTTTTAACTGATTGTTAGGCGCACTACACGTGGGATGTCAGATGGACATTCGTAGAATCGTGACTGGACTGTATGAATAATTTCGTCACGTAACCCGATACACAGACATTAATTATGAGGTGACATAACTTATAAATACCACGCGCAATTTGGACGAGTCCAAATAATGTTAACATGTAGCGCAGGCGATAAATTCACACACTTCATACACTTCTTTAGACAAGCTTTACTTTAAAGTATTACTTTAACATCCAGTCGATAAAAGCCATGTCCACTGTGTAAATTGTAGATTTCTTTTGCTGGAAGATCTTGGTTTGAATTTTGTCTTGTTATTGTGTCATTGTTTGTTTTTTGTTGTTGTTTTTTCTCGGTGTTTTTCTTTTCGTTTTTCTTTTTATGTATATTTTATATATGTTTCCTTTTTTAAGTTTTTTCATATACATTTATTTTTTATTTACTTTCATTTATACAGATACATAAAGTTGACAATGATGTCTAATTTTCTATGGAACGGACTGTGTCCGAATAATCAGTCTGCTCATCAGATGTATCCGTCCCCTATATAAAGAGCCTTAAAAGTATATTTACTTAACTTCAATTACCTTTACAACATTTCTAATTATTGCTGTCGATTTATAATCTGACATATGAATGGTGCATGCACAGTTTCGAAAATCCGTGATCCGGGCCTGGTACCCGTCCATTTATATATGCCATAACATTTGTTTCAATGTGTTAATTGATTTAAAACATTATTAATTACAAATTGATAATATCTCCTTTTAATCAGGGCTCCAACTGTACCACCATCCAGGTTATGGGCTATGGGCTCGCGATAACAGAGGCGGATCCAGAACATTTTGGTGGTGGTGGCGGTGGTGGTGGTGGTGGTGTGTGGAAGGGGGAGGGTGTTATGAATGTATACACAGTAAGGGACACTTATTTCTACCTAAGCAGTCAACAGACAAAAAATACTTTAAAAGCTTAGTAATTTTTAAGCTTAGATGTATGTGTTTTCACAACTATACTCTTTACCTGGTTGTTTGGTGGGGATGCATCCCGCATTCCCCACCACCCAGATCCCTCCCTAGCTGGTAGAGTTGACTAACCTCTCCCACATATAAGTATTGAAGTCTTAATTTAGGATTTATTAGAATTTAATACCATAGTTTAAGTGGTGACTAAAAAGAAGACTTAAACCTTAATTACAAAGAAGGCCAAATTGCAGAAATAGCCACGATACGGTAATCATACAGGTTCGATGACGGCCAGTTTTATGCAATATTGATTTAAATACAGATGCATCAAATATTTATAGTTGGTTTTACCAATATTAATTTCAGTAGTTTACGTAAATGCGTCTTTACCCTTGTAACCTACATCCATCTTGTCTATATACTATTTGGTTGTTTTCCTTCTATATGTTCAAAGTCTTACTTCGTTCGATCTCCCTCTCTCTCTCTCTCTCTCTCTCTCTCTCTCTCTCTCTCTCTCTCTCTCTCTCTCACTTTCTCTCTCTCGCGCGCTTTCTCTCTCTTCTCTCTTTCGCTTACGCGCGCTCGAGCGCTGTCTGTCTCTTCTCTATCTTCTCTCACTTCTCCCTCTCTCTCTGTTTCTCTCTTCTCTCTCCCTTCTATCTCTCTTCTTTCTCTCGCGCGCGCTTTCTCTCTTTTCTCTCTTTCTCTCCCACGCGCGCTCGAGCGCTGTCTGTCGTTTCTCTCTCTCTTCTCTCTCTCTCTTTGTCTCTCTCTTCTCTCTCTCTCATTCTCTCCTCTCTCTTTTCCCTCTCTCTGCTCTCTCTAGCTCTCCTCTTCTCTTTCTATCTCTTCTCTCTCTCCTCTCTCTCGCCCTCTCTCTTCTCTCTCTCTCTCTCTCGCTCTCACTCTCTCTTCTATCTCTCTCTTCTCTCTCTCTTCTCTCTCTTCTCTCTCTCTCTCGCTAACTCTTTCTCTCTTCTCTCTCTCTCTCTTTTATCTCTGTCTTCTCTCTAGCTCTCTCTGCCCTTTCTCTCTTTTCTCTCTCTCTCTTTCTTCCCTCTCTCTCTTCTCTATCTCTCACTCACTTTCACTCTCTCTCGCTCTCTCTTCTCTCTCGCTCTCTCTCTATTTTCTTGCTCTCTTCACTCTCTCGCCCTGTCTCTTTCTTCTATCTCTCACACTCTCTCTCACTCTCTCTCTTTTGCGCTCTCTTTTATCTCTCTCTCTTCTCTCTCTCTCTGTCAGTCTTCTCTATCTCTTTTTCTCTTCTCTCTCTCTCTCTCGGTCGGCTTGCGGATCGGGAGGTCGTGGGTTCGAACCCCGACCGGGTCAAACCAAAGACTTAAAAGTTGTTAGTAGTGGCTTCCCTCCTAACGCTCGGGGCTAAGGGGTGAGCATTACGCCTGACTCGTCGGTGTCAGTATAATGGACCGGCCGGGTTCAGTTCCTGGGCACCTCATACGTGCCCCTGTGCTATAATGATAGAAATGTCGCTGCGCAGTATCGGCAAAAATGCCGGCTAATCCATCCATCTCTCGTCTCCTCCTCTTTCCCTCCTCGCCACTCTTTAGGACGACCTGCCTCTATTAAGCGTTATAAACAATAATAGAAACATAGGCATTATTTTAATTTTTCTTTCCAGACTGTATTCTGACGATTCTACAATTTAAGGCTTGTAACTTAACTGCCCCTTTTCTGCCATAACAGAATAAATCTATTGATACACGTTGTATATATGTAAGTGTACTATAATGCTGAAATACTCCCTTAAGACAACATCAGATTTCGTGATCAGTTTTGTTTAGCATAAGTTTCTATGGATACATGGATCAGAGGAGAATGATATTCTCTTATTTGTGTCGAATTTCTTAAACGACATTTTCCGCAACTTTGTATAGATGTTGCTACCAAAAAGGTATTTTGATTGTTAAATATGACATAAGCAAACTGTCGTTTGTATAAGTTTTTCAAATATCAACAAATTCACAGAAAGTTAAGTGAGTTGCACAAATGGATATATCAGTCCAGAATGTTAGAGACATAGTGGATATTAAAGAAGATCGTTAATTAATATACAGCTATATGAAGACAAAGTTTAGATCATAGGTACGAACAAGTTTTACAATCAGCATAAACCGGAACTGGAAGTGCAATCGGTAGAGCGTCGGCTCCAGGTACTCCAGATAACTGAAATACTGTAGGCGGGGCGATAAACCCAATAAACAAACAAACAAACAAACAAACAAACAACATGCGTTAAAATTACCGACACTCAACAAAACAGGTTTGTTTATTTCACCGACATAAAACTTATTAAATTATGGTTTACCACAAATGGAGTACATCGTGATAAAATGGCGTCTTTGCGGCAAAATACGTTTATTAAACAGCAAATAATTATCCCTATAGAATATTTAAAATTATTTCTGTAAATTACCCACAGTCGGCAAATAAACATGTTTAAAACCTTCTTGGTTGCTGCAACCTTTAGCAGCAATCGGCTACCACACCAGCTGTCATTAAAATTAGCACCACAACCACAGCTCTCACCTTTATCTCGTAAATCCATCCTTAACACTAACAATTGGTCCTCTACAAATTATTGTCTCGTTTGATGTGCTATGTTTATTACCTAACGCATTATTAGCTTGGCGGGAATTTACCGGGCATAGGAAATTGTGTAAAAGTAAATCAAGAGAAAAATGAGCGCCCGATGTGGGGATCGAACCCACGACCCCCGGATCACCGTTGCGGAGCTCTAACTACTGAGCTAGCCGTGCCACCTTTGGGCCCTTCCACCACACCTGTACTACACTCCCTCAGGTCTTAAAGATATGTTATCACAGTGAAGGTAGCACTATATCTGCTACGTGTATCATGTCTGTTCTTAATTGTATGTAAACACAGTGAAGGCAGCACTATATCTGCTTCAGGTTTCAAGTCAGGTCTTTTAGGTATAACGGTGGAGGCAGCACTATGTCTACGTTAGGTATAAAGGCAGGTCTTTATGGCATCATATTACAGTGAATGCAGCTGTATATCTACTTCAGGGATAAAAGCATGTCTTTGTTGTG
This sequence comes from Sinonovacula constricta, assembly GCA_007844125.1. NCBI lineage: Eukaryota > Metazoa > Mollusca > Bivalvia > Cardiida > Solecurtidae > Sinonovacula > Sinonovacula constricta. The sequence continues at coordinate 37,036,693 of CM017572.1, forward strand.
TGTTACATAACAGGGACGGTGCAAGCATATCTACATCAGGTGTAAAGAAAGGTCTTTATTGTACGTTATTACAGTGCAGGCAGCAGCATATCTACTTCAGTTATTAAGGCTGGTCTTTATTGTGTGTTATAACAGTGATGGCAGCAGCATATCTACTTCATGGATAAAGGCTGGTCTTTATTGTGTGTTATAACAGTGATGGCAGCAGCATATCTACTTCATGGATAAAGGCAGATCTTTATTGTGTGTTATAACAGTGATGGCAGCAGCATATCTATTTTCATGGATAAAGGCAGATTTTTATAGCATGATATTACAGTGAAGGCAGCAGCATATCTACTTCATGGATAAAGGCAGATCTTTATTGTGTGTTATAACAGTGATGGTAGCAGCATATCTACTTCATGGATAAAGGCAGATCTTTATTGTGTGTTATAACAGTGAAGGCAGCAGCATATCTACTTCATGGATAAAGGCAGATCTTTATTGTGTGTTATAACAGTGATGGCAGCAGCATATCTACTTCATGGATAAAGGCGGGTCGTTATGGCATGGTTTTAAAGTAAAGGCAGCAGCATATCTACTTCGTTATGTCTAGTCTTTAAACCATGTTGCCACATTGAAGGTAGCACTACACCTACTTGCCTCATTATGTCTAGTCTTTAAACTATGTTGCCGCAGTGAAGGCAGTACTATATTACTTGCCTCATTATGTCTGGTCTTTATAGTATGTTGCCACAGTGAAGGCAGTACTATGTCTGCTTGCCTCATTATGTCTGGTTTTATAGTATGTTACCACAGTGAAGGCAGCATTATATCTACTTGCCTCAATATGTCTGGTCTTTGCAGTATGTTGCCACAGTGAAGGCAGCAATAATTCTTCTTGCCTCATTATGTCTGGTTTTACAGTATGTTGCCACAGTGAAGTAGCACTATATCTACTTGCCTCATTATGTCCAGTCTGTACAGTATGTTACCACAGTGAAGGCAGCACTATATCTACTTGCCTCATTATGTTTTGTCTTTACAGTATGTTACCACAGTGAAGGCAGCACTTTATATACTTGCCTTATCATGTGGTCTTTACAGTATGTTGCCACAGTGAAAGCAGCACTATATCCGCTTGCCTCATTATGTCCAGTCCGTACAGTATGTTACCACAATGAAGGCAGCATTACATATAGTTGCCTCATTATGTTTGGTCCATGCTGTATGTTACCACAGTGAAGGCAGCACTATATCTACTTGCCTAATTGTGTTTGGTCCTTGCGGTATGTTACCACAGTGAAGGCAGTAATATATCTACTTGCCTCATTATGTTTGGTCCTTGCGGTATGTTACCACAGTAAAGGCAGCACTATATCTGCTTGTCTTATTATGTTTGGTCTGTACGGTATGTTACCACAGTGAAGGTAGCACTATATCTACTTGCCTCATTATGTTTGGTCCATGCTGTATGTTACCAGAGTGAAGGCAGCACTATATCTACTTGCATCATTATGTTTGGTCCATGCGGTATTTTACCACAGTGAAGGCAGCACTATATCTACTTGCCTCATTATGTTTGGTCCATGCGGTATTTTACCACAGTGAAGGCAGCACTATATATACTTGCCTCATTTTTGGTCCATGCGGTATGTTACCACAGTGAAGGCAGTACTATATTACTTGACTCATTTTGTCTGGTTTTTACAGTATGTTACCACAGTGAAAACAGCACTATATATACTTGCCTTATCATGTGGTCTTTACAGTATTTTGCCACAGTGAAGGTAGCACTATATCTACTTGCCTCATAATGTCCAGTCCGTACAGTATGTTACCACAGTGAAGGCAGCACTATATGTACCTGCCTTATTATATGGTCTTTACAGTATGTTGCAACAGTGAAGGCATCTCTATATCTACTTGCCTCATTATGTTCAGTCCGTACAGTATGTTACCACAGTGAAGGCAGCACTATATATACTTGCCTCATTATGTCTGTTCTTTACGCTATGTTACCACAATGAAGGCAGCACTATATCAGTTTTCCTCATTATGTTTAATATATATGGTATCTTACCACAGTGAAGGCAGCACTATATCTGCTTGTCTCATTGTGCCTGGTCTTGACAGTATGTAACCACAGTGAAGGCATCACTATGTCTAATTGCCTCATTATGTCTGGTATTTACGGTATGTTACCACATTGAAGGCAGCACTATATCTACTTGCCTCATTATGTCTGGTCTTAAGGCTATGTTAGCACAGTGAAGGCAACACTGTATCTGCTTGGCTCATTATGTCTGGTCTTTACGGTATGTTACCACAGTGAAGGCAGCACTATATCTGCCTGCCTCAGTATGACTGGTCTTTACGGTATGTTACCGCTGTGAAGGCAGCACTATAGCTACTTGTCTCAATATGTCCAGTTTTTATAGTATGTTACCACAGTCAAGGCAGCACTGTATCTACTTGCCTCATTATGTTTTGTCTTTACTGTATGTTACCACAGTCAAGGCAGCACTGTATCTACTTGTCTCAATATGTCCGGTCTTTAGAGTATGTTACCCCAGTGAAGGCACCACTATATCTACTTACTCAATATATCCAGTCTTTACAGTATGTTACTGCAGTTCTGGCAGCACTATATCTTCTTACCTCAATATGTCCGGTCTTAACGGTATGTTACCGCAGTGAAGGCAGCACAATATCTACTTACCTCAGTATGTCCGGTCTTTAGAGTATGTTACCACAGTGAAGACAGCACTATATCTACTTGCCTCATTATGTCCGTTAATTACGCTATGTTACCACAGTGAAGGCAGCACTATATCTGCTTGCCTTATTATGTCTGGTATTCATGGCACGTTATCACAGTGAAGGCAGCACTGTATCTACTTGTCTTATTATGTCTGGTCTTTAGGGGTTGTTATTCCAGTGAAGGCAGCACTGTATCTATTTGCCTCGTTATGTTTGATCCTTACTGTGTGTTACCGCAGTGAAGGCAGCACTATATCTACTTGCCTCTATATGTTTGGTCTTTAGGTTATGTTACAACAGTGAAGGCAGCACTGTATCTGCTTGCCTCATTATGTCTGGTCCTTACGGTATGTTACCACAGAGAAGGCAGCTCTATATCTGCCTACCTCAATATGTCTGGTCTTTACAGTATGTTACCACAGTGAAGGCAGCTCTATATCTGCCTACCTCAATATGTCTGGTCTTTACAGTATGTTACTACAGTGAAGGCAACACTATATCTGCTTGTCTCATTATGTCTGGTCTTTACGGTATGTTACTACTGTGAAGGCAGCTCTATATCTGCTTGTCTCATTATGTCTGGTCTTTACGGTATGTTACTACTGTGAAGGCAGCTCTATATCTGCTTGTCTCATTATGTCTGGTCTTTACGGTATGTTACTACTGTGAAGACAGCACTATATCTACTTGCCTCTTTATGTCCAGTCTTTACGGTATGTTACCACAGTGAAGGCAGCACTATATCTGCTTGTCTCATTATGTCTGGTCTTTACGGTATGTTATCACAGAGAAGGCAGCTCTATATCTGCCTGCCTCAATATGTCTGGTCTTTACAATATGTTGCCACAGTGAAGGCAGCACTATATCTGCTTGTCTCATTATGTCTGGTCTTTACGGTATGTTACCACAGAAAAGTCAGCGCTATATCTGCCTGCCTCAATATGTCTGGTCTTTACAGTATGTTACCACAGTGAAGGCAGCACTATATCTGCTTGTCTCATTATGTTTAGTCTTTACGGTATGTTACCACAGCGAAGGCAGCGCTATATCTGCCTGCCTCATTTTTTGACCCTTGCGGTATGTTATCCCAGTGAAGGCAGCACTATATCTGCTTGTCTCAATATGTCCAGTTTTTATGGTATGTTACCACTGTGAAGGCAGCGCTATATTTACTTGCTTCATTATGTTTTGTCTTTACAGTATGTTGCCACAGTGAAGGTAGCACTATATCTACTTGTCTCAATATGTCCGGTTTTTACAGTATGTTACCACAGTGAAGGCAGCACTTTATCTACTTGTCTCATTATGTCCGGTTTTTACAGTATGTTACCACAGTGAAGGCAGCACTTTATCTACTTGTCTCATTATGTCCGGTTTTTACGGTATGTTACCACAGTGAAGGCAGCACTATATCTACTTACCTCATTATGATTTGTCTTTACTGTATGTTACTACAGTGAAGGCAGCACTATATCTACTTGTCTCAATATGTCCGGTTTTTACAGTATGTTACCACAGTGAAGGCAGCACTATATCTACTTGTCTCATTATGTCCGGTTTTTACAGTATGTTACCGCAGTGAAGGCAGCACTATATCTAATTGCCTCAATATGTCAAGTTTTTACTGTATGTTACCGTAGTGAAGGCAGCACTATATCTACTTGTCTCAATATGTCCGGTTTTTACAGTATGTTACCGCAGTGAAGGCAGCACTATATCTAATTGCCTCAATATGTCAAGTTTTTACTGTATGTTACCGCAGTGAAGGCAGCACTATATCTACTTGTCTCAATATGTCCGGTTTTTACAGTATGTTACCGCAGTGAAGGCAGCACTATATCTAATTGCCTCAATATGTCAAGTTTTTACTGTATGTTACCGCAGTGAAGGCAGCACTATATCTACTTGTCTCAATATGTCAAGTTTTTACAGTATGTTACCGCAGTGAAGGCAGCACTATATCTACTTGTCTCAATACGTCCAGTTTTTACAGAATGTTAGGACAGTGAAGGCAGCACTTTATTTGCTTTCTTTTTAATGTCTCGTCTTTAAGATTAGATTTTAAAGCGATACCAGCCCTTTTTCTTAATTTGTGTGAAATAAATAGCATCCTCCTTACAGAAGGTAAATGAGTGCAACGGAAATTATTACCAAACTAGTTAGAGACAATTGTATAACAAATGTCTTTAAGACATGCGTTTCTTTTGAAAGAAACTGAATTTTAACCATGCTTGAAATCAAGTTCATCCGTGGTATTTTGGCGGAAATGAACGAAGATGGCCAATAGACGTAATGAAGAGAATCGAGTTCATCCGTGGTATTTGGAGGAAATGAACAACGATTGCCGAGAGACGCAACAAAGGGGATCGAGTTCATCCGTGGTATTTTGGCGGAAATGAACGAAGATCAATAGACGTAATGAAGAGAATCGAGTTCATCCGTGGTATTTGGAGGAAATGAACAACGATTGCCGATAGACGCAACAAAGGGGATCGAGTTCATCCGTGGTATTTTGGCGGAAATGAACGAAGATGGCCGATAGACTTAACGAAGAGGATCGGGTTCATCCGACCACAGACAACCCGTCTTTCTTTTTCATGGCGCTGTCATTTTTGTCTGTGTTCTTTTAATAAATGGATATATTTCTAAATGATATTGCATGTTTACTATTAAAGAAACAAAAGATCTACTTGATTATTTTATTAATAAAGGTATGTATAATGCGTTTAAATATTATGTAAATATACACAAAAGTTCGCAATATGCGCAATTAAATGTAATTTTCCTCCCTCCAAAAGGAACAACACTCAACAATACATAAAATGTTCTGAATGTATTTGATAAGGTTTTACTTAAAGCTAAATATGAGAGGAGTTCTGTCTGTTTTATAGTAGTTTGCTATCAATGTATGGCCTGACCACCGGTTCATTGTGCATTTGGCATGTTAAGTTGTAATATATTTTAACTGTAACTAAGAAAATTTGATAAGTGTAATATAACATGTTTATGCATTAACTTAAATATACAAAAGGTCGATTTGTTTCGGTATTTACCAAGGCTTTGTTTAAATGTCTTCGGTTTAGTTTACATTTTCTAAAGTATATTTGTGTGGGTTCTGAACTTTTGATGTTTGTTATGCAACTTTTATCGTTTATGTTTTATTGGTCTTGTGTCGTTTTTAATTATCTTACTGTCTTTTCATAAAATGAGGAGGTTGAGGGGGGTCCCTTTAACCCGTGTCCTTGTTCTGAATGAATTGACGAATACTCCTGTGTATGTCCGTGTATGCCGTTGTTTCGAATAGTTATAAATGAATTAATCTTGTTGTTAAGTTTAAGTGAACTCGTGGACTCTTTCTCGATTGATGTCCGATAGGTCACTTTATCGAATTGAGTGGATTTATTTTATAAGTAATGTAAATTAAAATCAATATTTTTCAAGACACTTAGAAGAACTTTTTCTATGATTGTGATTTTATTAAAAGACCCGTGTTTAAGGGTAAATAATGAAAACCTGTGTATTTTCTTTGAATCTGACTGGCATATCCTGATCACGTGATAGTTTCATTTCCCATTTTAATTTCCTCATTAAAACTCAAGACTGATGTTCATCGAACTAACCATTAAAATTTCGCACAATAACTTTTTTCTACATGCTCATTACAAAATTCAGTTTTTAAGAAATGATCAAAGTAAATCGTAATCACAATCTAAATCACAATTTAAATCTAGTGTTCACAATGAAAATCCAGTAGTTGTTCATAAATCCAGTAATAATTATAACACAGGTGAGAGTTTTACTTCTCGTGTAATAGACTTTAAAGAGATCTTGTGCAATACAGGTACATTTGCATAATCATTTCCCAACACCACAATCTTGATGGTATAGTATGAACATATTTTGAAGAGATATACCAAAATGAATAACTCTCAGATACCTTTATAGCTTTTGAAACATTTTAAACATAGCTTTTAACAAAAAAAAAACGACTGCGGTTTTATCGATTCTGTATCCCGCATTACGGGTACATTTGCTAAAGCACACCGTTTACTACACTTAACTACCAAATGAAAAAATGTACCGAAGTTGGTAAGGCTCGTATGTTTTTTTGTCATATCTGGAAAAGTTTGCCTTTAAGCATTCTTAAATCTTCTGCAGAGGCTATGGTGTTTTTGCCCAATTTTCACACCTCTATTTACATGAAACCAGACAAACATTGTCTTTTCCTTTCGGATAGTTAAGGAGACCCTTGTAGGTTGAGATTCTGTTTAATTCTCGAGCTCATATTTGTAGAAGTATACGTTTCGTATTTACTTTTCTTTTATTGTTTCTAATAACTGCTTAGAAAACACCAGAATGACAAATGTTGTAATTAAAAAAAGATTAAATGTTATTGTTGTGTGTTCAATCTCGGTATGAAACGCAGTCAACTAACATAATTGGTACATAGACACCGAATACAAGGCAACTGCGTTTCATGCCACATAAAACGCACAAGATCGCCAAATCCTTAATTAAAACAAACTTTTGGCTGAAGCATTTTTATCAACATCTGAATTGGTTTGTCACGATCAATACATAACTGCTCTACAAAGAAAAGAAGCACACTGTTGGCCCATTTTTTATTATTTAGGACGTTTTTTAACAAGAGTGTTGGTGGGACGATAAACCCAATAAACAAACAAACAAGAGTGTTTGCTTAATTCATACGCACCTGAGACGAGAAGCTGTTGCTGTTGTGAATTGACCATGGTCCATTGGATCTATAGTCCTTACACACGACATTATTATGACGCGACGTCAGATATTGAAGCTAATTAGCGTAACGTCAAAATCGTTAATTTCAAACGTCATTGTAAACACTGATCAAAACAACACGTTATGCTTTATGCTCTATGTATATGTATTTATATAACATCATAATTATTAAATACATGCCACAACAACAACAATTTTAGCTTCGTCTAAAACATTAAGAGTGGATTTATACGCATTTACATTGTTTATATTGTAGCATCCCGTTCCTCCAAAACTTTCAAAATTGAAAGATGGTCATTTTCATTCAATTTTAGTTTATTTTTATTCTCCCCCCCCCCTTCAATTATGTACAAAACTGAAACTGCTGGAATTAGTGCATAGTTTTTGCAAAGCAAGGTATTGAGCAGGAGATTATTTCCAGACTTTATATAGTAATGCCCTCGAATAACAGGCGTTCCCTGTGGCCATGTCGTTCCCCATTCATCAGTGGTACGCTTTCCGAGCAATGACGTTACTTTGTGTCAAAAATAGCGTTTGGGACATTTTCGCTAGACTTAGAAATATTATCACTTATAGCAGGTAAATAATGATACCAAAATGAAATTTGGTCAGCATACACAGCAGAAAAATGCTATTATTTAGAATAAATTTGAAATAAAATGTTTCATTGCTAAAACTATTTTATTCGATAAATGTTAAGGTGAATGACACGATAACACGCATTATTTCCAATTTTGGCCATTTCCGCTAGACATAAATATTTGCCCATAATTTACAAACTATATATATTATTTTCTAACAAAAACAGGAAAAGAAACAATTTGAAAACGCATTTTTGAAAATCTAAAAATGATCTCAAAATTAAGTTAAAATTAGGTAAACATTCATTTAAAATTTCTTACCCGTCATTCTTTAAACACAAATATTGTATCTCTACACAAATGTTTCATTCACGAAATCTTCATTTTTCTCCGCACTTTTCGAACGTTAACGTTAATTCAAATGACATCATCTGCGTAAATGATTACGTCATCGTCAGTATAAATTCTAAAACGTTTTGGCGCCAGTTTCTGGCAAAATGTAAGTATAATCTTCTGTTACTCAGACATTTTCGTTACATCTCTACATGCGATTTTGGTATCGTTTGATGTTGTATTTTGCTATGACAAAATTCTGCATCAATGAACGGCGAATCATAATGATAAAAATTTTGTCGGGTGAAAATTTTCCTTTATTTTGATATATAATTTTTATTATTTTATAAAATAGTTCCTGGAAAAACAGCACTTCAATATATTGTACTACAGCAAAAAGTGCAGTTTGTCCCATGATCTGACGTCGCGTCTATATTAATCACTCGCTACATAATTAAAAAGTGATTTGTACAATATAGAGATATATTTTAACGAATATTGTGAAATATTTATTTAAATGGAAATAAAAGAATGACACAAACAATAGCAAATCACATGAATTCACATGGAATCAAACTTGCATTCTAATTACAATACTTTAAATAGATCTCAACACCAGCAGTTTGTGCGGTGACCAAATTATAACCCCAAAGAAAAGCAATGCAAGTATGTCTCAAATCAGCGCTTGTTGTTATTTTGGTACGTTTGTCAAACCTCGCCAGGACACACCCATTCTCGGCAACACAACTCAGCTGACATTCTTCGGCGTTCTCTGCAGGTCTTAGATACTTGGTATGACCGTACGTCCACGGGGTACCATCACGCCTTTGAAACTCGCACACACCTAAAAAGACACAGTATTGAAAATCACCCTAACATAATATTTCCAGGTCGATATTTTGTTAAAAATCACTCTCACAGACCTTTAGTAGATTGGTGAGGTACTAGTAAACCTGATTTCTTTTGTTTTGTAATTTTTACAAAAGTAGGAATTATAGGCTAGTAAAGCAGACACTACAAGTTTTTTCGGTACAATTAAACTATTACCACCGTGCGGTTAGAGGGGTAGTACAAGTGTTTACCAAACCTCTAACTGGAAAATTACCACCGCTTGTGCTTCTGGTGATATTTCCATTGTTAGGAAGACAATATTCTCTTTTATTTTGACAGTATGTGTTATTTTTAAATTATCCAATACCAAAGTCAACGAATTGAACACCATGCCTATGTACTCGCAGATAATAAATATGTGTTTGGTAAGTGAATTCATAACTCTCAATGACATGTTCTCTCAGTTGCTCAGCTTTGGATTTCGTATAACTGGACGGTTGTAATGGTGGATAGATACCATTATCCTCTAGAAGCTTGTTTGGTAGATGAGCCGCCCGGTTTGTATTAGAACTTCCTTAGACGCATGACTTTTACAGGTATAGCAAAGGTCGCCGTAGAGGTCCTGTTTAACAATGGACCATTTTTGCTTAACAACAAACTGACCAAGAAACAGCAACATATTGTTACTAAAAAAATTACAGTGTCGTGAAAATGTTCATGTCTAAAAGTTGCATTCAGTAACCAAATACAAACAACAGACTAGACATTGACATTCGACTTGTACATAGTGCATCGTCGTAACAAATGCAGTTTAACTTAAATAAATCATACAGCCACCTATGTCCAACATAAAAAAATTCAAATGACAGGTAACGATGTGGCAACATGTTACACTACAATCTAATTAATTCTGATATTCGCCAATGTTCAATAATAACCAAACTTCAATGCATGAAAGCGCAGCACTTCCCTTGTTTATGACTTTTGACTTTTCCAGGAACGATTACATATAGACGCCGTGCGGCGACAATCATCCCCACGATAAAAATGATCATATATACTGGTGATTATACTTTCGGAAGCTTCTATAAGTCATATACGTCGCATTTCTCGACTTTCTATTACACCGGACCTAGTAGCGCAATCGGTAGAGCGTCGGCTCCCGGTACGGGAGGCCCCGGGTTCGATCCCGGACCGCGACATACAAAAGTCCTTAAAAATGGTAGTGGTATAGCTCCCTTGCTAACGCTCAAGCAAATATAAGGGTAGTTCCACGACTGTTTGGCCCGGTGTCAGGATAATGTGACTGGGTGTGGTATCATGCCAGGTGTTCACGGCATGCTATACACAGTGAAGGCAGCACTATATATGCTTCAAGTGGTCACCGTCTCCAGATAACTAAAATACTGTTGGTGGGACGATAAACCCAATAAACAAACAAACAAACTTTCTATTACCACAGAGCCATCAGAATATCAGGAATCAAACTGTCAATCAACATGTGTTAACCGCTCTATAGTGTATTCTTTTTCTAAATGACTGCCATGCGAATATTGTCATTCCAATGGATATAATGAACTCTTATGAAAATGAAATTTTATAGTAGTTAATGAGGTTGGCCTTCCGCAATTAAACATAAATGGTTGTTTAAGTGAGTTTTCAGCAGAAATCCCCTAAGGGAAAAGGGGTCCAGATGGTTAGTGTTTATAAATAGTGGATTACAATTTTATTTTATCAATGTAACAAAGACATTTTACTTCTCCTTTTGTTGCCAGCTTCAAATCTGTAATACTTCCGATCCTCAGACGAGTAGATGGCGACATATCCGACGTTCGGCACGACAGATTGACTTGTGGTGATAAGAACATTCGAGATCTGTAAATGACCAACACAGCAAAATATTGTTATTACGTTTGGAAAATAGGAATATAATAATCATCATTAAAATTAAATATACAATTTATATTTGACCTTAAAATATGTCATTGCTTTAATGAATTTCGAATGTTAAATAAAATACGATAATTGTAGAGAAGATTTAAGCTAAAATCTTTACAATTGAGGAACAGTGTACACTAAATATCAGAATTCCAATGGCCAGCTGTAATCCCTCTCCAAATCAGCATTTATTGTCAAAGCGAGACGCATTAAGGCATTGGTACTGTTTAGATATACATGTAGGTCATTGGTGTCCGGGATTTCTTTAAGCCGGAATATTGTATGATATTGTGCGTTGTGCTTTTACATTTACCCTGCTTGCTTTTTCTAGTGGTAGTTCAGATTTTAATATCTGAGGTAAGTCTTTTATGACCTTTTCATATTTCCCTATTGAAGGGCGGGAATGGGTGAAGGAAACAGAACTTCAGCACTTACCTCTCCCACATAAATCCCTTTAAGTGTATACCGAAGCTTCAATCTCTTGCCGAATGTGTTGTAGACACCAGTCAGTTCCTGCTTAAAAGAATCCCGGGCACCAATGACCTCTATCCATACAGTACCAAACGTACCTGCAAACCAACCTCTTTCCAAAGCGATACGATACTCTGTAAAAGATAAAACATGTTTGTTAGATAGGGTTTCCAAACGCTACTTGTTAAACTTTAAATGAAACACAACTATGAGGTGCATTGAATGAGTTCGGGGACATGAACAAGATTTTCATTTGCATGATACAATATGGTACGACTATCTTACTTCTTCTTATACATGTATTTGAGGTGGGTCTCAATGCAACCATGAAAATATGGTTGTTCTTCGCAAATTGCATTAGGAATATAGGAGAAATGCAAATAAAAACTGCACTATGGACAATTATGTATTTCTATTGTTCTTGCAGATTTGTATTCTATCATATTGTCAATTTTGTGACAAACCTTTTGAGAAAATTGTACTGAATGTTCATTAACACTAAATCTTTGCTCTTGTCTGTCACACATGTATGGCAAACCATGAAATAAATACCAACAAGCTCGCAGTTAGCTCCCGTCCTTCCAGTAGAACAAAGGCATTGACCCGTGGTTGTACACTGCCCACCGTTTTCTAGACAAAGCGGTTCACATAGCAAGACTGAAAAATATAAGTTCCAGTCTATAATAATGATTACCTGTTAATGCGTCGTTGTTACGACGCGGTTTTGACTTATATTCTACATCTTGTGTCAGGTATCTAGGCACCGACACTTTAGTATGCCATATATCGTAATTCTGACAATTCGGCCCAGTCGGCCTTTTTCGAAATAAACAACGCCATTTTTAATTCACCTTGTTGGTTTGTAAAAAAGAGCTCAAAATGTAGAGTGCGTCCTCGATATATTTTTAAAAAAGCTGTCTGGCCCGAAAGGTCAATAAAGAGTTTAAAGAGACTGGCATATATCGTAGTTGTGAATGGTTGCTCGCCTTGGCTACCGGCTTATCTAAAGAACATACTGTAACTTAAGGATATATATATAAATTTATGCTAAATGGCAGCATCCAAGTCTGGTTAGAAATTGTATACATAATTCCTATTTAATGTTAATGTAGCAAATTGGACCGTCACACACACCCGGTTGTGGACAGTTGCCACCGTAAACAGTGCACGTACATTCACTTAACAAAACAGAAAAAAAGTCTGATTAACAAGTATGAATGAAGAGCAATCAAACTCAAAGCGATCTGAAATGAAAAACTAACCTGAATGATTTAATTGATTAATATTTGATGTTTAAACTTGAACTGGGACAAAGTACGGGGGTATCAATATGTTTAAACACATCATAAACTATCATTAGTACAAATAGGTGAAGAAAAATACCGTGTTTGTTGAAAATATGCACTTACCTTCGTTTAATCTTCTTTGATTTTACTATAATGTAATGAATGTAATGACAATATACTGAGTCAGTCCGGACATTAATACAGAAGTGGGACACGTGGGCGAAGACAGTAAATGGAGATGCAGATCTAGATTTAAAATAGAAATAGAAGTTACCCGGGTCACAATAAGGACCATCGTAACCATGGAAACATCGACACGTTTCATCCCGGATACATTCACCGTTGTTACAGAGATCGCAGACAGCTGCAAGAAAAAGTGTTCCACGTTCCATTTACATTCATATTAATCTAAAAAAATCAGTCATATACAAGTGTTTAAAGTCTACATCTGTACATATACAATCGAGCTTTCATTACAGAGGAACTCATAAACTCAATGTGAATCAGAAATAGAACTATATGTTTATGACATCAAGAGTATCAAAACGATAAGTCGAGTCTATAAAAAACTCCTTTTCAGATAAAATAATATTATCAGAGGTCCAATCTGACAAAATCGTGTTATTAAGCTGTGTTTGACCAAAGAATATAAACAGTTTTATGATTTATGTTAACACGTACATTTTCATAATCGTATCCCAACACCACATGATGTCATGATTTATTTTGAAAACAATCGTCAAAAGTATTAACATTTACATCAGTAGAAGTCATGTTACTCTACCCTTTCTACATAGTGGCATCTTGCCAGATTGCGTCGGATATTCGGTGCTGTTTCCGGATATGTATCCAAAGCTGCAGGTATACAGTACAGAAGCGGGTTCCAATCCGTCGTCACAACCGACGATAATGCTGCTATTATGGGCCAGTTCAATTGTTTCCTTTTTCTTGAGTTCGTTATTGGACAAAGTTCCTGTACTTGCTTTCAGTTTACAGTTCTCTGGACAAAGGATAATGAAAATGCAAAATGAGTCGTGATGGAGTAGTATAAATAAAACCACTAATATACAAGTACAGAACTTTTCTTTGTTTCTTCTTTATCCATATTTATAAGTAGCACACTATTCCAAACTGTATCATAATCAACATCATAAACATCATCCACAACATCCACCCCCTCCTCCTCATAATCAAGTAATATATGCTTTTCCTGATGACACTTACAAACAAACACGATCCTTTCTGTTTGGTCTTAATCGTTTACTGTTACGATTTCCTTATTGACTAAAGGGGCAAAGACAAAGACGAATCAATCAAATCAGCCTGAGATACAAAAGAACTTACGTGGCTCGCATGTAACATTGCCGCAGGTAAAGCTTTGGTTACTACATTCAGTAAATCGACACTCCGTATTAGACAACCTGTATCCCTTCTCACACACGAGAGAGTATTGTTCTTGGGTAAACACCTTTACAGTGCCATGATCAAGCTGGGGACAGTCAACAGTCTGGACTGAAATAATGCATTAACAATAGTCATTCAATACTTAAAAAATGAACGGTTGCAGTATTATTAAACTTGACCTGTGAATAAAATGAAAAACAACTCGACAGCTAAGTTAGAAGCGGCCACGTTTTTGTGTTAACACGCAAACAACTAAAGTCTTTGGAAACATGTTTAATTGTTAGTGTGCAATATAATCTCTCCGTAGGACATTTTGCTTTCCAGTAAGTTTTGATTTCAGTGAACAACAGTAAGATATGATTCAAGTCCTCTGCAGCGAATATATATCCAACACACAATGAACCATTTTATGTTGCTAAATTATGTTGATAAACCTTCACGTGATATGAATAAACCCACTTGCAAAAGATATTTTACAAATAATATTTCTCTCGCAAGCTAAAACTTTGGGCACCCCGTATATATTAACAGTAACTTTTATCCGCTATTGTCACATATTGATTTACAGTCAAGATGAGATAATTTAATGTAAAAAAACTCTTTGTCAAAGAAGCAAAATCAATGCATTCTGTGTCGCTACAGAAATGTTTCTTAAATAATTTTATTATTGCCGTGTCCTGAAATACATGACAAGTGCCATTCTAACTTAAAACGGTTGCCGAGTACGGGCTGTATTATGTATATACGCAAACAGCAAAAAGTAACCTTAAATAGATGTATTTCAGAGGAGTTGCATTTTGCATTATTGACCGATAAATAAGTAATTTAAGTACATTGCTAATATTGATATAAAACTACCTTGACAAGGATCAAGATCCCGGTCAAACTTTCCATGTTCAAGGCAGGTTATGTTAATCATGCTCTCAAAGCCATAGTCGTAATAAACGTTGCATTGAATGGTCGCCGTATCATTTACCTGGACCTGTGGGTAAAATAAAAGCATGGTTAAACATACAGTTACATAAATATTGTTATATCTATATATTTAATTGCATATTGCGTTGTGTATTTTAGTAGATTTTTAGTGCTAATGTACAATCCACGGTTAGCATGACAACAAGTGCCATTGCATTATTTGAAGATATCAACGACTCATTTTAACAGAAAATGTTCAGTTCAGTTAATTTTAATATTTTAGCAGCATCCACAGAATTGTGAAGTGTATTGGCAAATAGTAGTTTATAGTTTTCTCTTGGGCATAAGATTACCAAGCCGATTGAAGAGTAAGTAGTCTGTCGTTACCTCCGTATAAGTATTTGTTCACAAAGCGTCGCTTATTTATCACTTACTCCATGCGTTTAAATTTTACAATAACTTACCTATCATTTAGAAACAATACGACTACTAATACTTGTAATTAAGTAGTTATTGAACTGATATAGTGATGCCAATTTTGGATGCGTTCCTTTACGTGCCATTAATTGCATCAATTTATTAATATCAGTGTTGAAAAATGGTGTATTTGAGTAGTTTCATAATGCACAATCGGCAGTTCAACACGTGAGCAGGCTTTTCCTCTTGGAGACAGACATAATTACTTACCTTACGGTCCACGTTGACCTCGTTCGTCATAAGTACCCAGTTCATCATAAGTATCGAATATTCATCGGGTATACGACAGCCTTAAGAATTACATCCAGAAAACTTTCAACTATACATTTAAAGTTCTATAAAAAGTTAGTACATAATTGTTAGTGGGACTGTGTAAAAGAATTTGGAAAACATATTAACATACACAATTAAATTAGGTTTAAAACATCATGAAATCTTAAACACAACCCGTGCAATAGTAGAATGGCATTTGTACGGTTAACTATGTATCCTTGTCTTCAAATTTACTTCATATGTAATGACAAACCACATAAAGCTTCAAAATACATACAGACGTGTAATTAAACATGTTTATCAGAAAACGTCAGTTTCAGAAGTTTATCAGAGATTTATACATACATGCCATTAAATATATAGTTCATGCCTTCGCAGCTGAGCCGATGAAAGTGTCGTACCGTATTAATCTCCTCAAATCTACTGTCCTAGAACTGCAACTGACTGTTGTTTATTTTATTTTTTACTACACAGAAACACGGTCGATGCAACATTCAAATTTGAAGAATTCGTTCTGAGCTCCAATGCCTAACATGACCTATAATAGTGGTGTGGTGCGAGAAAGGTTTGTCAAAGGGATTTATGTGGGCGAATGTGATAGCAAGAGGAACTACATAACGGATGACAACTACAGCATTTAAATTTGAACTACAACAAGACAACGGCATACACAGGTAGTAATTCAAGTATGATAAACTGCATAGGCAAGACATTACACACATATAAACTATACAGTCACGGCAAAGGAGCTATCAGTGGGCAAAAGGAATGATTCGGTTCCTTAAACCTGGTTTATGGAGCTCTCCAATCTTGTATTTCATTAAATATTCTCTCAACAAAATTCCTATGAAAGTGAGACACATAAGGCTGACAGAATGCTCCAGTTTGGGGGGTGAATACCTTAGCCAAGAATAAAACTAAACAAACAATATGACAATAAATGCGACTAATATTATGTAAAATATGTACACAAGTCATAACAAATATGGTTGCAGCTGGAATTTGTTCTACGTTCCACCTTTGTCAGTTCCTTTGGCTTGCCATATAAGTATTTATCAAATGTCCAACACGTTTCAGGCAAATATAATGTCAATACTAATTATCTTGAATACTAATAATGTCATATAAGTGTTACATGTTACATGTTCCATGTTCTTCTTTAAATTCAACACTACTATCCCATATCATGTTTGTTATACACTGCTTGCTTCTGAGAAAAAAACACAAATCAATAAGTTTGAAGCTCCAAAATTTGGTTGAAACATCTTACTCATTGTGTTTGTCGTTCTGAGATTTCCAAAGCGGCAACTGTGGCTTCTTGATATGTTTGTCTAATGTTATGCCTTCTCTTTTTTGTTTTCATCGCTAAATTTTTATTTGCATGTTTGTGTAGTTGTCTAGAGCTAATTTAGTTTTAGCATACCTTGCAACTCGCAAAGCATCTTGTAATATTTTCGTATTGTATAATACGCAAAATTTAAACGCTAAATCTCTATTCTTAGTGCGATCCTGTCTGTTACAACGCTTAGTTTCAATCAAATCATGACAGAAGATTCCAGTATGGATCGAAAGAGAACGATATAAGTGAAAGTTTAGGTTTTTAAGCTAGGCCCTTATATCGTCCATAGTAAATTTTGAAGATCTAGGTAGGACTTGACGAAGACCGTAAGCATATATAGTTTCTTTAAGATCTACAGCGTTGTGACAAAGATTATTAATGTGAAGCTTGTTTACTGGCATATATACTTGGACCCAATATAGGTTCTTTTAAAACTTAAAATGTAAGTGTTGTTCACTGTTTGGTGTGTATAAATTTGGCTTACGTCAATATACACGTAGTCTTAGAACTCAGCGGAAAAATATTCCATACTTGGACCGCAAAAAAAGAATTGAAAAATTGAAATTGCAAAGTCAAAACGTGTCAATAAAGCCAACCTTAATGTGACCTTTGCTAAAAGGGGAATTTTCAAAATGGCAAATATTCTATTCAAAAAGAAAGAAAAATACATTCAAACTTCGGTGTCTCGTTTGAATCACTGATGTCTGGGTCTATGTCATCCAACAAACCTGTATTGTTGATTGCTGGCGTTGCTGTTATTGTTGTCTCTGTAATGTAATATTACCATATTAATTAGTTTTCAATCAAATAATAATTTGTTATAATTGGTTAGTTAAAGACATCGTGCCGTTTAATTAAGCTGAGTGCAAATGTTAACTTAAGGAGGAGATGGGGGCGTGACAGGAATAATAATCAAAACAAGGAAATAGAATATGACGCACGGGAAAGTAGTAAAATAGTAATAAAGAGGCACGATTCGGACCATGATTAATTCATACGTCAAAACATGAGAAGAAATCATGGGACTCAGCGCTGGTCAGAAGACACGACTATCAAATAAAGTACTATCTTTAGCTTTTATTAATACTAATGTCAGAAATGATAGGCGTAGGCAGCGCTATTAGCAAAGGGGATGCGCAGTCGAAGTAGAGTATATATTTTTGGGTCACGGGGCGAAAGGAAAAAGGAATAGAGACAGGCTAGGGAAAAGAAGTGTAGATCTGGACAAGACGGAGAGTGGATGTGGACGCGTTAGAGAGAGGTATTCACGCCTCACTGTTGTTAGATTGTAAAATGTAACTTTCATTAATAAATTTGTAATCATGGGACGATGTTGCGTTTCTACTATGGAGCCCCGTTACGCCACATCTCTGTTGCTGTTGATATTAGGATTGCCTTTGTTGATGTGGTTGTTTGTTGTGCCTTTCCAAGAGATGTTGCAAGCATTTTGTTTGTTAGCGTTTCATTGATTATTATTGGCAGCGTTTGTTATTGTTGTTGCTATTATTGTTGGTAGTGTCTCTGTTTTATTTGCTATCTTTGGTAGTGGTATTTCTGTCATTGTTGTAGCGAGCGTTACTGTCCGTCGTGCTTCTGTTTTGTCTGCAGCGAATATATATACAACACACAATGAAACCCCGTATATATTAACAGTAGCTTTTATCCGCTATTGTCACATCTTGATTTACAGTCAAGATGAGATAATTTAATGTAAAAACAAGATTCTTTGTCAACGAAGCAAAATCAATGCGTTCTGTGTCGCTAAGAACATGTTTCTTAAATTACTTTGATTTTTCCGTGTCCTAAAATACATGACAAGTGTCATTCTAACTTAAAACGGTTGCCGAGTACGGGCTGTATTATGTAAATACGCAAACAGCAAAAAGTAACGTTAAATAGATGTATTTCAGATGAGTTAAATTTTGCATTATTGACTGATGAAAAACTAATTTAACTACAATGCTAATATTGGTATAAACTACCTTTACAAGGATCAAGATCCCGATCAAATTTTCCATGTTCAAGGCAGGTTATGTTAATCATGCTCTCAAAGCCATAGTCCTGAAAAACGTTGCATTGAATGGTCGCCGTATCATTTACCTGGACCTGTGGGTAAAATGAAAGCATGATTACATACTGTTATATGTTAATAGTTGATTGCATATTGCGTTGTGTACTTTAGTAACGTTTAGTGCTACAGTGTACAAACCACACTTTGCGGTTAGCATGACAAGTGCCATTGCATTATTTGAAGATATCGACGACTCATTTTAACAGAATATGTTCAGTTAATTTTAATATTTTAGCAGCATCCACAGAATTGTGAAGTGTATTGGCAAATAGTAGTTTATAGTTTTCTCTTAGGCATAAGGTTACCAAGCCGATTGAAGAGTAAGTCGTCTGTCGTTACCTCCGTATAAGTATTTGTTCACAAAGCGTCGCTTATTTATCACTTACTCCATGCGTTTTAATTTTACAATAACTTACCTATCATTTAGAAACAATACGACTACTAATACTTGTAATTAAGTAGTTATTGAACTGATATAGTGATGCCAATTTTGGATGCGTTCCATTACGTGCCTTTAATTGCATCAATTTATTAATATCAGTGTTGGAAAATGGTGTATTTGAGTAGTTTCATAATGCACAATCGGCAGTTCAACACGTGAGCAGGCTTTTCCTCTTGGAGACAGACATAATTACTTACCTTACGGTCCACGTTGACCTCGTTCGTCATAAGTACCCAGTTCATCATAAGTATCGAATATTCATCGGGTATACGACAGCCTTAAGAATTACATCCAGAAAACTTTCAACAATACATTTAAAGTTCTATAAAAAGTTAGTACATAATTGTAAGTGGGACTGTGTAAAAGAATTTGGAAAACATATTAACATACACAATTAAATTAGGTTTAAAACATCATGAAATCTTAAACACAACCCGTGCAATAGTAGAATGACATTTGTACGGTTAACTATGTATCCTTGTCTTCAAATTTACTTCATATGTAATGACAAACCACATAAAGCTTCAAAATACATACAGACGTGTAATTAAACATGTTTCTCAGAAAACGTCAGTTTCAGAAGTTTATCAGAGATTTATACATACATGCCATTAAATATATAGTTCATGCCTTCGCAGCTGAGCCGATGAAGGTGTCGTTACGTATTAATCTCCTCAAATCTACTGTCCTAGAACTGCAACTGACTGTTGTTTATTTTATTTTTTACTACACAGAAACACAGTCGATGCAACATCCAAATTTGAAGAATTCGTTCTGAGCTCCAATGCCTAACATGACCTATAATAGTGGTGTGGTGCGAGAAAGGTTTGTCAAAGGGATTTATGTGGGCGAATGTGATAGCAAGAGGAACTACATAACGGATGACAACTACAGCATTTAAATTTGAACTACAACAAGACAACGGCATACACAGGTAGTAATTCAAGTGTGATAAACTGCATAGGCAAGACATTACACACATATACTATACAGTCACGGCAAAGGAGCTATCAGTGGGCAAAAGGAATGACTCGGTTCCTTAAACTTGGTTTATGGAGCTCTCCAATCTCGTATTTCATTAAATATTCTCTCAACAAAATCCCTATGAAAGTGAGACACATAAGGCGGATAGAAAGCTCCAGCTTGGGGGTGAATACCTTAGCCAAGAATAAAACTAAACAAACAATATGACAATAAATGCGACTAATATTATGTAAAATATGTACACAAGTCATAACAAATATGGTTGCAGCTGGAATTTGTTCTACGTTCCACCTTTGTCAGTTCCTTTGGCTTGCCATATAAGTATTTATCAAATGTCCAACACGTTTCTGGCAAATATATTGTCAATACTAATTATCTTGAATACTGATAATGTCATATAAGTGTTACATGTTACATGTTCCATGTTCTTCTTTAAATTCAACACTACCATCCCATATCATGTTTGTTATACACTGCTTGCTTCTGAGAAAAAAAAACACAAATCAATAAGTTTGAAGCTCCAAAATTTGGTTGAAACATCTTACTCATTGTGTTTGTCGTTCTGAGATTTCCAAAGCGGTAACTGTGGCTTCTTGATATGTTTGTCTAATGTTATGCCTTCTCTTTTTTGTTTTCATCGCTAACTTTTTATTTGCATGTTTGTGTAGTTGTCTAGAGCTAATTTAGTTTTAGCATACCTTGCAACTCGCAAAGCATCTTGTAATATTTTCGTATTGTATAATACGCAAAATTTAATTTAAACGCTAAATCTCTATTCTTAGTGCGATCCTGTCTGTTACAACGCTTAGTTTTAATCAAATTATGACAGAAGATTCCAGTATGGATCGAAAGAGAACGATATAAGTGAAAGTTTAGGTTTTTAAGCTAGGCCCTTATATCGTCCATAGTAAATTTCGAAGATCTAGGTAGGACTTGACGAATACCGTAAACATATATAGTTTCTTTAAGATCTACAGCGTTGTGACAAAGATTATTAATGTGAAGCTTGTTTACTGGCATATATACTTGGACCCAATATAGGTTCTTTTAATACTTAAAATGTAAGTGTTGTTCACTGTTTGGTGTGTATTAATTTGGCTTACGTCAATACCCACGTAGTCTTAGAACTCAGCGGAAAAATATTCCATACTTGGACCGCAAAAAAAGAATTGAAAAATTGAAATTGCAAAGTCAAAACGTGTCAATAAAGCCAAACTTAATGTGACCTTTGCTAAAAGTGGAATTTTCAAAATGGCAAATATTCTATTCAAAAAGAAAGAAAAATACCTTCAAACTTCGGTGTCTCGTTTGAATCACTGATGTCTGGGTCTATGTCATCCAACAAACCTGTATTGTTGATTGCTGGCGTTGCTGTTATTGTTGTCTCTGTAATGTAATATTACCATATTAATTAGTTTTCAATTAAATAATAATTTGTTATAATTGGTTAGTTAAAGACATCGTGCCGTTTAATTAAGCTGAGTGCAAAGGTTAACTTAAGGAGGAGATGGGGGCGTGACAGGAATAATAATCAAAACAAGGAAATATAATATGACGCACGGGAAAGTAGTAAAATAGTAATAAAGAGGCACGATTCGGACCATGATTAATTCATACGTCAAAACATGAGAAGAAATCATGGGACACAGCGCTGGTCAGAAGACACGACTATCAAATAAAGTACTATCTTTAGCTTTTATTAATACTAATGTCAGAAATGATAAGCGTAGGCAGCCCTATTAGCAAAGGGGATGCGCAGTCGGAGTAGAGTATATATTTTTGGGTCACGGGGCGAAAGGAAAAAGGAAGAGAGACAGGCTAGGGAGAAGGAGTGTAGATCTGGACAAGACGGAGAGTGGATGTGGACGCGTTAGAGAGAGGTATTCACGCCTCACTGTTGTTAGATTGTAAAATGTAACTTTCATTAATAAATTTGTAATCATGGGACGATGTTGCGTTTCGACTATGAAGCCCCGTTACGCCACATCTCTGTTGCTGTTGATATTAGGATTGCCTTTGTTGATGTGGTTGTTTGTTGTGCCTTTCCAATAGATGTTGCAAGCATTTTGTTTGTTAGCGTTTCTGTGATTATTATTGGCAGCGTTTCTGTTATAGTTGTTACTATTATTGTTGGTAGTGTCTCTGTTTTATTTGCTATCTTTGGTAGTGGTATTTCTGTCATTGTTGTAGCGAGCGTTACTGTCCGTCGTGCTTCTGTTTTGTCTGCAGCGAATATATATACAACACACAATGAAACCCCGTATATATTAACAGTAGCTTTTATCCGCTATTGTCACATCTTGATTTACAGTCAAGATGAGATAATTTAATGTAAAAACAAGATTCTTTGCCAACGAAGCAAAATCAATGCGTTCTGTGTCGCTAAGAACATGTTTCTTAAATTACTTTGATTTTGCCGTGTCCTAAAATACATGACAAGTGTCTAACTTAAAACGGTTGCCGAGTACGGGCTGTATTATGTATATACCCAAACAGCAAAAAGAAACGTTAAAAAGATGTATTTCAGATAAGTTAAATTTTGCATTATGACTGATGAAAAACTAATTTAATTACAATGCTAATATTGGTATAAACTACCTTTACAAGGATCAAGATCCCGATCAAATTTTCCATGTTCAAGGCAGGTTATGTTAATCATGCTGTCAAAGCCAATGTCGAAAAAAATGTTGCATTGAATGGTCGCCGTATCATTTACCTGGACCTGTGGGTAAAATGAAAGCATGATTACATACTGTTATATGTTAATAGTTGATTGCATATTGCTTTGTAACTTTTAGTGCTACAGTGTACAAACCACACTTTGCGGTTAGCATGACAACAAGTGCCATTGCATTATTTGAAGATATCAACGACTCATTTTAACAGAATATGTTCAGTTTATTTTAATATTTTAGCTGCATCCACAGAATTGTGAAGAGTATTGGCAAATAGTAGTTTATAGTTTTCTCTTGGGCATAAGGTTACCAAGCCGATTGAAGAGTAAGTAGTCTGTCGTTACCTCCGTATAAATATGTGTTGACAAAGCGTCGCTTATTTATCACTTACTCCAGGCGTTTTAATTTAAAATTAACTTACATATCATTTAGAAACAATACGACTGCTGATACTTGTAATTAAGTAGTTATTGAACTGATATAGTGATGTCGATTTTGGGTGCGTTCCATTACGTGCCTTTAATTGCATCAATTTATTAATATCAGTGTTGGAAAATGGTGAATTTAAGAAGTTTGATAATGCAAAAACGGCAGTTCAATACGTGAGCAGGTTTGTCCTCTTGGAGAAAGACATAATTACTTACTTTACGGTCCTCGTTGACCTCTTCCATCATAAGTATAGAATATCCATCGGGTATACGACAGTCTAAAGAATTACATTCAGAAAACTTTCAATAATACTTTTTAAATTCTATATGAAGTTATTTCATAAGTGTTAGTAGAACTGTGTAGAAGAATTTGGAAAACATATTAACATACACAATTAAATTAAGTTGATAACATTATGAAATCTTAACTACAACCTGTGCAATATAAGATTGATATTTGTGCGGTTAATTATGTATCCTTGTCTTCAAATTTACTTCAAATGTAATGACAAACCACACAAAGCTCCAAAAATATTGATACACAAAGACGTATAATTAAACAAGATTCTCAGAAAACGTCAGTTTTAGTAGTTTATCAGAGATATATACATACATGGCATTAAATATATAGCTCATGCCTTCGTAGCTGAGCCGATGAAGGTGTCGTTCCGTATTTATCTTCTTAAATCCGTTGTCCTAGAACTGCAACTGACTGTTGTTTATGTTTATTTTTTTCTACACAGAAACACGGTCGATGCATCATCCAAATTTAAAGAATCCGTTCTGAGCTCCAATGCCTAACATGGCTTATTATTGAAGTGTGGTGCGAGAAAGTTTTGTTAAAGGGATTTATGCGAGCGATGTTAAAAGCAAGAGATACTACATAAGGAATGACAATTATAACATTTATATTTGAACTACAACAAGACAACGGCATACACAGATACTAAATCAAGTGTGATAAACTGCATAGGCAAGACATTACACACATATAGTAAACTATACAGTCACGGCAAAGGAGCTATCAGTGGGCAATAGGAATGACTCGGTTCCTTAAACCTGGTTTACGGAGCTCTCCAATCTCGTATTTCATTAAGTATTTTCTCAAAGACAAAATCCCTATCAAAGTGAGACACATGAGGCTGACAGAAAGCTCCAACTTGGTGGTAAATACCTTAGCCAAGAATAAAACTTACAAACAATATGACAATAAATGCGATTAATATTATGTAAAATATGTACACATTTTTTATTCACCTTGTTGGTTTGTAAAAAGGAGCTGAAAATGTAGAGTCCGTCCTCACTATATTTTAAGAAAAGAGGCCGACTGGCCCGAAAGGTCAATGAAGAGTTTAAAGAGAATGGCATATATCGTTAGTTGTGGATGGTTGACCGCCTTTCCTATTAAAGAACATACTGTAACTAAAGGATATATCTATTATATGTAAACAATGAAAATATTAACTCATTTTTATGCGAAATGTCAGTATCCAAGTCTAGTTAGAAAATGTATACATAATTCCTATGCAATGTTAATTTAGCAAGTTGAACAGTCACAAACCATCCAAGTCTAGTTAGAAATTGTAAACGTAATTCCTATTTAATGTTAATGTAGCAAATTGGACCGTCACAAACACCCGGTTGTGGACAGTTGCCACCGTAAACAGTGCACGTACATTCACTTAACAAAACAGAAAATAAGTCTTATTAACAAGTATGAATGAAGTTGCAATCAAACTCAAAGCGATCTGAAGTGAAAAACTAACCTGAATGATTTAATTGATTAATATTTGATGTTTAAACTTGAACTGGGACAAAGTACGGGGGTATCAATATGTTTAAACACAGCATAAACTATCATTAGTACAAATAGGTGAAGAAAAATACCGTGTTTGTTGAAAATATGCACTTACCTTAGTTTAATCTTCTTTGATTTTACTATATTGTAATGAATGTAATGACAATATACTGAGTCAGTACGGACATTAATACAGAAGTGGGACACGTGGGCGAAGACAGTAAATGTAGATGCAGATCTAGATTTAAAATAGAACTAGAAGTTACCCGGGTCACAATAAGGACCATCGTAACCATGGAAACATCGACACGTTTCATCCCGGAAACATTCACCGTTGTTACAGAGATCGCAGAAAGGTGCAAGAAAAAGTGTTCCACGTTCCATTTACATTCATATTAATCTAAAGGATCAGTCATATACAAGTGTTTAAAGTCTACATCTGTACATATACAATCGAGCTTTCATTACAGAGGAACTCATAAACTCAATGTGAATCAGAAAAAGAACTATATGTTTATGATATCAAGAGTATCAAAACGATAAGTCGAGTGTATAAAAAACTCCTTGTCAGATAAAATAATATTATAAGAGGTCCAATCTGACAAAATCGTGTTATTAAGCTGTGTTTGACAAAAGAATATAAACAGTTTTATGATTTATGTTAACACGTACATTTTCATAATCGTATCCCAACACCACATGATGTCATGATTTATTTTGAAAACAATCGTCAAAAGTATTAACATTTTCATCAGTAGAAGTCATGTTACTCTACCCTTTCTACATAGTGGCATCTTGCCAGATTGCGTCGGATATTCGGTGCTGTTTCCGGATATGTTTCCAAAGCTGCAGGTATACAGTACAGCAGCGGGTTCCAATCCGTCGTCACAACCGACGATAATGCTGCTATTATGGGCCAGTTCAATTGTTTCCTTTTTCTTGAGTTCGTTATTGGACAAAGTTCCTGCACTTGCTTTCAGTTTACAGTTCTCTGGACAAAGGATAATGAAAATGCAAAATGAGTCGTGATGGAGTAGTATAAATAAAACCACTAATATACAAGTACAGAACTTTTCTTTGTTTCTTCTTTATCCATATTTATAAGTAGCACACTATTCCAAACTGTATCATAATCAACATCATAAACATCATCCACACCATCCACCCCCTCCTCCTCATGATCAAGTAATATATGCTTTTCCTGATGACACTTACAAACAAACACGATCCTTTCTGTTTGTTCTTAATCGTTTATTGTTACGATTTCCTTATTGACTAAAGGGGCAAAGACAAAGACGAATCAATTAAATCAGCCTGAGAACTTACGTGGCTCGCATGTAACATTGCCGCAGGTAAAGCTTTGGTTACTACATCCAGTAAATCGACATCCCTTTTTAGACAACCTGTATCCCTTCTCACACACGAGAGAGTATATTCCTGAAGCAAACACCTTTACCGTGCCATGATCAAGCTGGGGACAGTCAACAGTCTGGACTGAAATAATGCATTAACAATAGTCATTCAATACTTTAAAAATGAACGGTTGCAGTATTATTAAACTTGACCTGTGAATTAAATGAAAAACAACTCGACAGCTAAGTTAGAAGCGGCCACGTTTTTGTGTTAACACGCAAACAACTAAAGTCTTTGGAAACATGTTTAATTGTTAGTGTGCAATATAATCTCTCCGTAGGACATTTTGCTTTCCAGTAAGTTTTGATTTCAGTGAACAACAGTAAGATATGATTCAAGTCCTCTGCAGCGAATATATATCCAACACACAATGAACCATTTTATGTTGCTAAATTATGTTGATAAACCTTCACGTGATATGAATAAACCCACTTGCAAAAGATATTTTACAAATAATATTTCTCTCGCAAGCTAAAACTTTGGGCACCCCGTATATATTAACAGTAACTTTTATCCGCTATTGTCATACATTGATTTACAGTCAAGATGAGATAATTTAATGTAAAAAAACACTCTTTGTCAAAGAAGCAAAATCAATGCATTCTGTGTCGCCACAGACATGTTTCTTAAATAATTTTATTATTGCCGTGTCCTGAAATACATGACAAGTGCCATTCTAACTTAAAACGGTTGCCGAGTACGGGCTGTATTACGTATATACGCAAACAGCAAAAAGTAACCTTAAATAGATGTATTTCAGAGGAGTTGCATTTTGCATTATTGACCGATAAATAAGTAATTTAAGTACATTGCTAATATTGATATAAAACTACCTTGACAAGGATCAAGATCCCGGTCAAACTTTCCATGTTCAAGGCAGGTTATGTTAATCATGCTCTCAAAGCCATAGTCGTAATAAACGTTGCATTGAATGGTCGCCGTATCATTTACCTGGACCTGTGGGTAAAATAAAAGCATGGTTAAACATACAGTTACATAAATATTGTTATATCTATATATTTGATTGCATATTGCGTTGTGTATTTTAGTAGATGTTTAGTGCTAATGTACAATCCACGGTTAGCATGACAACAAGTGCCATTGCATTATTTGAAGATATCAACGACTCATTTTAACAGAAAATGTTCAGTTCAGTTAATTTTAATATTTTAGCAGCATCCACAGAATTGTGAAGTGTATTGGCAAATAGTAGTTAATAGTTTTCTCTTGGGCATAAGGTTACCAAGCCGATTGAAGAGTAAGTAGTCTGTCGTTACCTCCGTATAAGTATTTGTTCACAAAGCGTCGCTTATTTATCACTTACTCCATGCGTTTTAATTTTACAATGACTTACCTATCATTTAGAAACAATACGACTACTAATACTTGTAATTAAGAAGTTATTGAACTGATATAGTGATGCCAATTTTGGATGCGTTCCATTACGTGCCTTTAATTGCATCAATTTATTAATATCAGTGTTGAAAAATGGTGTATTTGAGTAGTTTCATAATGCACAATCGGCAGTTCAACACGTGAGCAGGCTTTTCCTCTTGGAGACAGGCATAATTACTTACCTTACGGTCCACGTTGACCTCGTTCGTCATAAGTACCCAGTTCATCATAAGTATCGAATATTCATCGGGTATACGACAGCCTTAAGAATTACATCCAGAAAACTTTCAACAATACATTTAAAGTTCTATAAAAAGTTAGTACATAATTGTTAGTGGGACTGTGTAAAAGAATTTGGAAAACATATTAACATACACAATTAAATTAGGTTTAAAACATTATGAAATCTTAAACACAACCCGTGCAATAGTAAAATGGCATTTGTACGGTTAACTATGTATCCTTGTCTTCAAATTTACTTCATATGTAATGACAAACCACATAAAGCTTCAAAATACATACAGACGTGTAATTAAACATGTTTCTCAGAAAACGTCAGTTTCAGAAGTTTATCAGAGATTTATACATACATGCCATTAAATACAGTAGAAACTCGCTATTAAGGCCACTTTTGGGACCGGCAAGAAGTGGCCTTAATTTAAAGTTTGGCCTTAATATCGAGTTTTGATAAAAGCTGTAACAAGTTATGCCCCTTTGACATAATGAACTAAATGTGTGTTTATATTCATTTTATATACGTGTTGTATACTTTATATTTGTGTTTAAACCAATATCATATTTTGTTAAGTTAGTATAATAGTAGTAGTTTAAATCAATAATATAATATGCATTATGATTCATAAAATGTAGAACACTTTCATTTTTTTCAGTATTATTTATTTTAGTTGATTTTGTACACTTTTAAACTACAATCTACACAAAGAAGTGCAGAATCAATAAAGCATACGTTTTCAAACCAAACCTTCAAGTATATAAGGACGTTGCGTTTTTCACACCTAACGATTGTCAATTAACCATTCGTATCAATATTAACGACCATTAAAATTACCCAATCAACTTAAAACAGTTTGATTTCGGCATTATCGTACAAAGTGTAATTATGGCGACACATGACACATGCCTATGATGTCTGTTAATCCTTTGTGAAATGCAGTCTAAACAAAAGAAGTGACAAAATATCGGCCGCCTCTAAGTAAACACAGACTGGTGTACGATATGCTGATGGATGTCTATGAATAGGCTGCGCTGCATGGTAGTAAAATTCACGCACCCAGGCTGGCAACAGTCGATAAGAGTTATTTCCCTTGGCCGCATTAGTCAGTTTCGTTTATCGCTTAGACGCCAGTTCGGGACCGAAACTCATGGCCGTAATTCGCAATAGCCAGTTGCCCGCATTTTTGAGTTTCAAGTATATAGAATCAAATAGAAAACTGTTCGGGACCGAGAAAGTTGGCCGTAATATAAAAATGGCCGTATTATCGAGTTGCCCGCATTGTGAGTTTCTACTGTATATAGTTCATGCCTTCGCAGCTGAGCCGATGAAAGTGTCGTACCGTATTAATCTCCTCAAATCTACTGTCCTAGAACTGCAACTGACTGTTGTTTATTTTATTTTTTACTACACAGAAACACAGTCGATGCAACATCCAAATTTGAAGAATTCGTTCTGAGCTCCAATGCCTAACATGACCTATAATAGTGGTGTGGTGCGAGAAAGGTTTGTCAAAGGGATTTATGTGGGCGAATGTGATAGCAAGAGGAACTAAATAACGGATGACAACTACAGCATTTAAATTTGAACTACAACAAGACAACGGCATACACAGGTAGTAATTCAAGTGTGATAAACTGCATAGGCAAGACATTACACACATATACTATACAGTCACGGCAAAGGAGCTATCAGTGGGCAAAAGGAATGACTCGGTTCCTTAAACCTGGTTTATGGAGCTCTCCAATCTCGTATTTCATTAAATATTCTCTCAACAAAATCCCTATGAAAGTGAGACACATAAGGCGGATAGAAAGCTCCAGCTTGGGGGGTGAATACCTTAGCCAAGAATAAAACTAAACAAACAATATGACAATAAATGCGACTAATATTATGTAAAATATGTACACAAGTCATAACAAATATGGTTGCAGCTGGAATTTGTTCTACGTTCCACCTTTGTCAGTTCCTTTGGCTTGCCATATAAGTATTTATCAAATGTCCAACACGTTTCAGGCAAATATATTGTCAATACTAATTATCTTGAATACTAATAATGTCATATAAGTGTTACATGTTACATGTTCCATGTTCTTCTTTAAATTCAACACTACCATCCCATATCATGTTTGTTATACACTGCTTGCTTCTGAGAAAAAAACACAAATCAATAAGTTTGAAGCTCCAAAATTTGGTTGAAACATCTTACTCATTGTGTTTGTCGTTCTGAGATTTCCAAAGCGGTAACTGTGGCTTCTTGATATGTTTGTCTAATGTTATGCCTTCTCTTTTTTGTTTTCATCGCTAACTTTTTATTTGCATGTTTGTGTAGTTGTCTAGAGCTAATTTAGTTTTAGCATACCTTGCAACTCGCAAAGCATCTTGTAATATTTTCGTATTGTATAATACGCAAAATTTAATTTAAACGCTAAATCTCTATTCTTAGTGCGATCCTGTCTGTTATGACAGAAGATTCCAGTATGGATCGAAAGAGAACGATATAAGTGAAAGTTTAGGTTTTTAAGCTAGGCCCTTATATCGTCCATAGTACATTTCGAAGATCTAGGTAGGACTTGACGAATACCGTAAACATATATAGTTTCTTTAAGATCTACAGCGTTGTGACAAAGATTATTAATGTGAAGCTTGTTTACTGGCATATATACTTGGACCCAATATAGGTTCTTTTAATACTTAAAATGTAAGTGTTGTTCACTGTTTGGTGTGTATAAATTTGGCTTACGTCAATACCCACGTAGTCTTAGAACTCAGCGGAAAAATATTCCATACTTGGACCGCAAAAAAAAAAATTGAAAAATTGAAATTGCAAAGTCAAAACGTGTCAATAAAGCCAAACTTAATGTGACCTTTGCTAAAAGTGGAATTTTCAAAATGGCAAATATTCTATTCAAAAAGAAAGAAAAATACCTTCAAACTTCGGTGTCTCGTTTGAATCACTGATGTCTGGGTCTATGTCATCCAACAAACCTGTATTGTTGATTGCTGGCGTTGCTGTTATTGTTGTCTCTGTAATGTAATATTACCATATTAATTAGTTTTCAATTAAATAATAATTTGTTATAATTAGTTAGTTAAAGACATCGTGCCGTTTAATTAAGCTGAGTGCAAAGGTTTACTTAAGGAGGAGATGGGGGCGTGACAGGAATAAAAATCAAAACAAGGAAATAGAATATGACGCACGGGAAAGTAGTAAAATAGTAATAAAGAGGCACGATTCGGACCATGATTAATTCATACGTCAAAACATGAGAAGAAATCATGGGACACAGCGCTGGTCAGAAGACACGACTATCAAATAAAGTACTATCTTTAGCTTTTATTAATACTAATGTCAGAAATGATAAGCGTAGGCAGCCCTATTAGCAAAGGGGATGCGCAGTCGGAGTAGAGTATATATTTTTGGGTCACGGGGCGAAAGGAGAAAGGAAAAGAGAAAGGCTAGGGAGAAGGAGTGTAGATCTGGACGAGACGGAGAGTGGATGTGGACGCATTAGAGAGAGGTATTCACGCCTCACTGTTGTTAGATTGTAAAATGTAACTTTCATTAATAAATTTGTAATCATGGGACGATGTTGCGTTTCTACTATGGAGCCCCGTTACGCCACAACGAAGATTTATGGTAATATTATCATATTAATTAGTTTTCAATTAAATAATAATTTGTTATTATTGGTTAGTTAAAGACATCGTGTCGTTTAATTAAGCTGAGTGCAAAGGTTAACTTAAGGAGGAGATGGGGGCGTGACAGGAATAATAATCAAAACAAGGAAATAGAATATGACGCACGGGAAAGTAGTAAAATAGTAATAAAGAGGCACGATTCGGACCATGATTAATTCATACGTCAAAACATGAGAAGAAATCATGGGACTCAGCGCTGGTCAGAAGACACGACTATCAAATAAAGTACTATCTTTGGCTTTTATTAATACTAATGTCAGAAATGATAGGCGTAGGCAGCGCTATTAGCAAAGGGGATGCGCAGTCGGAGTAGAGTATATATTTTTGGGTCACGGGGCGAAAGGAAAAAGGAATAGAGACAGGCTAGGGAGAAGGAGTGTAGATCTGGACAAGACGGAGAGTGGATGTGGACGCGTTAGAGAGAGGTATTCACGCCTCACTGTTGTTAGATTGTAAAATGTAACTTTCATTAATAAATTTGTAATCATGGGACGATGTTGCGTTTCTACTATGAAGCCCCGTTACGCCACATCTCTGTTGCTGTTGATATTAGGATTGCCTTTGTTGATGTGGTTGTTTGTTGTGCCTTTCCAATAGATGTTGCAAGCATTTTGTTTGTTAGCGTTTCTGTGATTGATTATTATTGGCAGCGTTTCTGTTATTGTTGTTACTATTATTGTTGGTAGTGTCTCTGTTTTATTTGCTATCTTTGGTAGTGGTATTTCTGTCATTGTTGTAGCGAGCGTTACTGTCCGTCGTGCTTCTGTTTTGTCTGCAGCGAATATATATACAACACACAATGAAACCCCGTATATATTAACAGAAGCTTTTATCCGCTATTGTCACATCTTGATTTACAGTCAAGATGAGATAATTTAATGTAAAAACAAGATTCTTTGTCAACGAAGCAAAATCAATGCGTTCTGTGTCGCTAAGAACATGTTTCTTAAATTACTTTGATTTTGCCGTGTCCTAAAATACATGACAAGTGTCATTCTAACTTAAAACGGTTGCCGAGTACGGGCTGTATTATGTATATACCCAAACAGCAAAAAGTAACGTTAAAAAGATGTATTTCAGATGAGTTAAATTTTGCATTATTGACTGATGAAAAACTAATTTAACTACAATGCTAATATTGATATAAAACTACCTTTACAAGGATCAAGATCCCGGTCAAATTTTCCATGTTCAAGGCAGGTTATGTTAATCATGCTGTCAAAGCCAATGTCGAAAAAAACGTCGCATTGAATGGTCGCCGTATCATTTACCTGGACCTGTGGGTAAAATGAAAGCACGATTACATACTGTTATATGTTAATAGTTGATTGCATATTGCTTTGTGTATTTTAGTAACGTTTAGTGCTACAGTGTACAAACCACACTTTGCGGTTAGCATGACAACAAGTGCCATTGCATTATTTGAAGATATCAACGACTCATTTTAACAGAATATGTTCAGTTTATTTTAATATTTTAGCAGCATCCACAGAATTGTGAAGTGTATTGGCAAATAGTAGTTTATAGTTTTCTCTTGGGCATAAGGTTACCAAGCCGATTGAAGAGTAAGTAGTCTGTCGTTACCTCCGTATAAATATTTGTTGACAAAGCGTCGCTTATTTATCACTTACTCCAGGCGTTTTAATTTAAAATTAACTTACATATCATTTAGAAACAATACGACTGCTGATACTTGTAATTAAGTAGTTATTGAACTGATATAGTGATGTCGATTTTGGGTGCGTTACATTACGTGCCTTTAATTGAATCAATTTATTAATATCAGTGTTGGAAAATGGTGAATTTAAGAAGTTTGATAATGCAAAAACGGCACTTCAATACGTGAGCAGGTTTGTCCTCTTGGAGAAAGACATAATTACTTACTTTACGGTCCACGTTGACCTCTTCCATCATAAGTATAGAATATCCATCGGGTATACGACAGTCTAAAGAATTACATCCAGAAAACTTTCAATAATACATTTAAAATTCTATATGAAGTTATTTCATAAGTGTTAGTAGAACTGTGTAGAAGAATTTGGAAAACATATTAACATACACAATTAAATTAGGTTGATAACATTATGAAATCTTAACTACAACCTGTGCAATATAAGATTGATATTTGTGCGGTTAATTATGTATCCTTGTCTTCAAATTTACTTCAAATGTAATGACAAACCACACAAAGCTCCAAAAATATTGATACACAAAGACGTATAATTAAACATGATTCTCAGAAAACGTCAGTTTTAGTAGTTTATCAGAGATATATACATACATGGCATTAAATATATAGCTCATGCCTTCGTAGCTGAGCCGATGAAGGTGTCGTTCCGTATTAATCTTCTTAAATCCGTTGTCCTAGAACTGCAACTGACTGTTGTTTATGTTTATTTTTTTTCTACACAGAAACACGGTCGATGCATCATCCAAATTTAAAGAATCCGTTCTGAGCTCCAATGACTAACATGACCTATTATTGAAGTGTGGTGCGAGAAAGTTTTGTTAAAGGGATTTATGCGAGCGATGTAAAAAGCAAGAGATACTACATAAGGAATGACAATTATAACATTTAAATTTGAACTACAACAAGACAACGGCATACACAGATACTAAATCAAGTGTGATAAACTGCATAGGCAAGACATTACACACATATAGTAAACTATACAGTCACGGCAAAGGAGCTATCAGTGGGCAATAGGAATGACTCGGTTCCTTAAACCTGGTTTACGGAGCTCTCCAATCTCGTATTTCATTAAGTATTTTCTCATGTTTCATGTTCTTCTTTAAATTCAACACTAACATCCCATATCATGTTTGTTTTACACTGCTTGCTTCTGAGAAAAAACACAAATCAAGAAGTTTGAAGCTCCAAAAATTGATTGAAACACCTTACTCATTGTGTTTGTCGTTCTGAGATTTCCAAAGCGGTAACTGTGGCTTCTTGATATGTTTGTCTAATGTTATGCCTCCTCTTTTTTTTGTTTTCATCGCTAACACTTTATTTGCATGTTTGTGCAGTTGACTAGAGCTAATTGAGTTTTAGCATATGTTGCAACTCACAAAGCATCTTGTAATATTTTCGAATTGTATAATACGCAAAAACGCTAAATCTCTATTCTCTATTGTTAGTGCGGTCATGTCTGTTACAACGCTTAGTTTTAATCAAATCATGAACATAGATTCCAGTATGGATCGAAAGAGAAAGTGTAAATTTTTCAAGCTAGTGACCCTTATATCATCCATATCAAATTCGACGATCTAGTTAGGACTAGACGAATACCGTAAACATATATAGTTTCTTTAAGATCTACAGCGTTGTGACAAAGATTATTAATGTGAAGCTTGTTTACTGACATATATACTTGGACCCAATATAGGTTCTTTTAATTTTGTTTTATACGAATACTTCCATTTCTTTTCTACAGCTATTTT
Source organism: Sinonovacula constricta (assembly GCA_007844125.1). Classification (NCBI taxonomy): domain Eukaryota; kingdom Metazoa; phylum Mollusca; class Bivalvia; order Cardiida; family Solecurtidae; genus Sinonovacula; species Sinonovacula constricta. Next base: position 37,072,625 of record CM017572.1, read on the forward strand.
ATAACACCTCCAGAATCAAGTCATAGAGTACCACATTGTTTTAAGAGACTTAAAATGTATGTGATGTTCACAGTTTGATGTGTATAAATTTGGCTTACGTCAATACCCACGTAGTCTTAGAACTCAGCGGAAAAATATTCCATACTTGGACCGCAAAAAAAAGAATTAAATTGAAATTGCAAAGTCAAAAAGTGTCAATAAAGCCAACCTTAATTTGACCTTTGCTAAAAATAGAATTTTCAAATAGCAAATATCCTATTCAAAAAGAAAGAAAAATACCTTCAAACTTCGGTGTCTCTTTTGAATCACTAATGCCTGGGTCTGTGTCATCCAACAAACCTGTATTGTTGATTGTTGGCGTTGCTGTTATTGTTGTTTCTGTTGCTGTTGATATTAGAGATGCAGTTGTTGTTGTAGTTGTTGGTTGTGCCTTTCCAATAGATGTTGCAAGCATTTTGTTTGTTAGCGTTTCTGTGATTATTATTGGCAGCGTTTCTGTTATTGTTGTTGCTATCATTGTTGGTAGTGTCTTTGTTTTATTTGCTATCTTTGGTAGTGGTATTTCTGTCATTGTTGTAGCGAGCGTTACTGTCCGTCGTGCTTCTGTTTTGGGTGTTACTTGCGTTTTTGAAGGGTTTAGTTTTAGTGGTCCTACTGCATTTGTTGTTGCTAACACTGCTGTTGGTGATGACTTTAATGATGTTACGGTTGTTGTCAATATTTCTGTTGTTGCTGTAGTTGTTGGTTGTTTTCTTAAAGTCTGTGATATTAGTGTGCCTGTTGTTGATATTGGTTTTGGTGGTAGCATTGTTGTTACTGATGATGATGTCACAGCCGTTGATTGTGTTACTTCTGATGTTGATTCTGCCAATGATGGTGTTGACTGTAGTGACGTGTTTAAAACTAATGGATATACAGAAGTATCCGTTGTTGTCGAGATATCTTGCTTACACCGCCAGTTTGGAACCCATTGCCCTTTGATACACTGAAGGTCACTATGCCCAGAAACGAGATTAAAACCCGGCCGACACGTCACCGTGACCTTGAAACATGGCAAACGAGTATGGATTTCTTCAAAATAGCATTTTATTGAAATATATTTTTATATCCGATTAGATAATACGTTGAACTGGTGAATATTATACAATCCTGACTATCACATATTAGTTTACATTTGAAACAGAAAAAAGAACTGTCCTTCATAATAGGCTACGCGATAATCAGAAAATGTATTGATTTTTAAAAAGTGTTTAAGACATGAGTATCAGAGTTGCATTTGTGGTAGTAGTAGTATATAGTAGCTTATAGGATTTGTACACTGTCAGAATGTCTTTGGATTTATAGCTTCTTAAGTGTCATTTTGATTAATAGAGGGAGAGTGATATATTACCTAAATACAAACTAAGTTTAAAAGTGACAATTAAGTCGACATCAATACAGATAACCTTGTGAGACATACCATTTTACCAGATTGGACATTTTTATGGTCCACTAAACGACCACTGGGTTTCCAGAACAAGACTGTATTATCATCCGGCAGTTGACATCGTTCTGAAATGAAAGTCTCATTTTTAACCGGATTTAGAGCCTCTCGAAAGTAATTCAGCTGCCTAATTATCTCCTCAGCGTACTCAAGTAAGCCTCAAGCAAATATTGTACCTCCATATCAGAAAGTTCCGACAACTCGCCAAACACTGCATGAAGTTGTTAGGACATTTTAACGAATTTCCTTTACATACGAATGCAGCAGGTTTATGCTATTCACATTTATGTCGATGCACATTAAAATGTCATTATATTTAATCCACATTGCTAGCTTGAACCAGTGTCTTCGAATCTAATACATGGATTGCTGTGTCAAGACAATAAAATGACATTTTCAAGGACAATTTTATTTATTACTGTTGCTTGTTTAGTTGTGTTAACTTACCAACCGAAAATTTGTATTATATTCGCGTTGCAGTAAATGTCGTGAACGCGGAATTCAAGTTTTTTGTATCATAGAATAAAGTTCGACTATATCGGCTTTTAGTGTTTACATATTTAAGCCAAAAGACAACAGCACAATAAAAACAATACAACACAAAACAACAACAAAACAAGAAAACAACAAAAATACCAACAGCAAAAAAGAAAACACACAAACAAAAAATAATAATAAAAAAATTATAAGGAGAAAATGTCTTACTGGGTTCACACACTGGAGAAATGTCGAACTTTCCTCTGCTACACGTCATGTTCATTTCTTCCAGGTTCACGTATCGACTTCCATTATGTAGTTCATAGCCATCTTGACAGCTAATCGTGACACTGGACTTGCTTGGAATCCATGTGTCACCAGGAGTATGTCTTGTGAATTCCGTACTGATAACCTCACATCGCTCTGACACAAGGAATAATAATCATATATGTATTATTTTGGGTTCAAGTTGTAATGGCTAGTTAAATAACGCTAAGAAGATGTCAAAAACAGTTACCAACCTTCACAAGTGAACAGTAATCGGTTCTAACATGGCAATCATAAACGGTATTACCATCGGAAGAAAAATAAAGCTGATCGCAATGCAACATCGTATCATCGAACGATCTGCAGAATCTTCAAAGAGCGTCTGTGGTTTTGTTGTTTTTGTTTCGCCACTGACTAGCAAGATGTGTTAGGATCAGTTCATAAAATAGTTCCTTAACAAACGTGTCTTAATGCGGTTTATCTAATGTAATTAAATTAGACACACTTGTATAACATTTTATTTAAATACATTTAGCCAACACTAAATGGACTGGTTACAGAAACTGATGTTAAATATCGTAGGTCCGGATTTTTGTCTGTGAGAGAATTGGAGGTATAAAAGTTGGGTATGTCATTTTGTTCCATCAAATTTAAGGATGTTAACATATATATATATATAAATATCCTCTCACTACTTCATATTTTATTGTGTATCTCATTGTGTTTCCTGTGTGTATTTTTTGTGTGCAGCTTTTTTAGCCAGAATGTAAATGGCAGTAAATCCTGCAAATAGAGCTTTTGACAAGGTCTAATATATCACAAGTAAAATATGTATCAGATGACACGAACAATCTTTATCTTCATAGTGGTTAAACAATCCAAGAAAAAAAAATAACCGTGTGAAAAATATAATTTTACCAACAATTTTATTGTCAAAAACAAACAGCACAGAAAACCATTTGTATCGGTACGTAGAGGATTGCTTACAGTATATAATTGAATAGAAACAAGGATATAAATAAAGGAGTTTAAACTTTGATAATTCGCTGTCTATGCAAATTCTCTACCGATTTAATTTTTTGGGCAACTCGTTCTATTCGATTTCTCCGTATTCCATCTTCTTATTATGGCTTTATATACAGCTTACTATGTAAGTTTAAATGTCTATACGAAAACATTTAGCATTACGCCGAAAGGCGTCAACTGGTCTAAATGCATGTATTATTTTGCATGCTAGAAATATTTTAGATTTTTTCTCTGTTTATGCATTGTGTCTTTCTAGTACATCATGAGTAGGGCGTAATGGTCCAAATCTGTGATGAGCCAATTAACAAAAATGCAATCCCGACAGTTACCGCCTTGGAACGGCCAGTCGGCAATATGGATCGACTGAAGTGCTTAAACCGGTTTTACAGAGCCCTAACCTTGCACTTCCTGGTGGGTTTCTCAAATGCATGGGTTTCTCAAATGCAAGCAATGTAAAGAAAACCGATCCAATTGAATAAATGTACAAGCGCTGACGTTTTGTTCGATAAGTAATGACGAAAGTAGTGACGTTATTGAAATATAATGTCTACATAATATTAGGAAGAGAGATAGGTATTATTTCGATAAGAAGACCTACAAAAAACAACATAATAAAGCAAGGAAAATAACATAATACTATATGAGAAGAAAGAACAATAAAACATCAGTCAACATACTTTCAGCACAAACCGGAAATGTTGGATGGAATGTTCCCTTCTTACAAAGAAAACGATGCCTCTCGAAGAAGGAACCGCCTACACGCATTTCAAACCCAGGACTACACACAACATTCTCCTAAGGAATAGAATCAAATCATATCGTGGTAAAATATCATATACATAGTGGTTTTATTACATTGTACAAGTACATGCTGTTGTTTTAAGTTCTAGTCGATTAAGTAGTTTCTTCTGGCGGATACAACATTAGCGAATAATGAAAACACTTATGATATTCTCTTCGTTTAGTGATTTTTATTTATATATTTATATAATCATTACTTTTATTTTTTTTATTTATCGTATTACAGATACTTTGTTATATATCTCTCGGGACTATGGTCTTTTTGTCAAGTTTACTGCGCATCTGTACGCAACATATTGACTTAATTTGCGATATAGGAGCAAAACCACAAAATCTATTTCCTAAACAACATTCACGTTTACATGAAGCATCTGCAAATATGAGGAATCAATTTGCATTACTTTCTTTTGTAAAACCTATTAGAAAGTGTGTCAAATTAGGTTAAGTTGCTTCGTTTATTAGTTGGACCTCATCGGTTTGCTAATATAATGCGATATAGGGTTCGACTGTTTTTATTTTGAATTAATTTGTCTTTCTGAACAACTACACGATGTTAACATCGTCAAGCATTTCTCAGTTAATCAATGGCACGAGTTGTCATTTAGTACTTACATTTTATACGAGTTCAGGAAAAGTAAAAGTAAGCGAGCCTATGGCCTTAACTTTATCCCCTTCTAACTAAAGCCACATTATAGAGGCTTTCATTTGAACGTCACACTTCTCTCCGATATTCTTACTATAATACAGATAATCCTTTTTCTCAAATGATTTATCTGATTTACCCCCAGAACACACTCTTACAAATACGTGACATTTAAATGCAGCATTTCTAGACATTGAGATCGCTATTTCCAATGATAACGTCTCTACTAAAATCTAGGAAAAGAGAGACGATTTCAACTTTTGTATTGGGAATTATCCATACCTTAATGCGATTCAACTCGTGCTACCCGCAATAGTCATTACATATTCCCAACCAACAATGTTTGCACGAGTTTGTACTAAAGTAGACGATTTTAATGCTAGAAACCGGTTTATTAATTATTAATTGTAACAGCAAGGTTTCCGATTTCACAAATTAAGGAAAGAATTATTTCCACGCAATGTTTTTACTGTTTTAAAGTATAATAGCAGTATGAAAACACTTATGTCGCAAGACATAAGTCATCCTGCATTTTTGGAAAAGTTTTATACAAATAAAATAAAAAAGAAGGTCTCAATATCTTTTCTAGCCTCTTTACGAAAATTATCAGAAATTTTATACTGATGGTTACAATCCGGGAATCCTTCGATGTACTGCATTGCTTGCAACTGTCCCCTGTACAATCAAGACCTTGCATTGCTTTTAAATTACACTATGACCGGACAGGTCGTTGAGACTATAAGAAAACAGTGACTTAAAGCCATAATTGGACAATAACTGTTGGATTTCTTCTCTCTTCGTCTCTCTAGTTGTGTCATGTATAGGTGAAACAACTTGAGCAGTCTCCAGGCATATACGTGTGATTGTGCAGTAGGTATAACATCGGAATCTTTTGTACCTTTATTATACAATATGCCAATTGCGAATAAATCTTCTGCTTTTATATATTATTTGAATCTCATTTCCCCATTAACTCCTCACAATACTACATTTGGTGTTGTTGGATTGGTTTGTTTTCAAATATTCGCTGATTCGTGATGTGTAGCCCTGATTTGAGCTAAAATATGCACATAAATTTAAAGTCTGATGTTAATATTCAAACCATTGTTTCAAAATAAGCCATTTTGATTATGTGATTGCGGTATTTCGAAGTGGCAATCTAACTTTCTTAAAATGTGCAGGAACTACTTAACCAAAACCCTAAGAAAGTATTGAATGTTTAATAAAATGGGTTCCTTTATCGGATGTTAGTGAACCTGATGTAACTGTTATCCGATTGTATAATCTATATTCTAGAAGAAGTGTTTATTTGCAGTTTTCTTTTTTATTAATTGACTCATACTAGATTTGTTCTTACTTTAACATTTTACTTGCATGTGAATACATTTGGCCTGCGCCTTTTCTATTTTGGTATATGTGGCAGTACTCTTATGACTTTGTAATATATTCTTGCTTGCTTTCTACTTTCCAATGTATTGTACAATAATTTCGACCACTGTTGCACACCTGTAATCGAAATACAGGGTCAAACTTACACCGCCCAAACAGCGTTTCTGAGCGTCTTGATTTGAAATAATAGGTAAGTTTAACTATGCTTATTCAACACTTATCTGCAAGTATAACCCAGCGTTAACCGGGCTTTCGTACCATTAGTCAATCGGTTATTAATTTTGACATCCGATTAGGAGCAAATATTTTGAGACATGCATCCATTGATATTTAGTTTAATGCATGACGTATGTTAAGTTATTGCCTTATACGCTGTCAAATGTAAACAAACAGCGCAGAAATATGAGATAACAGTTTCAGTCGCTAATAAACAAAACCCGATCGCTGTAGTCGATATAATTTTCAGAAGTCATCCATAGATAAAAGATTTTGACATTTTTGAAGACAAGGAAGTTGCTTGAATTTGATCTTAAGTACATTAACAAATTGTGCCAATACTTAAATGGTGATTAAAACCCACACACCTCTCTTCCTGGTAAAACGATTTTTGTATCTGTCATCGTATTGTTAGCACTGGACAGAGAACATTCAACTGAAATTAGAAAGTATCGCACAATCGCAAACAGCTTTGGTATATACTCATCTTTATTTAAGAAAATCCGTAACTAGTTAATGTTTAAAACGATGCATGCTGACTTAACATTTCTGCTTTAACTTCTGCATATCACCAAATTATTTTTAGTCCAGCTTTTTATTAAATGTCTACAGTTCAAACGCTTTCTGCGCTCGTAAATGTGTGCTTACGATCAGGAAGGGCAATCGTACAATGACGACGTTTTTTGATATTGTCTGATTTAAGTGATAAAATCGTAGGCATTGTTGACATTTACATCAGTAAAAAGGCTATCAGACGAATATAAGAAATAAGTTCTGATATTTGTTGTTTACAAAGGCATAAACGCTGTAGGCCATAAAGAAAGAAACGGGTTTAAACTTGTTTGGGGCCATTTTCCTCAAGTAGTTTTGAATTTTGTATAAAACATAGGACTTAAATTTTGAAAAACGTGAAAAACTGTTGAAAATTATTACTAAAATTAAAGCGTTATATACAAATTTCGGAAAGTTTTAAATATAATTACACGCTTTAAAAGAATCAAGGCGATGCTACATACAATCGAACTACAATTGTTCAAACGAGAATCTTCCGAAACAGTGACATTATTAGAAGTCACCTTTTCCCGAAAACGTTAAAAACCACCGATTCTTTTCATTCATCAAAATCTTGGCTCAATTCGAAGTCAATTTCAGTCCCAACTTAGTTTTAATGCTTTCCTCTTTCATGTTTTACCAAGCCTACCCTCAACACTGATGATCGACCTTTGCGTAATGTCACCTGTCGCAAAATACGAAGAAAGAGATTGCGCAATTACATCGATGTTTTGTATCGTAAGTTAGTTAGTTGGCGTTGTTAATTCGATATGGCATGCTTATAACTTTAACCATAAGTTACAATGTGTTATCAATTGAGCAGAGTGACAATCTAATGAAAGACTGATACATACTCGCTTTGTCTCTTAGCGGGATTATGGACTATCAGAGTGGGTAGGTAAAAATGCCAGCCAAAACCACCGTCCTCTCAAATCAATGCCATTTTTTGCAATCTTAGCTGAACAACCTAGAGAAGTACCCGGCAATGGGAGATACCGAGATTGCCTATAATTTTTTTTTTAATATTGAGCAACCCGGTCGTTATGTAGCCATTATGTAATATATGTTATGCACTGTATGACGTTAGTACAGACGACGATAACACATTTACATTTATTCAACAATGCATAAACACACATGCATCAATTTTGATATAACACATTTTTATTTAGCAAAAAATGTACGATAAACCAATAACTTTTTTTTCAGTTATTTTAAAAAAACGCTTCCTTTGCTTCACTGTACGGATAATATGGTATACACACTTCTTTTTGCAAACTACAGCTGAGAATTATTCGATTCAAAACAACAGACTTCTACAGGCAATTTGGACTTTTCCAACCTATGAATTTGATAAGGTAAATCATCGTTCGCGTCGACTTACATCAAGACCGAACTTCAATTGCATAGTTCTTAGCTAGCCCTTAAGATAGTGCATATAGCATAAAGCAGCATAAACCTGTTTTCTATTCGTAACTTCCTGGGAGATTCGTATTTTTTAATGACGTGTTAGTTACTTTCTTGGCAGTTGATGCCATTCGAGAGGCGACCACGGACACAAATGGTACTGTTAATCGAAGTTTTGCGTCCAAATTCATTCACCCGCCTAAATCCATCATGACAAACCACATAGAACCTCGTATCGCTGGCAACAGTCGTTTCTCCAGGAACCTCTGTGCCATTGACGTAAAACGATGTCCCGGGTTTATTATTTAGTTGGCATGCCACTGGAAAGAAAAGTATAAGATAAGATTGCAACGGAATTTACATTAAAGCATATTTCTAACACATTTATGAAAAATTTAAACCAGTACTGGACAGAGGTTAAACAAACAATTGAATTATTAACAATATACAATATAGACAAAAGAAAAATGTCTCAGAGTAGTAGATGCAGTCATGTTCCCGACTGAGGCTTTATGTGCTGCCTGTATTTCTTCCTTAGCTGTTGTGATTTGGTATTGGCCCATTTCTTTATACCGATTCCTTTTATGGAATACCATTTTTGGGGACAATAGTGCAGCAGGCAATAATTGAACAATAATGCAGCAGGCAATAATTGGACAATAGTGCAGCAGGCACTAATAGGAAATTGCAGCTATCCCAGAGAACTTTTTTCAGTTAAAGGCAGCATGGTAAGGTCTTGTTAACCAAAACGAGTAAGCCGCGCGAGGTAAATACGCAGCCTGCAATTACTTAATTATATAGCAGTAAACAACAAACACAGCAAAGTAACAGATAGGCTAGTTCCCTGTCTTCTATCGTAGCAACGTTTAGCATCAGAATTTGGTGCAAACAATCAAGAGCGTATTTACTTGATCTGCAGTAAAGCACGTGATTAGATAGAAATTATTTATAGAACTATTTATAGTTCAGTTATTGTTCCTTAATTAACCCTTTCCTACACGTATACGCCATTTTACGCCTTTACAAACCATTCACAATCATAAGCAGAATCTGCATAACTAAGGGTTTATCTGTAGACTGGTTAAGCCTTAAAACTATTATTACAAGTTGAACATACATTTATTAAAATCTTGTTATCTCTATTTAAGAAAAACAACAAAGCCAAGTGAATTTTCAAAATTATACATGAACTATGAATGAAAGGGTTTAAGTTATAGTCATTATAACAAACGACCTGGTTATTGTTTTATTTACTTTTAAGACCATGCATACCATACAAGCATGAATCGAATGAGAACTAGACTACATAATCTAACCGCTAGAAGAAAATTTTTAAAAACCTATGCAAACTTCGTCATCTGAACTATTTATTACCAATCTAAACTTACTCATTTTTGAAAATCGTTGTAAATATTACGATAGAGCTGGGATTTACAAATCTCTACTAAATAACTTTCCAGATGACCTGAAAGAACTTATCACAGTTACCACAAACACAAGAGATAACCGGTCATAAGCTTTAAATAATAGATTGTCTCATTTTTTTCTGTAAAACCACTTTAATAAAACAAAGATCTTTTGTCAACTTTGGTAACTCTATGTGGAATGACATGCCTAATAATATTCGGTCTGCAGGCACAATAAATATCTTCAAAAACGTTATCAAAAACTGTGTTATTATCACAGAATATGTAATTTTCTGTTGCATCATAAATTGTGTGACAGTCTATTACTGTTCATATCAACGTGAGTACATAATTTATAGATGCTGTTAATTTTGTTGTAGAAGGCCACATTGAAATAAGACTTTGTTATAACAGTGTTATGATTATATATCTCTATTATTATTATTATTATTATTATTATTATTATTATTATTATTATAAAAATTATTATAATTATTATTAATATTATTATTATTACTATTATTATCATAATTATCATTATTATTGTTGTTATTATAATTATAATTATTATTGCTTTTAATATTATTATTAATATTATTATTATTATTATTATTATTATTATTATTATTATTATTATTTTAATTATTGTTATTATTTTTATAAATTATTATTGTTATTATTATTATTGTTATTAATTATTATTATTATTATTACTTATTATTATAATTATTATTACTATTATTATTATCATTATTATTATTATGCCTCACATCCATGCTCTTTATTGTACTTACTGGGCCGACATTCTGGCAGGCTGGTGTCATTGTTTAGTGGGTTGACCAGAACTCCCAGCCAGCATATCATGCGTACTTGATCTTCCTGAACTTGCCTGGTCCCAAGATACATTTGATATCCATGCTTGCAACTCATTGTTATCTGTAATATGCAACTTATGAGTAAATGGAAAAGGGTGGCCAGGGACGGTCGTAAATTATTGTCATGAAAAGAGTTTAATCTTTCATAAAATTTGATACATTGTGTTACTTTGGGTAAGTTAATCATTAGCGAATGTGGCAACCTTCTAATTTAAAGGTCGAAATGTTTTAGCCTAACTCGGCGCTAAGTGACAATATTATTGATATTAATGTTAACACGGATAACGTATGCTGAAAGAATATGTTATTATTATTCACCTGAACACAAAGAACATAAGCTAGAGGAATGGAAAATATACAAAACACATTTCAAATGCAGAGAACTGATGTGTTGCTGCAAATTTTATAACAAAACAATCTAGACCGTAATACATAAAAATAATAAAATGATAAAATTTAAATCAAGAAAATTCTCTTTCTAAACAAAATAAATTTGAGATTATAGTGTGCTGATGATGTAAATGTTAATATAAAGGTGGAGAAAGCGGATATTAAGAACGACAGGAATTTATTATGCATGATATAACTGAGGTTCCGAAATCAAGCTAATAATCAGATAGAATGGAAAAGGATTACCACTGCAGCATGGGCTACATTTTGGCTTTCAGTGTTTTCAGTGAAAACGACTTCGTCTTGCAAGTCCGGAAGGTGGCATGGATCTATAAGAAATGAGATTCAAAGTAGAAGTCTGGCGGATGACAATTAACGAGGCCGTAGTGACATTGGTCATTATTTTCAAGCACATTATGTACACAGGGATAATATATAACAATATACAAAAGCTTATACAAAAATTATAGACATAGAGATTCGAAACAGATCTAAATTGAAACATGACTTTCAGTCTGTAAAAGCTGCTAGACGTCTTAAGTAGACATATAGAATGAATCCCTATCACCATTAAACAATTATGACATTACAGTCTTACCGGGCTCACAAGACACGGTAAGGTTCCATTTCCCTTTATAACATTTGTTTTGAATACTGTGATGATACGAGTGAAGATGTTCGTCGGTCAGTGTGTAGCCTTCTGTGCATGACATGTTGATTGTAGTTCCGCTAGCGACAACCTCGCCATCGATGCGTTTGTAGTAGACAGATGGCTCGAAAATGATGTCAGAACTGCTTGGAAGCACGCAGTGTCCTGTATTACAGATCATATGACTAAAAATCTGCGCTTCTTCTATGTTTATAATATAAACTAGGGGAAAAACGAAACGCAACCTTTTGGTCGATACAAATAAAGTTAATTTTGTTTTAACTGTGAAAAACATCTGCTAAAATATGAGTCACATCGGCAAGGGAATATGATACGCTTAACACTGTCCAAAAAAAGCATGCACAGAGCCACCAGAAACAGAATTTCGAAATGCACGTGCTGCAATTGCAGTGTACTTACTTCATGAAATAATTGAGTCGGGAGTTGCGTTACTTTTTGTCCCATAGTATATTTTAAATAGCAAACACAAACAACTAAATTTTTTTTCTTTGTGCGAGTTTATACTGAAATGTGTTTACTTAAAGATGAATCAAAATACAGACAATCGTTACTTCAGATGAGTCTTCGAAAAAAAGCTTAGAATATTTAATATATTAAAACAAACAACTGCATGTCTTACTTTCAACACAACCGTGGATAACTGACCAGTTCCCGAAATTGCAAGTTGTAATGTAGGAATCAGTAAACTCGTTAGTGGTGTCTACGAAAACTTCATAATCAGTTCTGGGATGGCAGGATGCCACAGCCTGAAATATGAATGGACAAAAAGAAAGTAGCAAAACGTCGTCAGGACACGCTTTCTTAATATTTTCTTATACACTGAAACGTTAGAAATCTGCTGCTTTTGTTAATTTAACGACATGGGCAAAACAATGACAACAACTTAACTACATATTGAGTTAACACTAAGCACTTTTTTGTATTTTGGACCCATATTTTACAAAACCTGAAAATATAAAATGGTGTTGTTTACACATGTGATGCTTGTAATAGGATCTGGAAGAGTAAAACACATTTGTGTATAAAGACAAGTAATAAGGGTGGTTTATTTAGCTGATTATAACAGTAGAATGACAGAAGATAACATGAAGAGACATGAAATGGAACCTTTTCATGGAACCTTTTCTCCAAATCCTCATTTTACGTTTAAAGTATAACCTTTATCTCAAATCTGATATGTATCTAGAAGATGTCTTCAACATTGGTGGTATACGGCAGGTAAATATTAATAAATATAAAAGTGTAAATAGTTCAACACTATGTATAATATTGCACATGTCTGGTTTTAAAATGCCAGAATATAGTAAATGCTGTATTTACATAAACATGAATCTAAAGTATGTTGTTAGCTATTTACCGCATCATTATGGCCAACTTGCTAATTTAATCGCCGAAAAATCACCGAAATAAAATAGATTGTGTAATATTGTATCTGTTTTAACTCCCGATGCAGGTGCTTACTGTTAGTTGTTTCACTTTGACGGGATATTGTTATTTACACTGTTTGTTTGATAGAAAAACCTTCAGGAAGTGCGAGATTGGAGCGCTCCACAAACCAGGTTTAAGCACCCCAGTCGGCCCTTTTGCCGACTGACCGTTCCAAGACGGTTTTTTATGAGTGTTATGTCTCGTCTCTGTCTTTTTGTCACATTTACATTTACCTTGTTTGCTTTTGTCTACTGGTAGATAAAATTTAAATATTTGTGAAAATTTTGATAGGATCTTTTCTCATTTACCTATTGTAGAAATCTTGCCTTGTATAATACTTCATTTACTTGTGGGAACATGTATTTAGCTTACCTTTACGCCATGCTCGAACCAGGGACCGATGTTAAACCGATCGGACAAATGAAGGTATGGGTTACTTGTTCTACTAGGCTCACTGCATGACTCTGTGTAACAGTGAGAACAGAGAACATGTCAAACAAAAGTAGTACAATTGGTATAGAAGTTGAAATCAGATTAAGATATTAGTATGATATGTGAAAGTGTGTGTTTCTGTCATTTTGTTCTTTATTAATCTGACGTAAAAAGACCAAGATGTCTAAGACGTACGAACAACACATGGTGTCCTGATCACGTACAGGTTTGTATCGCCATACAGAAGGCACAGCTGGACAAAGGTCGTGTTTCTTTTCACTGACTTCGTGAAAAGAAACCATCTGTTTGCTTATAAAAATTAAATTGCATTATTTAAATACACATGTTTCGTATTGATGATACTTACTGGGAAAACATTGCGGAATCCTCATTTTACCGTATGAACATTTTCGTTTGACAAATGGCGTTTGGGAAGTTAATTCATGATCGTCCATGCAAGATATAGTCACGGTCTCCCCGTGTGGAATTAGCCGACCCGCTATAGATTCGTTCTTATACGACATCACGTGATTACCCAAAACTTTCCGTACGTCACATGGCTCTGGAAAAATACAACATTTATTTACATTTTTACTATAGTTAACGCTGTCACGGTGGCAGAGGCGTATTTGCTTAAGGGAACACACTATCTGTTGATACAAATCATGTAAAATCTGATGAGTTAAATATATATAGAAGTGTCAATTTGTCTAGATAAACACGAACGATGACAGCCATAGAATAACGTGGAGATAACGGCCGACTATATTGCTTTTTAACGAAGGAACATTTGGAACTGCAATCAGGACATAATAAAAGAAACACACATATTTTTTTTAAAAGTACGGTATTCGGAATTGACGTGGTTAAAAAAGCGTTTAGTGTGTATGTCATTATGACATTTATAGTCCAAATGTTCATTATCACAATTTATAGGTTTTGTTATTTTTTTAATAAAAGATTGTATGAGGGGAGGAAATGAAATATTGTATATATTTTTGGTCACTACTGCCTTACTGTGTTATGATAGCTAACTAAATAGTGAATGAATCCTATTATGTAAATGATAACTCGCTAGGTGTATATGCCTATAATACAGAATACAGTTTGCTAATACTTGTTTAACTTTTTCTTATTTTTATAGGTCATCTATTGAACTTAAAGACCCTAGACCGAGACCCTTGGATGAAAGAAACATCAACACCACAGAACTCAAGCCGTCAGCAAACAGAGCCGGGATAAGTCGTTAATACTGTCTGCGTCATTGTGTCAGTATACAAATTCCATGTTCATTATTATGTAAAATTATTAGGTGTAATCTAAACAGTATATAATTAAAATGATCAATTATGACATAAAACTACTTTTTTTCTCCTACATACGACATCTTCTTAAAATCATAAACATGTTTTTATTAGATAGATAACATAAGATTGCAAGTGATTAAAGTCATGAGGTGAGGTTTGGGAGACCTTCTTGTTGTTTTTATCTGGTATCTGGTGCAGCTTGCTCCATGTAGAATATGTTACATGTTATTGTCGTTTCTCATCAAGTATCTCTTACCTGGCACGCATTCAGCGATCTTTGGCACCCATGTGCCATTGTTGTTCGTGGACACTCTGTCATCCTCGTTGTCCAGGTATACGTCTCTGAAAGCACGCCTGTCCGGGTCACACTGAACTACTACGGACTGATTGTGGCGAGCATCGAACCCAGGTCTTAGCTGACCTTTTCGATAAGGGGCGTAGCGATAAACCGTTCCATCCTTCACATGAGGAACTGCCGCTCGTTCTAATAAAGTAGATATTTTAATGCACTAAATATGTTCACGCGTACATGTGTACTGAAAAGTATATCAATTAAAAAACAGTTGATTGATGTAATTTTCCATTTTTAATTTACGACAGCGATGCAAAGTGGGTCTTGAAAGCTGGTCATGCTTGGATCATTTTATGAGCCTGCAGATTCGAGCCAAAAGAGTAGTCAATCAAATTTCACAGAAATCAATAATAAATGCATATACTACAAATCGCCGATTTATCCAAGCACGTTGCTTTGAGTCCCGTACGTGTACACCCATTCTATTTATCGAGGTCTATCTTGATAAACAGCGCGTCGGTCGATCGACGCTTTTGATCATTAAAACAGAAGTTGGTGATATTTACTTGCCTAATAAGGCGCGGTAATCCAAAATGCCATTTACTTATTAATGATATATATACAATTTAAAACATACGAAGGCAGTCTGGAAAGTCTTCTTTCTTCAAATCCCATTCTCTATTTGGTTGGCAAATTGTTTCCATTTGTGCTGATGGGAAAAGGTCGAAGGTCTCGTTACATCTGTATAATACAACAACAACGAGTACGTCTACGTGCAAGCAAGTTCAATCCGGTTCAATATCTACACATTAATGAAACACATTCAGTTACAGAGGACTGTTTTCTAAATGGTAAAATGTATTCTTGCGAGTAAGCAAAATCTCTTGTGCGAGATACGAAACGCCTACGCAGATTTAATAACACATACTTAACATGCCATTTTAAACATGTGGATTTACATGAAGAATATGTTATACAAATAATTTTAGAATACATAAATTCAAAATGTGTTCTCAAGGACACAGATATGTACATTTTAGCAGTGATTCCTTTATATATTGTGAAATAAGATACGACAATGTGTGGCCTGTAAGGTGCCCTGTAGGTACTTTACAGACAAGGTGGATTGTGTCTAGAGGATGTAGATTTTCGTGTGTTTTTTAATTAATTTTTCTAATTGCTTTTAGGTTAGCTTCTTATACTCAAGCTGTATTGCATTCATTTAAGCCTAAATTGACTATGTGTTTTGCAATACATCAAAAACTTGCCAAGGAAGGCGGGAACATAATATGAACGACTGTGCCAATAACATGCAAAGAATTCATTTAAATTGGGCATATTGTGCACTGTATCTCGGTTCATAGATACGATTGTTCAAAAATACATCTATGATACAATATGTAATGGTTTTTATGCGACAAAACGTGTGTCTGTCGGATATTTTGGACGGTGCCGCTTGCGTTGTGAGGAACTTGATTGTCGGAGGCACGAAAGATTGGAGCTGCATGACCTTTACTATTCGCGGCCAGTCTTCATATCTTGGAAAATGTTGTGTGGGCACAGAAACAAATATGTATGTCGAGAGGAAATAGACCTGTCTGTTGTGTCGAGGCATGCTTCAACTTAATATTTTAATCTCGTCAGACTAGACGTTCAAGCGATTGGCACAAAAGAACGGTGTCATTTGTGGAATGCGTTAGAAATTTGGGAATCGGCTGTTGTTGTAGTTATTACGTCTTTCGTAACTCCAGCGTGGTATCCGGACAAATCTATTCCGCAAAAAATGGTCGAGGTGTTGCGAGTTATTTGGTTTTACAGATTTGTACCATTTCAACTTCTTCAACTTCTTTACCACATATACAGTAACGTACTGATTTTGGCAACTTCCAACCACATGGGTTTAGCAGGTTTTATTCTAACCTGTTAGCAGTGTTTTGTTTCATTTATGGTATGAAAGCTCAATTAATCTCAGTCTAACGTTACCAAAAAAAAAAGAAATAAAACAACGGTGCGCTCGAGATCACACGGGAGTGTTGTTGACAAAGTACCTAACTAGGAATACATTTTGAACTGGTATTTTGGTCTCGTCCGATAGTATTTGCGTTAGTAAAAATGCAATAAAAGAGAAGGTATTGTAATGTCAATAACATAATATTATCAGATGGTAGTGACTGTGTTGTAACTTATGTCCGAATGTATAATCTATATTTTGGAAGGCTTTTCTTGCAGCTGAAGCCTTGCCTGCTTTCTAAGACGCTGTACAATTTTGTCTTTATTCACACACTTTTAATCGCTTACTGGGTTACACTTACACCATTCTACCAGTTTTTTTATTTGCTTTGATTATGATAAAGTATATCGCTTTATAGCATAGAACAGTCTCCGAATGTCGACGATCTTATATTGTGTTCGCCAGAGTGTTGATAGATCCAGAAAAAAATCAACAATTTAATCTAAAGATGTGCAGGCCACAACAAGCAATTACTCTTTTCTACTTCTACTTTAACTCTGTTTAACTTTCTACTGTTTAACTCTATTTTCGGCGACAAAGTCAACCCTCTTTGCCAGTTTCTAGCCGGTAAGTGCTGGGTTTGCTCCAGTTCGTGTCATGCTTCATCTCGATGCATAGCCAAATTTACATTTATATAATACTGATTGTATTTGTCAAATTAAAACTATATTCTACAATCGTAATAGGACTTTTTCCCTTTTCACATGAACAGGATGCTACAACCACTTATTTTTTTCTGGTCATGTTTGTTCTTGATTCAAAAAGTTAATTTCAATTATAATCAACCGTTTTTGTGTATATTTTTTTAAACACTATGTGGACATTCTTTTTTCAATGACGTCACTACTTTCGTCATAACTTATCAAACATCAGCGCTTGGACATTGTGTATTCAAATAGATCGGGTTTCTTTTCATTGCTTTCATTTGAGAAACCCATCAAGAAGTGCGAGGTTAGAGCTATAAAAACAGGTTTAAGCACCCCGGTCGGCCCATATTGCCGAATGACCGTTCCAAGGCGGTAACTGTCGGGTTTGCTCTTTTCGTTAAATGACTCATCACAAATTTGTTCTTACTTTTCACTTGGCTTGCATGTGAAATACCTTTGTCCTGTACCTTTTAGAGTTTGGTATATGTTGCAGTGCTCATAGGACTTTATCATATATTCTTATTTGTCACATTTTTGCTTTGATAAATACACATCTTTGCCGTGTAGCTTCGAATTGACAGTCGTAGTATATTCAACAGAATGCAACAGAAATGAAATTTAAAAAATGCTGGTAAATATAATTCAGAGAATTCGAACATGAATTGAATACTTATCTTACATAATTTAGTAACTGTTAATATTAACTTTCTATTGATCATGCATGATAATAAAAAGGAGTATTTGTTTGAGGGCGTTGCACACACATGCTATTTTAATTTGTTACCGGCCATATCAAAATCAGTCTAAAGTCGTAAAATTTATATTTTTAGCATTTATATTTATTTTTAGAGCATAAAAATATCTTTAAAACGATACAAGAACCATCATGATACTATGTTCCTGTGGAAAGTTATTCAAATTTAAGTAACACAGTTTAAGGCCTAAAACTACACATAAATGTGGAGAAAACGGCACTGAAAGTTTTTGTAACATTTTGGTCTGTACTTAAAACGAAGTACCATAGCAACCAACATTCTCTATATAAATTACACCATCATGTCATACATTGTTGGAAAGAGAAAACACAATCCTATTTTATGCACATACTCATTTATTAACAAAGCAACCATATAATGCATCACTTTTGAAAAATTAATAATTTTAATTTTGATACAATTTACGTGGTTAATTCACCATTCCGTAGCAATAATCATTAAAATCATTAAAATGATACGATCATCTAGGCACAATGGTTATGACAGTATCAAGCCAAAGTATTTAGATGTAAGTTTAGACACAATGTGTGTATAATACACTTATCGATTATAATACTAACAATAATGCTCGAATAATATTTATTCGAACTTTGAACTTTTAATTTGATGATATCAAATTCTCCGGCTACCTTACTTTTACGACAAAGAATCACTTTTACCACATGGAGATACGTTCAAGTAAGCGGACTTGTTGTGTTTGCTCTTTTTTAATGACTCAATGACTCACGATTTCTTTTTACGTTTACATTTGGTTTGCATGTGAATACCTTTGTCCTGTGCCTTTTCGGGGTCTGGTATATGTTGCAATGCTCATAGGACCTTGTCATATATTCTTATTCATGAAATGGAAAAATCGTTTGACCTGGTTTTACGTGACTTCTTACTTGCAGTGTTAAATTTCTGCAGGACTGTAAATGAAAACATTTAATGGTGGCTGGAGACCTGGTTCGAGTACTTGAGCACTTATGAATGTCAAGTGGTGAAATGTATACCAGTGTTGTTGTGCAGAATCCCTGCATACAAACTTACAAGAAGCGCCAATTGTAGAGTCGTAAAGCCGACACTATTTTAAAACTACCCTAAAATATATAAAATCGAATATACGGTTATACACATTGATAAGACATTGGATCGACACTTATATTGTTGTAAAGACGTACAACTATAATGGTAAATAACACTTGAGACCACAAATGCAAGGATGTTTTGTTCACATTAGGTTACATCCGCCCTGAAATTGTTATACTATTCTCGTGGGACTATTTTTTGTGTTAGATAGTATTCATTTTCTTAAAATCGAAGCAACTATTCTAAAATAATGCACGTTTACATAACATTGTAATAGCAAAGCGATTCCGCCACCGTCCGATAAATGATGATGGGACGTTACTTTAATAAACAATTCTTATTAGCTATGTGCTTTATAACTGCAGGAACATTGAAATACGATCCTGTTGAATAAAATGTACAGAAACATTAGCTCAAAGTAAACTCTAAAATGTTTTGTCGGTTTTTAGAAGATATGATTCGGGAAGATTTCCTTACGTGTCCAGATGACAGAACATTTTAATAATGGACGGGCATAGGTCTGAAATGACGAGGAACTCGTGCATTGCAGGATCCTGGACAAAGTCAAGCATACGAAACATATAGAGAAAATATCTCCATTGCAAAACAGGAAACTATTAGCTGAGTAACTAGTAGATTGCGTTAATGTATGTCGCGTGATGTCAGTGATGTCAATAGTATAATTACTACTACTGCTACCACCACTACTACTACTACTTTTTATAATAATAATCCTAAGTATTTAAGTCTGTGGTGCAAAGAACTTGCCCATTTACAGTCTATAAAAGAAGTAACGGCATTTCAACAAGGTAAAGGTTTTATTCGGCGTTAAGATCGCTTTGTGCGATGAAAGCCATGTGGCGATATTTTAATTGTGAATGTTTCGTGAATGGTGATAGTTTGCGTTTCTGCTTATCATTAAGACGAAATGCTTAAATGTTGAGTGTTAATAATCATGTATTTGTTTTTGTAAAAAAACGTATATATTAAGAAATAGTCAAATATAAAATAAAGTATTATATAATTATTGTCTTTGATGGTGTGTTTGTGTGTATATGTGTGCAGGTGAGCGCGTATCCGTGTGCGTGTGTCCGTGAGCTCGCGTGTATGTGTGTGTGCGTGTGTGAGGGTGGGGTGGTGGTGGGGGTGGGGGTGTAAACCTTGAAAAAATTATTAATAGTGTACTTGTATATAATAAAAAAAGAACAAACATGATTATTTAACGGCGTGGCGTTTTACTTACACGAAGAAAGCACTCACTCCTACCGATCTCGGGTCATCCGTGTAAATGATTTCACCATTGTGGAGGGAATATTCTATCTGAGGGCATGTTGTTGGCACTGTTTTGACAGAATAACATTCATGCATTAGGCATTCTGAATACAAAGTAGTTCATTAAAACAAGACGTGCAAAGTCGTTCCACAGATGTTTTGCTGTTTTGTTTTTGTAGTTTTTTGTTTGTTTGTTTTTTTTTTCTATTTTTTCGCTTTTAATCACCTCGTCAATAGGTGTGTGGGGGTCGAGGTCATCCCCCTTCACACCGTACAAACATGGCGTTTACTAGTTATAACTAAAGAGGCAAATCAAGACAACAATTGTAAATTTACATTATAACAAACAAACACTAACAACAACAACAAAAACCCAGTTGTTACATGCATTCATACAATTTTGTTAGAACCAGTAATGGAAATATGATAGTATTAAAGTTTGACAAAGCTGATATTTTATTAGCGGTTAAGTATCTATAAGTATAAAGAAACAGAGTATCTTTATTTTTTCTTTGGGATAAAATTCCTATATAATTCTTATACATGTAGTTATAGTAAGCATTACAGTCAGTAATATTTTATCAATTGATAAATACTCTTATAAACGTAAGTTTCTTATATAATGGATGAGTATTATAACACAATTCAATGAGGAATTTCATCAGGACTTCCCTATTATAAAGAATATTTCATCTTTTGCAAGCAAATATATATATTTCTTCCATTCAAGAAGAAGCATATCTAACTGCTCTGATGTATTCATTGAACCAAGTAACACCGATGAACTATCTACATTATAATGTAAGTTATGATCACCTAATATACAGCTTAAATAATGGAGCACATCTTTTACATTTACACATTCATAAAACAGGCGTGACAATGTTTCTTCATTCGTATGACAAAATGAACAAAAAGGTGTGTCCACAATATTCAGGTTAGACATCAAATAATTAGTACCAAGGAGTCTAATTCTTGTCTGAAACCACTGAGAGTAAGTATTTTTTGTATTTTGAAAAAAAAAAATTGTACATATACTTCCAATCAAAACATATATTGCTATAAAAAGTCTCCCATTTTTTTTGCAAGTTGAAGTTTCATTATTTTATATAAAGAGTTTTATTATTTTTTCTCCTATAGCGATAGGTTCATTAAAGCATTCAATATCATTTTTGGCATATGTCAATATGAAAGTTCTAAAGCTGTAAAAATGTAAAAAAAACTTTTCTTTTTTTTTCCTATACAGCGCTCAATATCTTCTTAGCTCATAAACTTTCCATCTCTTCTCACTACATCTTTAACAAGCCGTATCTCCCGTTTATACATACTATCACTATGAAAGATTGGTTAGGATGAAATAACTCATTATAAAACAAGAGCATGTTTAAAAACATATCCAGCTTTTCTATTTTGAATTTTCCAATAAATGTAATATAAGCCTACAACACATCTTTCCAGAAACTGTTTTTTTTTTATTTGCACATCTGGTCTTTGGCATAACCTGATCCACAATTCACAACTATGTCGAACAATGAATACCATTGTACACCACTATTTGTTACACATTTGTTTAACCATTTAATTTTTAAAACACCATTGTAGGCATTAAGGTCTACCATTTTGAGCCCACCTTCATCATATTCTTTAATAATTGTATTTCGTTTTAGTTTTAGTTTTCCTTCCAATATAAAGTTTCTGGAAAGTTCATTTAATTTTTTGAAGTATATATATTCATGGTTTATGAGACATTTAAGTATTTGAGTTAACGTGGGGGTATTAAAGATTTTACAACGGTATTTTTTCCAGTAAGTGTCAAATGTCTTATTTCTAATGTAGCAGCTTTAGTGTCATTTTCAAAAATGCTTCTTCATTATTCAGTGATTACATCTTGTTTAGATCAATATTAAAAATATTGCCTAGTAATTTAAAATGTGTTTTTCCCCAAGTCAGTTTCCATTTTGTTTTATTGATCTTGTACTGTATTTGCTTGCACGTATCCAGATCAGTTTTGTTTTATCATAGTTTATTTTAAGGCCAGATATTATACTTCATCTATGAAGAACACTTAGCGCCATATTTGAAGCTTTTTCAAAACCATCTAAATGAAATATGGTATCATCTGCATATTGTCTTATTTTATATTCATCCCCAGCTATCCTTAACCGGCCGCAATAGCTCAATTGATAGAGCGTCGGCTTGCGGATCGGGAGGTCGTGGGTTCAAACCCCGGCCGGGTCAAACCTAAGACTTTAAAGTAGGTAGTAATGGCTTCCCTCCTAACACTCGGGGCTAAGGGGACAGCATTACGCCCGACTCGTCGGTGTCAGTATAATAGACCGGCCGGGTTCAGTCCATGGGCACCTCATAAGTGCCCCTGTGCTATAAATGATAGAAATGTCGCTGCACAGTATCGGCCAAAATGCCGGCAAATCCCATCCCATCCCTAACCTTATTCCCTTTATATGTTATTTTTAATTTTCAGAGCAAGTAGATAAGATAGATAGATAGATGGATGGATGGATGGATGGATGGATGGATGGATGGATGGATGGATGGATAGATAGATAGATAGATAGATAGATAGATAGATAGATAGATAGATAGATAGATAGATAGATAGATAGATAGATAGATAGATAGATATTAGACAGACAGACAGACAGACAGACAGACAGACAAGGTCCTTAGTGAGAGAGTGCTAACCTGAATCATCTTGTTCACTCCTTTCAGCAGCCACGTAGAAGATCAGGAGACAAAAAATAAAAAGGAAGCGCGTCCATGTAACGATCGTCATTTCTTTCGGCCAGAGCCTTCTGTAGGCGAACGGACGTAACAATAAATACACACTAAACCCTTATGAGAGTATATTGTTGTGTATCCGCTTAACGGGACAAGTCTCATATAATGTACACAGACCCTTGGAATAAGCTTGTATTGTACAAGTGCCTGAGTCCAATTAATCCCCTTGTAATAAGTGTTTCGAGGAACGTGAACTTATGGTCTTGCTTTTACAAGGAATTGTACTTGACTCTGCTTCCTAGATTGTGTTAAAGACCTTCGCTTAAAGAGGTCTGGTTACAGTTTTGCGTTATGCACATACGGTTAGTATTTCGTTTTTGTTTTTGAGTTGCATTAGATGCCTTTATACGAATGACGTATTGTTCCGAATGCAAATGTCTATGATGTAAGGGTTTGTTTGTTGTTTTTTCGTGTGTTTTTACGTATTCTTTTATGGGTTTTTTCTTAAGTTGTTGATTTGCGATCGCTTAGACTAAAATAGGAACTTTTTAGGCTTTTGATTATCTGACCAATCTCAAAACTACATATTCGGTATGAAAAAAAAAGGTTACAAGCAAGCGATTACAATATTATGCCTATTACTTTTTTTAAGTATCAATCAAATGTTTGTGTTTTAGAAAATTAAAACACACAAACATTTGACAAAATCTGATCAGTCTCTCCTGGTTAAAATACATATTCATATGTATGGCAAGATATGAACTATTGCACTCTTCTGATAATAAACAAAATTCATTTACCTGCAATTGTCGGCAAAAATAAGATAATTTGATTTTACCGGCGTCATTTCCAACGAATATTCCATTCTTTTTTAAATGCACATTTCCTAGAACACTATATGCGGTTTAAAAAAAATCATGTTTCAATCAATCTCACTAGATATCACTTACAAAATGTAAGATCTGATGACAGCCAGCAAATACCGTCTATAAACAACACTGATTTTCCCTCGATAACTGTATTTATAACAGCCAGTCAGAGAGCGTAATGCATAACGCTTTCGGTAATGGCCGCTATCGATAATGCATTCTCTCACCAGAGGGCGTGCTACACAAGCTTACACCTCTGTCAACGCCCGGTGTACAAGATTCTTGTACAAAATATAAATAATAAATAAAATGCTCGTGAGATTATTTTGATCTCTGTATATTTTACTTAAAATGAAAATGGGTATTTTTATTTTTTTAGAACAATGTTTAAGATATATTTTAACCCAAATTTTCGGGGAACTATTTTGCGGAGGTAAAAATTAAAAAATAAGATCACTATCACGTGTATGAGAACTACTTTTCCCGGCGTTGACAGAGGTGTAAGCGAAACTTGTGTAGCACGCCCTCTGGTGAGAGAATGTCGATAATGCAGTAGAAAAGTGTTTGACAAAGCTAGGAATTCGCTCGTAAGTTAACTTTCAACCTGAAGATGTTACTGATGTTGAAACAAATGGGATACCGAATACACAAATCCTGTCTTCAGTGACACGAGTCTTGCGAGGAGTGTCCATGTTTACATTTCTTTGTAAATGGCCGCAGCCATTAAAATGATACGTTCGGAACGCTTCGGATCATCATTTACTTTTGCGATTTTGTAGGCGATAATCTGATTGGTTAGGAAGGTTTTATTGACTTGTCGTCAGATCCTGATAGCAGAGCCGTTTTCAGGATATGATTTTAATCAGATTGAGTGTTTAATATTTGTGTAAATCATTTGGCTTGTAATAGTTTCACACTAAGATATTTTAAAATTAAATTCGTAAGTGAAGAATTTTATTACATAGACGTTACTGACTGATTGCATCATATCCTAGTTAAGTATTGGTCTTTATTCTCATTGATAATGCATCCAATTTCCACGTTGCTGTTACATGTGAATTTAACACCACTTTAACAAAAACATGGATTAAAAGCTAATTATGGATGTCCAATCGAACGTAATCCCTATTCGAAATATACATAATCTCCATTGCCTCGGAGGGCATAATAACACAGAAAAGTGAGAATCTTTATTTTACCACATTTAAAAAAATCATAATTTTCTGTCCCTTTACGTCTATAAAGAAAATGATAAAACTTAATGACCAAATATAAAACTACATATTCCCTAAAAGCCATCTAGGAAATGCCCTTGACTGGAAAATGCCCTTGACTGGGGGATGCCTTTGACTGGGGAATGCCCTTGACTGGGGAATACCCTTGACTGGAAAATGCCCTTGAATGAGGAATGCCCTTGACTGTGGAATGCCCTTGACTGGGGAATGCCCTTGACTGGAAAATGCCCTTGAATGAGGAATGCCCTTGACTGTGGAATGCCCTTGACTGGTGAATGCCCTTGACTGTGGAATGCCCTTGACTGGGGAATGCCCTTGACTGTGGAATGCCCTTTACTGGGGAATGCCCTTGACTGGGGAAAGCCCTTGTCTGTGGAATGCCCTTGACTGTGGAATGCCCTTGACTGGAAAATGCTCTTGACTGGGGGATGCCCTTGACTGTGGAATGCCCTTGACTGTGGAATGCCCTTGACTGGAAAATGCTCTTGGGGGGGGGATGACCTTGACTGTGGAATGCCATTGACCGTGGAATGCCTTTGACTGGAAAATGCCCTTGACTGTGGAATGCCCTTGACTGGGGAATGCCCTTTACTGCGGAATGCCCTTGACTGCGGAATGCCCTTGACTGGGGAATGCCCTTGACGAGGCCCAGTGGATTTCATGACAGTGGTCCCAGGGTACGTGGGTGGGGGTGGGAGAGGGGGGGTGTCATTACGTTATACTTGATGCAATATACTACCCTTAATTAGAAAGTGTCAGAAACTACAAAGTAATCATTTTGTAATGCATCGATTTTATTTAAAAATAAGTAAATCTTGTATGAAATAACAATTTAAACCTAGCACAGTAAATAATACATTATAGTTTTGTAAATAGTGTTTCTTTAGTCGTCAAACTTAACTTCTGTGCCCTTCTTTGACGATTTTGAGGACATATTTCGTTCATTTTTCTAACTCGGAAAATAACCCCTTCTGTTATACTGTTTCAACCAGTATAAATGCCTTCCTGTGAAGATTTCCGTGCGACCAGGAACGTGACAGGATAGTTCTTATTCTCGTGAAGGACATAAGACAAAGTCTGTATTATATAAAGCGTTCTAACTATTAACAATATTTTGACATGCAGACGACAAATGCTCACTGTATTATTTATAACACTTTAATACGAAATCCAAGGCCACGTTGTTATTGTATGGAGCAATCATCGGACGCGATTCATGTGGCTACTCAAGCACCATTTCCTGTAAGCAATTTGCTGTTTCACGTATGTACTTCAACATATCGGCCCTACTGATATTTGGTCGTGCCTTTGTTCTGTTCCGAACGTTTATGGAAAAAGACGAGATGTTGCGTTTCTTAAACCACCACGGTCTGTTTAAAAGTACGTGTTAAGGGTCCCTGGACTTTGCAAAATATGTAAATATAATGAGGCTTCGCTTTTACACTTCCTCTTTAGACAAGTGTTCTTCATTCAAAAAATTAATTTCGTTTACATTCAAGAATTCTATCATAAATAATCTCTCTCTCTCTCTCTCTCTCTGTCTGTCTGTCTGTCTGTCTCTCGCTCTGTCTCTCTCTCTATCTCTCTCTGTCTCTCTACGGTCCTTCTCCTGTTCTCGTCGCTCTCTCCCTCTCTCTGTCTGTCTCTCTCTGTCTGTCCTCTCTCTTTCTCTCTCTCTCTCTCTCTTCTCTCTCTCCTCTATATATATATATATATATATATATATATGGTACAATGATTGGTGTCATTAATATATATATAGATATAATATTATAGATATATATATAATATAGAGTATATATTATATATATCTATAATATATATATATAGATATATATATATATCTATATATTAGACTATAGATATAGTATTATATAATATAATAATATATATAATATATATTATATATTATACACACAAAAGGCAAAAGGGAAGTTTGTTTAATGTATTCATTCAGTTTTCCTTTAGATGCCATTGAAAATGCCTTGATATGTACGTATAGTAATTTACTCAAAGTTGGCAAAAGTTACTTTGGTAACATTAAATGGTGAGGTCATTAAACAGTCCGAATCGAAGGACAGTGGAGGCTTAATCTTCTCTATAGCCGATATATTACACTATGATGAATATTGTGGTCAAAATCTGTACATAGGTAAATAAGAAAAGGTCCTATCACAATTTCACAGATATTTAAATTTTTATCTACCTGTAGACAAAGGCAAACAAGGTAAATGTAAATGTGACAAAAAACACAGAGACGAGACATAACACACAAAAAGAAAAACCATCAGTTACCGCCTTGGAACGGTCAGTCGGCAAAAGGGCCAACTGGGGTGCTTAAACCTGGTTTGTGGAGCGCTCCAACCTCGCACTTCCTGAAGGGTTTTCTATCAAACAAACAGTGTAAAGTGACATAACTAACAGTAAGCACCTGCATCGGGAGTTAAAACAAATATAATGAACATATGTACATACAAAATAACTAGTAATAAAACAACATATGTACAGTATGTACAGTAGATAAAAGCCGCGGCAACCGAAAAATTCCAAATGAGAGAGTAGTTATTATAAGAACCATATAATGACGTCACAAATGCCATGACGTCATATGCCAAAAGTGTCAAAAGTGAAATGTAAATAATACGGAAGAAATAATAGAATTTTAGAAAATCAACAAAATTAAACGTAGTATTGTTTAGAGTTAATACGTTTAAAAAACATATCAAAAACGCCAAGGATTTATCCGCAGTTGACATATTATATAAGATAAAGGTACAAAAAAATCCCGATGTTATACCTACTGTGCAATCTCACGTAAAGGGTATGGAGACTGCTCAAGTTGTCCCACCTATATAGGGCACGACTGGAGCGATGAAGAGACAAGAAATCCAACAGTGACTGTCCAATTATGGCTTTAAGTCACTGTTTTCATATAGTCTCAACGACCTGTCCGGTCATCGTGTAATTTAAAAGCAATGCAAGTTCTTGACTGTAAAAGGGTCAATTGCAAGCAATGCAGTACATGCACGTTGTTGTTAAAGTTGAAATGTAAAGATCTGGGTTTAAAGAAAGATTTACACATTTTTATATAACTTGCCTACAGGCATTAGAGAAAAGACATTGATTAAAAAATTTTCGACATGATGTCGAAAGAAAAAATTGTGTTTGAAGAAAAGTATTGCTTCAAATGATATTATCTCAGGCGATTGGAACGCAAGAGTATTAACAAATTTGATTATATTAACGATGGCATAGTTCGATAACGATGATATTTTTTCAAAAGTTTATTTTGCAGATATACCTTTGCCGAGATGTTCTCACTGTTATAAATGAATCTCGTACCAAATTACTGAATGCGGGTTTGTACATCGACGAGCTTTAGAATACTCATTGGACGAGTGTTTGATGGTGGGGTTGTTAAAACTTATACTTGTATAAAACCAATTGGAAGTAGTATAGTTGACTTTTCTTGATTCGAAAAATTAATTTCATTTACTATTAACGTTTTCTGTAGCTTTTCTAATCGAAATAATACCTATCTTTCTTCTAAACACTATGTGGACATTATTTTTCAATGACGTCACTGCTTTCGTCATAACTTGTCAAACAAAACGTCAGCGCTTGGACACTTATTCAAATGGCCCAGTTTTCTTATTATTGCTTGCATTCGAGAAACCCGTCAGGAAGTGCGAGGTTAGAGCTCTGTAAAACCGGTTTAAGCACCACAGTCGGTCCATAATGCTGACTGACCGTTTCAAGGCGGCAACTGTCGGGTTTGCTCTTATTGTTAAATGACTTATCACAGATTTGTTCTCACTTTTACATTTGGCGTGCATGTGGATACTTTGGTCCTGTGTCTTTTCAATTTTTGTATATGCTGCAATGTTCATAGAACTTTGTCTTATATATTTGTATGTGTTATGTAAACCAGGCCTAGTGTAGTAATTTACAAACTTCAAAGTATGTGAGCCTAAAATACCTTCTGTCCACTGTTCAGTAAGCTTTGCAATACGCAAGCATATGCCAAATACAAAAACACGATCATAATAATTATAAAGTTAAACATATGGAAGATTATAAAGACGTTTGAAACACATACCAATCAGCTTCATATCTAGATGTTTTGATAGAGGAAGACAATATGGGAACATTTAATAATTTAAAAGAAGAGATATAACACTTATTTTGAAACTAATCTGTGGTGCGCTGGTGGTTCCACCCAGATATACGTCTGGGGTCTTCCTCCGTCATTAATTGGCTGGACGTCGCCAATATGACCATAATTATGTCGGTGCGATGTAACAAAAAACAAAACAAACACACTGAACATTTTTGTTGAGGATACAATTGAAGACAACATTAACGGCGTTTATTACTTTATCTTCAATGTAAGAGTGTGTCTGTTTGATAATGGATATATTTTTCTGTCATTCTAGCTTTTGGACCTCCTTCTGTTTGTGTTTAATTGTTATAACGTCATTATGGCGAGAGACTGAACACAGTCTAAGCCTAAATAAAATAGCTCTGTTCTGTTTATAACCATGGCATTCCTTTATATATGAATATTGGTTCATGACAAATACATGTAAAACACAAATAGAAGTACGTACAACTGCTCGACTGATAGGGAAAATATCCATCATCACACAGACGCGCCTATAAAACATCTTTGCATACGATTGTCTACATTTATTGGCATATAAGCATTTAACGCTTCTTTATTCAATCCCAAACTGATAAACTGTATCAATATAACATCAACGACTAATGACAATTTGATATCTACACAAAGACATAAATTATAATTATTTATATTCGTATGAATAACCCACATTATTACTCTAAATTATATGATATAATCCTAAAATGTATACGAAAAGTCGCCTAGATTTTATACAAAAGTCAACGATGATCGCGATGTCAGCTCTCAGTAAAAAATATATCCTAAAAGGAAACCAGGAAGATGGGTCAGAGAGAATAAAGGCTATTATACAGTTAAATAATCTTATTATAAACCTGTATGTGGTCCTGTGAAAACTGAAGTACGCATCACATTGCAGCATGAAGAGTTATGAGTAGGATTTGATAAATGAGATTTCTTAGTTTCAAAACTTGTCTTTATAAAAGTCGACGAATCATGAGCCAGTGGCATGTTTGGATTTATAAGAGAATCTGTAATCATTGATAACGTATGTCTTCTTATTACATTTTTGTTGAAAATTTTTGTAAGAAGGTTTTGGTAACCCTCGAATGATTTCTTTTATTATGCAGGTTGTGGGCGAGGAATGAACGAAGCTTGTCATGGACAATGGACAAGCTGACGTTGTGTTTGCTTTGCAAGACAGGTCAAGGCAGCAATGAATTGTGTTAGTTGGCTGTTTCGTGCTAGATCAAGATTCTTAATTTTATGACAAACTGTTTCTGTTGAATATATGGTGTCTATTTTAAAAATAAAATCAATACGCATAATTACAAGTTATTCACTAGAAACAAAATGAGAAATGTTTTAAATATTATTCTTATATCTGGTTTTCGAAGGAAATTTATACACAAATACAAAGGGTTGGAAGTTGCTGCTTTTTTGGTCATATGACGTCATTAATTAGTTATATATAACTAGTTTTCAAATTGATATCTTTTTAAAAATATGAGGCCTTTCTTTCCTGTTCTTCTTGTAATATTACCAAAGGTTGCTTGCATTTACTATTATATTGTTTTGAACTGTATATGTATTTTGTTTAATCCTGATGCAAGTTAACAGTTAGTTGTCCACGTTTGCTGAAAGTGCCAACTCCGTAAGTGTCCTCCGTAAATCAGGATTAAGGCCCCTAACCGTCCTTCCTTTTGAGGTCTGACCGTTACATGGTGGTAAGTTTTTATTCTATGTGTGTAATGTCTTAGTGATTTGTATTCATTTCTTTCACATGTATTATGGAATTAGTCTTGTTGACTTTAATATATTGTATCTAAACTCTTTCTTTTATTTTTCTATGGATCAGTCCATAAATTTTAAAAGGGACATCTTCCGAAAGTGAAAATTTAAATTAAAGACACGAGTTTTCTTAAGTTAAAATCTGTTTGAACGGGAGGCTCATTGTATTGTATAATTCAGATTTAAATGAACTGCCGATTTATGATTGAACAATGCCACGTACGAACATAACACATTGATTAGAGGAACGGGTGGAGGTGGGAAGCGAACTGCTATTAGAACGAATGTTTCACTGACTATGCCATATCCAACAGGCCGAGATATTTGCCATATCCCTCGGTGCCTTACTGCCTTCTGTGGCTCTGAATTATGTTGTGTAGTGACTTAGGTTAATATAGTATAATAATTATAGTTCAAACTTAGTTTATTTTAGTCGAATCGAATGTATGAGCATTTATTACTTAACTTCAGTAAAATCAAAATCATAGAGAAGATTTTAATTGTTTTATTTTATATTGATTTTAAGGCGATAACTGTTGGGTTTGCTCTTTTCTGTTAAATGCCTCCTCACGAATTTGTTCTTTTACATTTGGCTTGCATGTACATACCCTTGTCCAGTGTCTTTTCAGGGTTTGGTATATGTTGCAATGCTCGTACGACTTTGTCATATATTTTTATTTATGATTACAACAATGTTACCTGTGCAGTGTGGCGGTCGTAAAAAATCTCCCCGTGCATGTAATCTATGTTGTAATTTAATTCATCCTATAAGGATTGTTACGTGTATTTACTTTGATAGACATTGGACTTTGCTTCCTCAATTCCGTCTTCACATGAACAGAATGCTACAATTTACACATCTGGTCATTTTTTTTCTTTACTCAAAAAATGATTTCACTTACAATCAGCAAATTTTGTTGTTGTTTTTTTTTCTAATAGAAATAATACTTTTCTCTATCTCTTTTAAATACTATGTGGGCATTACTTTTCAATGACGTCACTTCTTTCGTCATAACATGTGCAAGAAAACGTCAGCGCTTGGACATTTTTATTCAAATAGATTTTCTTTTCATTGCTTGCATTTGAGAAACCCCTCAGGAACCCCTAGAGCTCTGTAAAACCGGTTCAAGCTCCCCGGTCCTTTTTGCCGACTGACCGTTCCAAGGCGGTAACTGTTGGGTTTGCTCTTTTTGTTAAATGACTCATCACAGATTTGTTCTTTTACATTTGGCTTGCATGTGAATACCTTTGTCCTGTGCCTTTTCAGGGTTTTGTATGTTTTGCAATGCTCATAGTTCTTTGTCATATATTCTTGTTCTATAACTGCATGTTAGTGCCTCTGGTGTAACTTTTGCCCATTCTATAATTTAAAAGATGTGTTTATTCGCAGCTCAAGACTTGTCTGTTTTCTGATTTCTAATGAATTTTGACCATTATGTGGACACCTGTAATAGTGTATAAACTCACATCGCTCAAACAGGGCTTCAGATGCAAGCGCATATTGTTAGCTGTCTACCGTTGATGGGAAATTTGTATTTACGATGTGTTTGTTTACGATGCGAGTAAGAGATATAGAGAATACCAGATAAGTGTTGATATAAATAAATGTTATAATGGGAGGCTAAGAAAATCAGAAAGCACGAGGCTCTGAAATACATATGCCCATTTGCAATAGTTTCCTTGTGATGTCATAGGCACGGAAAAGACAGTTTAAGGCAGCTATTTTTAAAGGCAGAAGCTAATGCAGGCCGAAATCTGGAAATATGTGCTGTATTAAACTCACCACTGTGTATTTACTATTCAGTCTAATTTACTGAATTTATATCTAAGTTAACATTTTTTATGAAATGAAGTATTTTAAATATCAAAACGATATTTTGATAGTTTAAAAGGTAAAAAAAAAAAAATGATACACTGTTCAATTTGTTTAAGGATATGGCAATACTTTTTATATATTTCTGTGTTTAAATTTTTTGTGCATTCATCAATTAAAAAAAAAGTTGTTGTTTTTTAAAAATATTAATTTCAGGAGCTTTCCAATGGTGTATAGCTTTTAATTTTTGGACCACAAAAGAAGAAATCACAAGAAAATAAAATTTTCTCTTCTATACAATTCATCTGAAAATCCCTTGAGTTGACATCAAAGATGGCTGCCAAGATAAAGGATTTTCACTGATGTGGAAACTATCTATTATGTACATGCCGTTCATCTTTTCTTGCCCAGATCTTTCGTAAATGCAAGACTTGAACTGACCTACATATTGCACGTTTGAAAAATGGACATGTTTTATGCTTTATTGTACATCTCAATCATCGGGACAAACGATTTAAAGAAAATAAATACCTACACTCTTAGTTCTATGACATTATATTTGTCATCGTCCTGCGGATCGGGAGGTCATGGGTTCAAACCCCGACCGGGTCAAACCAAAGACTTTAAAGTTGGTAGTAATGACTTCCCTCCTAACGCTCGGGGCTAAGGGGACAGCATTTCGCCTGACTCGTCGGTGTCAGTATAATGGACCGGCCGGGTTCAGTCCCTGGGCACCTTATAAGTGCCCCTGTGCTATAATGATAGAAATGTCGCTGCACAGTATCGGCAAAAATGCCGGCTAATCCCAATCCCAATCCCATATTTGTCATATGGCCACTTTACACAGTTGCAAGTAAATGTTCGTTTATGTGAAGATAAATAAAGATTTACTGAGTCTTTCTACTTAATTGAACTGGCGGCCTATTCACGTATACATGTATTTATTACAGTATGGACTGTTCCTAGGTTCCTGACGTAGCAATATCAACTCTCGCCGATGATGTTAAAGTGAATATTGAACCG
Organism: Sinonovacula constricta; assembly: GCA_007844125.1. Lineage (NCBI taxonomy): Eukaryota > Metazoa > Mollusca > Bivalvia > Cardiida > Solecurtidae > Sinonovacula > Sinonovacula constricta. The sequence continues at coordinate 37,107,071 of CM017572.1, forward strand.
TTCCTTGGGGTAGAAATATCAATTCTCGGAGATGTAACACATCGTAAAGTGACCATCGGATTCAACTGCATTTAAAAGTAATCAGTTCTGTTCTGATATATGATAGTGATGATAGTGTTAAACTGAAATTTCAAAACAATGAACTTTTGAAATTATTTTACATTTGCCATGGTGTTTGTCTTAAACCAAAAATGAAGTGAAAGTACTGACTTTAGTACACACATTGAGAAATATCCATGCACGTATTATTTACTAGTATTATGATTTACAATATAGCTTTGAATGCCAAAATATCTTATAAACGATGTTTACAGTTTTACTACGAAATAATTACATTTACGTGCCACTTAGTTGCAATCGTTTTTGTTAAACAAGAAAGGTAACCCAAACGATATTTAGATTTATACCATCTGGATTCATCTCCCATCACTGCCATTCAATAGGAATATGCATTATCTTTCCATCAATTGGTATTTCTTGTAAATTTTAGGCACAATTGTCATTTTGTATAATTTATTATGTAGACTATTTTAAATAGGGCTACTTGCCGCACTGCATATTAAAATCTTTATTAATTAAATATTAAGATTATGGGAATGGCAATAGATCTTATTTAGTTATTTAGTTAAATAATAACAAAACAGTTTATTAGGTGACATTAAAGTACACGTGTTTGGGTGTCAATCTGGACTAGGGTCTAAATGTAATGTAGGTGAGCGTGCGGGTGGGATGTGGAGTGAGAGTGCAGGCGGGATGTGGAGTGAGAGTGTGGGTGGGATGTGGAGTGAAAGTGTGGGTGGGATGTGGAGTGAAAGTGTGGGTGGGATGTGGTGTGAAAGTGTGGGTGGGATGTGGAGTGAGAGTGCGGGTGGGATGTGGAGTGAGCGTGCGGGTGGGATGTGGAGTGAGAGTGCGGGTGGGATGTGGCTTGAGAGTGCGGGTAGGATTGCAGGTGGGATGTGAAGTGAGAGTGCAGGTGGAAAATAGAGTGAGAGTGTGGGTGGGATGTGGAGTGAGCGTGCGGGTGGGATGTGAAGTGAGAGTGCGGGTGGAAAATATAGTGAGAGTGTGGGTGGGATGTGGAGTGAGAGTGTGGGTGGGATGTGAAGTTAGAGTGCGGGTGGAAAATAGAGTGAGAGTGTGGGTGGGATGTAAAGAAAGAGTGTGGGTGGGATGTGAAGTAAGAGTGCGGGTGGAAAATATAGTGAAAGTGTGGGTGGGATGTGGAGTGAGAGTGTGGGTGGAAAATATAGTGAGAGTGTGGGGGATGTGGAGTGAGAGTGTGGGTGGAATGTGAAGTGAGAGTGCGGGTGGAATGTAAAGTGAGAGTGCGGGTGGAAAATAGATTGAGAGTGTGGTCTGGATGTGGAGTGAGAGTGCGGGTGGGATGTGAAGTGAGAGTGCGGGTTTAAAAAAGAGTGAGAGTGCGGGTGGGATGTGAAGTGAGAGTGTGGGTGGGATGTGTAGTGAGAGTGCTGGTGGAAAATAGAGTGAGAGTGTGGGTCGGGATGTGGAGTGAGAGTATGGGTGGTATGTGGATTGAGAGTGTTGGTCGGGATGTGGAGTGAGAGTGCGGGTGGGATGTGAAGTGAGAGTGTGGGTGGGATGTGTAGTGAGAGTGCGGGTGGAAAATAGATTGCGAGTGTGGGTCGGGATGTGGAGTGAGAGTATGGGTGGTATGTGGATTGAGAGTGTTGGTCGGGATGTGGAGTGAGAGTGCGGGTGGGATGTGAAGTGAGAATGCGGGTGGAAAATAGAGTGAGAGTGCGGGTCGGGATGTGGAGTGAGAGTGCGGGTGGAAAATAGAGTGAGAGTGTGGGTCGGGATGTGGAGTGAGAGTGCGGGTGGAAAATAGAGTGAGAGTGTGGGTCGGGATGTGGAGTGAGAGTGCGGGTGGAATGTGAAGTGAGAGTGCGGGTGGAAAATAGAGTGAGAGTGCGGATCGGGATGTGGAGTGAGAGTGCGGGTGGGATGTGAAGTGAGAGTGCTGGTGGAAAATAGAGTGAGAGTGTGGGTCGGGATGTGGAGTGAGAGTGCGGGTGGAAAATAGAGTGAGAGTGCGGGTGGGGATGTGGAGTGAGAATGCGGGTGGGATGTGGATTGAGAGTGTGGGTCGGGATGTGGAGTGAGAGTGCAGGTGGGATGTGAAGTGAGAGTGCGGGTGGAAAATATAGTGAGAGTGTGGGTGGGATGTGGAGTGAAAGTGCGGGTCGGGATGTTTGTGAGAGTGCTGGTGGAATGTTGGTGAGAGTGCGGGTGGAAAATAGAGTGAGAGTGTGGGTTGGATATGGAGTGAAAGTGCGGGTCGGGAGGTTTGTGAGAGTGCTGGTGGGATGTTGGTGAGAGTGCGGGTAGGATGTGGAGTGAGAGTGTGGGTGGAAAATAGAGTGAGAGTGTGGGTGGGATGTGGAGTGAAAGTGCGGGTCGGAAGGTTTGTGAGAGTGCTGGTGGGATGTTGGTGAGAGTGCGGGTAGGATGTGGAGTGAGAGTGTGGGTGGAAAATAGAGTGATAGTGTGGGTGGGGTGTGGAGTGAAAGTGCGGGTCGGGATGTTTGTGAGAGTGCTGGTGGGATGTTGGTGAGAGTGCGGGTAGGATGTGGAGTGAGAGTGTGGGTCGGGATGTGGAGTGAAAGACCGGGTAGGATGTGAAGTGAGAGTGTGGGTGGGATTGAAGTTAGAGTGTGGGTGGGATGTAGAGTGAGAGTGCGGGTGGGATGTGGAGTGAGAGTGCAGGTCGGGATGTGCAGTGAGATTGCGGGTCTGGATGGGGAACGAGAGACCAGGTAGGATAAAGGATTCGGAGTGCTAGTGCTGGTTTGATGTGGAGTGAGAGTGCGGTTGGGGTGTGGAGTGAGAGTGTGGATGGGATGTGGAGTGACAGTGTGGGTGGGATGCGGAGTGAGAGTGTGGGTGGTATGTGGAGTGAGGGTGCGGGTGGGATGTGGAGTGAGGGTGTGGGTGGGATTTGGAGTGAGGGTGTGGGTGGGATGTGGAGGAGAGTGCGGGTGGGATGTGGAGTGCGAGTGCTGGTGGGATGTTGGTGAGAGTGCGGGTGGGATGTTGAGTGAGAGTGTGGGTGGGATGTGAAGTGAGAGTTTGGTTGGCATGTGGAGTGAGAGTTTAGGTGGGATTTGGAGTGAGAGTGTGGGTGAGATGTGGAGTGAAAGTGTGGGTAGAATGTTGGTGAGAATGCAGATGGGATATGGAGTGAGAGTGCGGGTCGGATCGGGGTTTTGGTTAGAGTATGCGTGGGACTTGTGAGGGTTAGGGTTAATTATGTATGTTTCACAATGATGATTTCATGAATATAACTATATTGTGGAACATACATTATGGTATTTTTGAGACTTTCGAATTTCCCCTTTATTCAGAAAGTTTGTTAAAAATATCATATCATATTTTATGAATTCAAAACAATTTAATTAGCCCGTGTTTTTAGTGAAAATTACGTGTTTAAAACACATTTACTTTCGGTTTTTTTTTGGGTTTTTTTTAAATGTGGTTTAAAAATGCCCTTATATTTACACCCACACGCTTACACCCACCTACACTCAAACTCTCACACAGACACACCACATTCTCATGCCCACACCGACAGTTATCTCTGATTATTGCAGGACAATAAAGAGAACTTTCACCTCATCTTTTAAACATACTTGGTATACGACGAACCAGGATAAATGTATGAACACATTTGAAGACTTTGTTAATACACACAAAAAGATAACAATGCTTAATTGAATATCGATATTAAACCATATATGAATGTAAAAACAAAGGTTTAATTGCCCCCGGACCCCCTAGCGGCCAGGCGTGCACATCATACCATGCCTAAATATCATACGCCCCTAAATACCACTAATCATCGTCGCTGTAATTATTTAGTATAAGTTTTTGTGTAAATATGATATTATCTCTTACATGATCCAACCAAAAGTGTTGGAACGGTCCGTTAAGATTAGAAGGTTGGCACTTGTTTTAAGGGAGATAACCCAAAATTGCAATATCCAGATTTTAATCAATATTATCTCCCTTTTACCTTTTAAAGTAAAATAAACTCATGAACCATAAAACCTAACAACAATTGCGACAAAGTCAGATACATTACATTTACGAAACTTAAATATATAGAGCGATTGAAGATATGTTACAGTAACATATAACTGCTTGATCGCATTTAATACTAGATCATGTGATAGAAAATGGTAATAGGTGTATTCAAATAACAAAGTAGTTTCAGTTATTTTAAATACTTATAAAATATATATCGCTTTCATGGCAGCCTCAGAATTTGTTTATAAGGACTCCCTCCCCATCCCACAAACAAAATGACTGGCCAGAACCACCGGCGCGCCTCAAATCAGCCAGACGACCTTCTCTCCACACGTATAGATGAACTAAGCTGTTGAGCACAGCGCCTTTTTCTCGAGCCCATGATTTTCTTTCATTTAATCTTTCTTTCTTCCTTTCATGTTCTTCATAGCACCTTTTTATCTCGTTCAGTCACGTGCTAATGTTCGTGTATAGAAGCCATGTTCTATATCGCATTGTCCACACGTGTGTACATGACAGTAGTAAAATGGTTTTCCAAATAACTTACACAAGCAAGGCCAAAGAGCAGCAAGTTTTACTGATATAAAGAATTTGAGATTTTAATATTCTCCACCCCAGAGACTATTTCGCTTAGCCAATGGCAATCATGACAATGACCAAACAGTTTCATTCCTTACCTCAATAAATAAATTGTTGTTGTTAAGATGGGATGGGATGGGATTAGCCGGCATTTTTGCCGATACTGTGCAGGGACATTTCTATCACTATAGCACAGGGGCACTTATGAGGTGCCCAGGAACTGAACCCGGCCGGTCCATTATACTGACACCGACGAGTCAGGCGTAATGCTGTCCCCTTAGCCCCGAGCGTTGGGAGGGAAGCCACTACTACCAACTTTAAAGTCTTTGGTTTGACCCGGCCGGGGTTTGAACCCACGACCTCACGTCCGCAAGCCGACACTCTACCACCTGAGCTATTGCGTGTTGTTGTTGTTATTTTTTCTTTTCTTCTTTATTGAAAACCTCATGTGAAACCTGTTCTATAATTAAATGGCACAGAGAATGACAACATGTGTTTACCGGACCTGGTAGCGCAATTGGTAGAGCTTTGGGTACGGGGGCCCCTGGTTCGATCCCGGGCCGCGACATACCAAAGTCGGTAGTGGTATAGCTCCCTTGCTAACGCGCAAGCAAATATAATACGACTGGTTGGCCTGGTGCCAGGATAATGTTACTGAATGTGGTATCATGCCAGGTGTTCACGGCATGCTATACACAGTGAAGGCAGCACTATATCTGCTTCTAGTGGACACCGTCTCCAGATAACTAAAACTCTTGGTGGGACGATAAACCCAATAAACAAACAAACAAACAAATAAACAAACAAACAAACAACATGCGTTAAAATTACCGACACTCAACAAGACGTTTGTTTCTTTCATCGACATACAACTTATTAAATTACGGTTTAGCACAAATGGAGTACATCGTGATAAAATGGTGTGGCAAAATACGTTTATTCATCCTTGACGAAATGAGTGAAACAGCAAATCATTATCACTATAGAATAATTACATTTATTTCTGTAAATTACCCACAGTCGCTAAATAAACATGTTTCACCTTCTCAGTTGCTGCAACTTTTAGCAGCAATCGGCTACCAGACCAACTGTCATTTAAATAAGCACCACAACCACAAATTTGCGCCATTAAGAAAACAAAAATACAATTTTAAATAATAAGTAACATTTTTATTTGTATAAATTCCTGACATCATCGTCGGACGTAATCGGCTGACTACACTTGGTTTCTTGAAAGAAAGTGGAAAAGTGCAATGGGAAGTAAGTGTACACCTTATAAAACCTCAAGATTCGCACTTTATATGTATTTATGTTCCAGTGTTTAAATGATTGCTATAATCTAACCAATCAGCGTATGTTTTATGACGTTAACGCATGCCTTACATTATCGCATGTACAATTCGGAGATACATATATACCAAAACGACTAAAATAGTTAAAAACGTTGCGACGCTTTTGATCCTCTTAATAAAACAAGACAACAAATCTTTTTAAGTACAGCATGTTTACATACAAGCTAGTGATCACTCATAAATAATTATTCCATTATTCATTGAGGTACAAAGAGTATTTACCAAAAAAAAACTACACAAGTGACTGAAAGTGTCCAAGCGGCTTTAATAACCAAATGTTAACACTGTTGCAAGATAGAAGCCTCGTATATCAATGCACGAGTTATGTAACCAAATTGAACTGGCGTTAAATCTCCCGTCCAATCAGATGGCGAGATTTCTTTGCCTATGCCATAGCACGAGTTGCACGAGATTTATGTCCAAATTTATATCAAAGCTGAGTGCACGTTGTTGGGATTTCTTAGAGTTAAAAAGATATTTTCAGTGAACAACTATTAACATCGTTTCAGGGGTGTCTGATGACAATTTGTAAATCGAAACATAAAATTGCACATTTTGGTTAAAGGTACTATTTGGCGAAACAACACTGTCAAAGACCATTCTGAGGAACTGAAATAAGGTATGTCATCTTCTTCTCTATCCTCCTCCACCTCCTCCTCCTGATCATCTTCATTATCATCCTCATCACCACCATTATCATCCTCATCACCACCATTATCATCCTCATCACCACCAATATCACCACAATTACCACCATTATCACCACAATTACCATTACCGCCAGGAGCAAAACACTTACCACAGTGGCTTAGACATAGCGTCAACGTGTGATACCTCGGGCTGCTTGGCCCCTTACCGCGTGAATCTGCACCACGCACTTCATCAAAACCATATCACCACCACCACAACCACCACAGCCATTACAATTCCCCCACTACCACCACCATCAACATTACCATCATCACATCACCACTATCGCCAGCACCACCGCTACCAACAGTATCACCAGCAGCACAACAACCAGAACCATCACCGATATTATCGACCACATCCATCATCACTATGTCGCGATCATCACCGCCATCACCACCACAACCCTCATAAAACATTTGCACCAGTTTATTATCAGTACCATTACCATTACCACCAACATCACCTTATCACCACCACCAACATCCATCCAACCATTAACACGACCACCAAAACTAATCATAACCCTTATTAACAACCTTCACATCCACCAGAACTTTTGCCACAACATTTCTTCATTCCTTTTCTCTCATACTTTCTTGCACTATTCCTTAATTCAACTATTATGTCGTTCTTTCTATCTTACAAATTAATTTCTTGGTTCTCTTTCTTACATTCTTTTCGTTCTTTCTTATTCCTTGCACCTTTCCTTCTTTTATTCCTCGTTCTTCCTCTTTGCTTCACTCTTGCCTTCTTCGCTTTCTCATTCCTCTCGTTTTTTTCTTCTGCCTTCATTTCAATCGTTTATCCTTTCCTATTTCTTTCTTATAACGTCTCTTTCTCGCTGTACATATTTCTTTTGGCCTGCATTTTTTTCTTAATTTCTTCATGCATTGTTCCTCTGTTAAATGCTAGTTCTTTCAGTCTTCCTTTTCATTTTTTTATTTATAATTTGATTGCTTCAACCGTCATTCAATACTGAAATTTTGGCCATGTTCAAAATCGCTTAAAAATTCAAACTTGTCCTCGTCAGTATATTTGCTAGTTAAGTGGGTCTTTTCTGGCATGCCTTGTGGTTTCTGAGGTTCGAGTCTTGAGCTTAAAAAAATAAAGCCGTTGCAAAAAAAAAAAATCCCATTTTGTCAAAAAATACTGGAAATCCTGGAAACTATTTTTAGCATAAATATTTTTAGCATAATGTGCAAACCAGATTTGTATCGCTCTTGTTCCTCGAATTTTCGGGCTTTGGAGCAAGCTGGGTTCTAACTAGCGCGGACAGTCCTGTGTGTCCTCGCAGGACAGCGCCTTAGCCCACTTGTCCACCGGAGCCGACGATGGTTTAAGGATTTTATACCATAATAAAGTAAATAGTAAACTGTATCAAGTAGATTAACATCAGAACGCGAGTACAAGAAACATTTTTTAGATTTTTTCCTAAATATATCTACTCCGTTAGTTACGCAATAATGTTAAAATGCTTCACATTCATCATCGTCGTCGTCACCATCATCATCATCATCATCATCATCATCATCATCATCATCATCAATCATCAGCAGCAGCAGCAGCAAAACAATCATCATCATCATCTTCAACATCAACATTATAACAAATATAACACATATTATTATGATTATATTCATCATCAACAACATCACATTATCACAACACTAGCCATTACTACAATTATCCTCCTCCCCCTCCTCCTCCTCCTCATCGTTGTCGTCATCATCATCAGCAGTAGCAGCAGCAGCAGTAGTAGAAACAGAATCATTTGCCATCTAATCCAGTTTAATCATCATCTACAAACACATCACTAATTTATCATTCTCCTAATAGTAAACAACAACAGCAGCAAAAATCATGATCGTCATCTATACTTTCTGAAATTCAGCAGCATTTTCTTCATCGGCGAAAACATTGCTTAAATCATGAACATTATTATAAATAGCAGTATCAATTTACAAGATCAACAAGATCAACAATATCAACATCAACATCAACAGCTTTCTTCTCCTCTTGTCATTCCTATCGCCATTATAAACAGCAGTAGCAACAATATCAGCATAACTACCATAAATCATCATCATCATTTTCACCACCACCACCAACACCAATCAGTCCTAATATACCGGTATCCGGACAAATCCCCGCCCGGACATTTCCCCGTTCGTCATTTTTGAAGGTCCGGACATTTCCCCATTCGTTATTTGTGTAGACCTGGACAAATCCCCGCTCATGAAATTGTAAGGGCGGACAATTCCCCGCTCAATTATGTGTGAAAACTAATCCTTTACAGTCTTCCGACTTTTAATTAATTTACCACGGTTTGTGTGTTGTTGTTAATTAAGTCAGCCTCGCTCAATTAAAGTTGTTTGATCGTGGTAATAAATTGAATATGCAAATTATGTGTAAAAATTATTTTTATTAATCCTTTACAGTTTTCCGAAAAGTTTTCCGACTTTTAATTAATTTACGACGGTTAACTAATGACTCAAAAACATTTCTTAATATATAATCTCTGCATAAGATGTATTTTACAAAAAACAAAATCTGTCATGGAGATTTTCACAACGAAAAGCGGTACAAAAAAAAACTTGTACATGCAGGCTTTGTATACACGAAGAACAAGGAGACGAAAACAACTATCAGATGGGAATGTTCAAAAAGACAATCAAAACAGTGCAAAGGTGCACTTGTGAGTGACAAAGACATCACAACAGTCAACTCACTGACAGACCACAGCCATGAGGCAGATCACTTCGCCACTGAAGCACTCAAGCTTCGTACGGAGATTCTTAAGAGAGCGATCCGACGAGCCAAGAAAGGTGTCACGCCAAAAGAACCAGCCACAGCTGAAGACATCCCGTCTCCACTACCAGAGACCTACACGAAGACGCCACAAGGAAACGACTTCCTGGTGTATGACAACCATTCAGATACAAGTCGCATGCTTGTGTTTGCAAGCGAAGCTGGGTTGTCATTGTTAGATACTGCCGACACATGGTACCCATTCGACTGCTCCAGCACAGTTCGCGCAGCTATTCTGCATCCGGGTCGCAGCCGCAGAATCCACATACGTTACAGCGGTGTATGGTCTGCTACCAGGAAAAACACAACACCACTATGAGGAGTATCTGACCGCCATTCTCGACACCTGCCTTCACAGAGACATCAGGCCTAACCCAACAACAATCGTTGTAGACTACGAGATGGCCATCCACAACGCAGTACATGCTATCTTAGGCCAACATCTGAGAAAACAAGGCTGCTTCTATCATTTAACGCAAGCTACGTGGCGTCGTGTCCAGGCGGAGGGGTTACAACGGGCGTACAGGGAAGAAGAAGCAATTCGTGACTACTGCGGAATGATAGACGGCCTCGCTTTCTTGCCTATCAACCTGGAGTCCGAGGGGATGAAGTACATCCGTCACACCGCCCCGTCAGAACTCATCCCAGTCGTTGACTATTTTGATGCCACATACGTGTCGGGGACCTACAAGTCGGTGTTCAGTAGTGGACGCCTACGTTTCAGGCAAACACCACCGAGATTTGATCCGTCAAAGTGGAACGTGCACGAAGCTACGGTGACAGACGCATCTAGGACCAACAACGTCATGCAGTCCTGGAACAACGGCTTCCGGCACCTCGTGGGTCATTCGAATCCGTCTCACTTTTACATGCACAGTAATTTGGACACGAAAACTTAACTACACCTATTGCTTGGTAAAGCTTGAGCGGGGAATTGTCCACCCTTACAATTCCATGAGCGGGGATTTGTCCGGGACTACACAAATGACGAACGAGGAAATGTCCGGACCTACAAAAATGACGAACGGGGAAATGTCCGGGCGGGGAATTGTCCGACATTCTAATATACCATATTCTCATCCTCCTCACAGCCATTATCGACATCACAAAAATCAACAACACAACATTATCTACATCACTATCACATACAGCATCATCATCCTCATTAATCAATTGCTCAGGTGGCAGAGCGTCGGCTTGCGGATCGGGAGGTCGTGGGTTCAAACCCCGGCTGGGTCAAATCAAAGACATTAAAGTTGGTAGTAGTGTCTCCCTCCTAACGGTCTGGGCTAAGGGGACAGCATTACGCCTGACTCGTCGGTGTAAGTATAATGGACCGGTCGGGTTCAGTCCATGGGCACCTCATAAGTGCTCCTGTGCTATAATGATAAAAATGTCGCTGCTCAGTATCGGCAAAATGCCGGCCCAACCCATCCCTCCTCATTAACAATCACATTATCACCATCTTCTTCATCTTTGTCATCTTCAATTCCAAAACGTACTACGGCCATTATTATCTCATAAACATTGTCATATGCAACAACACAAACAACAGCATCTGCATCAACATCATTGCAAAAGTATCGTCATCGTCATCAACAACATGATTATACCCATCAACAGAATCTACACATTTATCACCCCCTCCTCCTCCTCACCATCAGCAGCGCACCGGCCGCAGTAGCTCAGATGGTAGAGCGTCGGCTTGTAGATCGGGAGGTCGCGGGTTCAAACCCCGGCCGGGTCAAACCAAAGACTTTAAAGTTGGTAGTAGTGGCTTCCCTCCTAACGCTCGGGGCTAAAGGGACAGCATGACTCGTCATACGCCTGACTCGTCAGTGTCAGTATCCCCCCCCCCCACCCCACCCCCGCCTACACCCCAACCCTCTTCTAGAACCTATGTCAAAGTAGGTCTTCACAACCCGCCCCCACCACCCCTCGCCTGAAAAATTGGATCCTCAACATTGCCGGTAAGCGAACTTGTGCAGACAGTACTGGACACGCATGCGTCGAATCGATTGGAACTGCTCTGGTAATTCCGTCCCTCGGATACTTACTGAAATCACGATCATTTTGTTTGCCGGAAGTCGGAAGAAGAATATGCCTAAAATATAGTTCACACAAAACGTAAACAATGCTGTTGTTTGACAGCTGCGTGTCTGCTGCGCTGGATAAATTTAAATTTGATGATTTAAATTCGAAGCCGCCACAAATTTAAAGTTTCACAGGCATCGTGCTGTAGTAAACTATCACCCGAGCTGCCATCTTTGTTTTGACGTCTGTCTCAAAAGTAGCCCCATTCCTGTGGTTCTAAAAAGGCTAGTTTTATGAAATATTGGTTTTATAGACAGCTGTATCAAATATTTTAATTTGGCATTGTACTTAAATTTATATACTGCTGTATACAGTTTTTATAGTATCAGCTGTATCAAATACGTACAAATGCGAAATACAAATATTACTTTCAGTTGTTTACGTTCAGTTGTTTTATTTTTAACTAGCACGTGTGATTATCTTAAGTTTCTTTGCTCATCTGGCTTACATCCCATCTCTTCTGCAAGTTATTTGTTTGTCTTTCCATTTTCTGAATGTTCATATACTTTAGTCTTACTTCATTAGAACTCTGCATGTCTGTCTGTCTGGTCTGTCTGGTCTGGTCTGTCTGGTCTGTCTGTCTGTCTGGTCTGTCTGCCTGTCTGTCTGGTCTGTGTGTCTAGGTGTCTGTCTGGTCTGTGTGTCTGGTCTGTGTGTCTAGGTGTCTGTGTGTCTGTCTGGTCTGGTCTGTCAGTTTATCTGTCTGTCTGGTCTACGTGTCTGTCTGTCTGGTCTGGTCTGTGTGTCTGTCTGTCTGGTCTGTCTGCCTGTCTGGTCTGTCTGGTCTGGTCTGCATGTCTGTCTGGTCTGTGTGTCTAGGTGTCTGTCTGGTCTGTGTGTCTGGTCTGTGTGTCTAGGTGTCTGTGTGTCTGTCTGGTCTGGTCTGTCAGTTTATCTGTCTGTCTGGTCTACGTGTCTGTCTGTCTGGTCTGGTCTGTGTGTCTGTCTGTCTGTCTGTCTGTCTGTCTGTCTGTCTGTCTGTCTGGTCTGGCCTGTCTGTCTGTCTGTCTGTCTGTCTCTTTGTCTGTCTCTCTGTCTCTTTGTCTGTCTCTCTGTCTCTTTGTCTGTCTCTCTGTCTGGTCTGTGTGTCTATGTGTCTGTCTGTCTGTCTGGCCTGCCTGTCTGGTCTGCCTGTCTGGTCTGGTCTGTCTGGTCTGTGTGTCTGTCTGTCTGCCTGTCTGGTCTGTGTGTCTGTCTGTGTGTCTGTCTGTCTGGTCTGTCTGTGTGTCTGTCTGTCTGTCAGTCTGTCTGTCTGTCTGTCTGTCTGGTCTGTGTGTCTAGGTGTCTGCCTGTCTGTCTTTGTGTCTGTCTGTCTGCTCTGTGTGTTTAGGTGTCTGTCTGTCTGGTCTGTCTGTCTGTCTGGTCTGTGTGTCTGTCTCTCCTTCTCCTCCTCCTCCTGCTCTTCAACAACAAATTCGCAGAAAGTTCTGTGAATTTCACTCATGTATAAGTCAGTCCAGAAATTAGCGACTTGACAGTTTGAACAAGATCGTTCATTAAAATACAGATACGTGAAGACAAACAAAGTGTCATTCAAAGGTACGAACAACTTTTACAAGAATTTTAAGGTCCGCGTTCATCGATTTTTTTTTCATTTTTCGATATTTTTTTTTCAGACAGATGTTTCAACTGATCAAAACGAATCCGGTGTTATTTTTGAGCTGTCTCTTACCATTTCGGCGTAGACGCCCATTTCCAGAACAGGTGACCGCGCCCATTTTTGTCGATACCCAAGATCTCCATAAGGGTAAGCGATATTTAAAAACGGACACCGGATTCGTGTTCCGCACCCAAAATACCCCCCCCCCAGGACATTGTTTGGGTGAAGGTTTGGAGGAAAGGTTATTTAACTCCAAAATGACCAAAATTTTAAGGTCCGCGGTCATCGATTTCTTTCATTTTTCGATTTTTTTTCAGACAGATGTTTCAACTGTTATTCCTAGGCTAAATCAAGTGTGCTGAGCAAGAATCTGGTGTCTCTTACCATTTCGGCGTAGACGCCCATTTCCAGAACAGGTGCCTGCGCCCATTTTTGTCGATACCCAAGATCTCCAAAAGGGTAAGCGATATTTAAAAGCGGACACCGGATTCGTGTTCCACACCCAAAATAACCTCCCTGAACATAGTTTGGTGGAAGATTAGGAGGAAAGATTATTTGACCCAAAAATGACCAAAATTTTAAGGTCCTCGGTCATCTATTTTATTCATTTTTCGATGAATTTTTTTTCCAGGCAGATGTCTCAACTGTTATTCCTAGGCTAAATCAAGTGTACTGAGCTTCATAGCTGAAGAGGTCGTAAAACAATAAGTCAAACTTGATGAACACGGGCTTTCTGAAATGCCATTGGTCAGAAACGCTCTAATCTCCGCCGCTTTCCTGGTACCACTGCAGCCTGAGGCTGTGTGCAGCCGGCTAGACCCAACCCATCCCCGCTAGATTCTCACAACCCATAAATCTCCCACTGTGATTACTGTGTCAAGGTAGATAAGGCCACTTGCAATGCCTATTAAGACGATTTGTTTTATATGGTTAATTAATCAGTACGTATATTTTTATCATAATTTGTGTGAAAGATAGTTCACAACAAAAATATTTCATATCACTGGTATTCAATTAGCTTGATGATTTTATTGCTTTACATGTCAAAAGCAAATTTTGTTCTAGTTTACCAGAAAATGTTTTTACATAGCATGTCACCGAGGGCTTCTCGATATACAAAAATAATGGCATAAGTACTGCAGAAAATAACCTATTCTGTATGCATTATACAGTGTGAAAGCAGATAAGGACACATTTTAATTTTCAATGCCTTTCAAGACGATTTTTTTCATATGCTTAATTAATCAGTACGTATATCTTGATCATATTCGTGTAAGACACCCAAATATACTCAAGAACAATGGGGTAGGGGGCGGGGATAACTGCTTATGTGAAAAATATTTTACAACAAAAATATTTATATCACAACTATTCAACTATTTTCATGATTGTATGATTGTATTGTTTTACATGTCAAGAGCAAATTTTATTCTAGTATACCAGAAATTGTTTTTTTACATAGCATATGTATCACCTGAGGGCCCCTCGATACATTAAAATAGGGATAATAAGAGGGGGACGCTCAAAATCCCCTTGATCATAATCCCCTTGGTTGATAAACGACATAGTGATCGAAATCCCCTCAACAGAAATGACAGGGTTATCATAATCCCCTTGGCAAAAATAAAGGGGTGGTCATAATCCCCTCAGTGGGTAGTCAAAATCCCCTCAAATAATGTGAAATGGTTGGGAAATTTCTTAAGATTTTTTTCTTATTTTTCTTTTTAGTTCAATGAATTTAAGAACCAACTGCTTCAAGAATTGCTGAAAAAAAGAGAAAAGCATACAAACAATTAAAAGGTGTATGTTTGTCACAGCCAGTTAATAATGACACCCTTTATTGATGTTATTATTGCTGAGAAAATTGTAAAATACAAACAAATAAATGATAGTTGATTATAATTAATCATTGCAATTATAGTTATATGTAACAAACAATCAATTAATCTTTGCAATGATAAACACCTTTAAAGGCAAATTTGTTGCACACTAGCTTTAGATCTTTCCAGATAATAACTTAAAATGAGGCTATTAATTGCAGTTTGCTATCTAAAATTACTTCATCTTTGTTTTACTTAACTGCAAACTGTTATTTTGTTGGGTATATAATATGATGGCTCTCTGCAATAGACATGAATACCCAAAATGGAATTCATTACAAGTAACAAAGGTTCTCGTAAGCTTCTGTATGAAGGTTATGCCTACACAAAGAAAAATGAAAATAAGTCCTCAATGCGGTGGGAATGCTCTCAGAGAATTGGTCTGAACTGTAAAGGTGCACTGACTACTGATTTACATGTAAGTATATAATCAATAATAATCATTTGGTACATTTAAATTTGAATACTGATTTATATTTTATTTGAGTGTAGCTCAGTTATAATTGAGGTCATTGTTAGAATATTATTTTGGAAACAAAATTTGAAGATGAGGAACTGAACATGAGATAAACTAATATGTATCAATTGTGCAAGTTATGCCTGAATTAATTTTTTTCGTCTTATTATTTTTTTTAACCTTTGTATAGCACTCTTTTTATGTAAAGCAAAAGAGATTACATGAAAATATTAATGGAGACATAAAGCACATCATAATAAAAGTATGCATAAATCTTAATTATAATAGGTAATTATTAATTTCAGCATGCTAACTTTATGTTCTATTTCTAGGTGTCTTCTGTCAAATCTGAAACCGCGCACAGTCATGCTCCTGACAAATTTGCAATGCAGGCACTTAAAGTCCGCAGTGAGATAAAAGCATCTGCTGAAGCTAACCGTGGTAAACCCGGACAGATAGTAACAGATAAATTATCACTGCAGCCTACAGAGGTGAGTTAATAAATAAGATTCATAGAAATCCTGTAAATTTCAAAATTGTTCTTTTTTAAATTTCAACATGCCCTGTAAAATGCACATGGGCCTTCTCATGAAATAAACCACTTTGGAAATTTATATTAGTAAGATTACTTTTAATGATGATATTAATGATATAATGACAATACTGATGAATATGTTAAATGCCCAGAATGTACAGACACAAAGGCCAGACAAACAACTGTGAAATAGGAAAATGAAATAAATGAATTGAGTGCATGAAAACTGTTGCTTTATTTTTACTTCAGGTTATTGCTGCCAGTTCCGTCAAGAGTTTGAAGCAAACTGTGAGACGCGCCAAGAGAGGAACAGCACCTAAGAACCCATCAACAATCAGAGATGTTCCTGTTCCTTTCCCTGTTGAGTTTGCAAGTAATGTCATCTACGACAACGAGTCTCCAGACAACCGTATTCTCATCTTCGCCACTAATGACGGTCTTCGCCTCCTAGATAGTGCATCCAGATGGTTTATGGATGGCACCCACTCTACAGCGCCCTCTCAGTTCCAACAACTTTTTGTCATCCGTGTACCTTTAGGTGAATCCTGTGTCTCAGTTGTCTACGCACTCCTTCCGTCAAAGCAACAGCTGGTGTATGAAGAAATGCTGACTGCCCTACTAGATGCCTGTCTGCAGCGAGGTATCCGACCTAACCCAGAGCACATTATGGCAGACTATGAGATAGCTATACACAATGCTGTGGGAACTGTATTGGCCAGCAACATTCATATCCAGGTAATAATATTATTATACAAGCCTTTAACTAACTTTATATAATTCATATTCTTGTTTAATTGTTTTATAATATGTAAAAGACTATTTAAACAGCATATTAAAACCTTTTTTTTACACCATCTAGGGATGTTTTTACCATCTAACTCAAACTTAATAAGAATGGCATAAGTACTGCAGAACATAATCTAGCAGCTGTTCTTAACGCAAATGCCGATTGTAGCTGATACCTTGCAGGCGATTTTAATGCAAGAACTTCTCACATGTTATACTATATACGTATATCTGATGATTCGTTGAATTATGTTTTCAATACAGAAGTTGATAATGACTCCGATAAGTTAAATAAAAGAAGAAAAAGTAATATTATAGACATAATGCTTTGTGATCTATGTTGTTTGCATGATATTCATTTTTTAAACGGTCGTTTCTCAAGCGACTCATGGGAAATTGTGCGTGCATTTCCACCAACGGTACAAGTGTTGTAGATTACCATATTGTGTCAGCATTGTTGTTTGATCATATGTTGAATTTTAAAGTTGATTTACGCACTGAATCGACCACTGACCTCTACGCCACTTTGTTGTTTAAACCGCGTCCCAGGTATCGAACACCTGTCAAATGCAGCCAGGCGCATTTAGTACGGAAAGCTATAAGTTAAAATGCACGGAAGCAACACCCTTCATGGATCAATTAAATCCGTTGTTTAGTAATGTTAAAACGCACATATTAGAAATGATATACTTTGATATTAACGCCGCAGCTGGATAAATCTTGTTAGTTTATAACACAGCGGCGTCTAAAATGAGAATAAGGCCCATATACACACAAAATCTTTCAAGAAACCAGATCTGGTGGGATAAGGAATGTGAAATAGTCCGGCAATCAAAATATTTTGCATTACGGAGATTCAGATCAATAGCGTCATAGACTATAGCGTCATAGACTATACAGTTTTTTATATAAAGTATCAGGGACGGAACCAGAGGTACCTTTGCCGGGTTAAATATCCCCGTTCCCAAAGTCTGATAGCTTCCGTCGCGCCTGCTTTAGTTATTTTTCTTCAGGGATAAAATTTTATTACATGCTTCATGATCTTTTAATCTTATCTAAACTTAGTCGCTTCTTTTCCTTTTCCAGGTTACCACACCCGTCTAAAGAAGGAGGCCATTGGAGTGTCGCTGGACCTTTAACGCATGATCCCCTTCCTGAGGAACCAGGCGTTGACCAGGATGGCAGTGGAGACGGGGTCCTTAACACAGATGATCCTTTCCGAGTACCTGTCGGCGGAACCTTGCCATTCTGGCTCTGTGGAACAAACTGGATTCCAAACAGCTGAAAGTGGCTGCCTTTTTGTACAAGTTTGGATGAGCGTACAAGGGTTCGCCTTAAATTGGACATCAGTACCACAAAACAACAATAAGTGATTAAACATTCAACCAAAGATTTATATGTAAAAAGTGACCTTCCTGCCAGTCATAGTAGCTCGCGAATATAAAGTGTTAAAATCAAGTTATAATTATAATATTCCAGTTATATTTGAATGAAAGCTTTAGGTAATCCACCACAAAAGTGCCCCCCCCCCGCCACCCCCCCCCCCCCTCTTGGTGTGGTCTAAATGCAGATAGAATATATGCGTAGCTAATGCACGAAGTATCCATCTGTAACTGATCGCTCCTTTTGGTTGTACCGGTCGCTATAGGTCAATTGGTAGAGCGTCGGCTTGCGGATCGGTAGGTCGCGGGTTCAAACCCCGGCCGGGTCAAACCGAAGACTTTAAAGTTGGTAGTAGTGGCTTCCCTCCTAACGCTCGGGGCTAAGGGGCCAGCGTTACGCCTGACTCGTCGGTGTCAGTATAACTGACCGGCCGAGTTCAGTATCTGGGCACCTCATAAGTGCCCCTGTGCTATAATAATAGAAATGTCGCAGCACAGTATCGGCAAAAATGCCGGCAAATTCCCCCATCCCTTGCACACACAAAAAGTTCGCATCTTGTGGTAGGCAGAAATAGTATTGTTTGTTGTTATATTTGTTTTCTGGACGTTCTGGTATAGTCCGTCCTTGTTGTTGATCGTTGTGGATGTTAATCTTAATTACTGCTTGAGTTGTTAAGTACATGGCACCCTGAGAAACGGTGATTATCTTCACACGATCTACGAAAATTGTGCGATCAGGCCTTTTCTAAAGAAACATAGTCAAGAAAAATTGTATGTCCATTCCAGCTGAGAGATGGGAGGTGGCAAGCTGCCCTCGCTCCCGGTAAATCTGGGCCTTGATTGCGTGTTGTTGGTTTGTTTTACAAAAGCATTCAACTGATTTTAAGTAAACTAAGAAATGGTCTGGCATAACAAGTATCTGCAAACTTTAGATCGTGGGTTATATACAAGTGTGTTTCGTGATTTACAAAAGTAGCCACCCCTTGTCATGTACCTTTTTACAAAAATAGTGTAACGATATTAAAACATTGTCAATTTTATTAGAGTCTCCGACCATGTGTGCGATTTTGGTGCCTTAAATGTGGTATCCGTCAGTTTGCCTTTATCAGATAAATGTTACAATATATCTTTCCGCTGCGTTGGGGAATCTGGACATAATTTCTGCATGTAGTAATGCTTTAGATTGACACTTCACAACGTATACTGTGGGACAGTATAAATTGTGGGGGAAAATCACTCTAAAATCTAAATGTTTATTAATTCCAAATCTTACATAACACAATTGTGTCATCTGCTAAAAATATATTGACGTCAGAGCGGATTACCCGGGTGACGATATACCGTGGTCACCAAAGTAAACTGTCACGTGAATTTCTTAGTTTAAAAATAACTAACGCTGCAGCTTGCCTCAGTTGGGAAGTGCATGTTTACAATGACGAGTGTAGATTTATGACTCACTATTTAACACAGATCTAGGACACCAATAAACATAGACTTGCTGGACCTTAATCATCAACATCACTGATTTATTTTAAATGTCAACATACATCATAACTTAATTGTGATCCCATCATGTTGCACAGGCATGACTTTTAAGATGTTTTTTCAAAAGTGTTTTGCTATCGGATATCCAGTTTTGGGCACCTACTTAGAAAGCTAAAGAGCTAGAAATTAGTTTAGCGATTGTTGTCCTGAAATAGTGTGAATATGAATGTGGATTTCACTGCCGTTCATTATCCCTGGATTCACCGTACTGTTTTAAAGCATTGGATCCATATGACCCCTAAAGTGGGGTATTTAACATAATGTTGTTTTTTAAGGGCATGGAGCTTAAATGTCTTCTTCCATTTGAAGAAACGAATGGTGAATTGGACGGGGTCTGCCTATGACCATGTCCCTTTTACTTTTGAGGGCAAGGTATTTTTAAGAAGAGTGTTCCTGTGCTATTTCTCCTTAACTATGTCTGGAAGCCCAAGGCCTGACTGCCCCTATACAATTCACCTTATTATACATATCGTATATAAAAGGAGAAAGTCATCGGCTTATGGAAGGAAAGAGAGTAAATTGTCATGCTAAAAGGAACCGAAATTTAGTAAACATATGCATTGAAATAGAAAGAATATTTGCATTTTATTAACGTTTTACTCTCTCCTGGAAAAGAATACATGGGTTATTACAGTACATGTGATGTATATACATTCAGTGTTGTTGTTTTGTTGTTGTTTTTTCCAGTAATATTGTCTCATTTTATTGATATTCTCACAAGGATTCAGAATATATGAAAATTTCTGTACAATATTGCGTTTTCTATATGAAATCAGGTTATGATTTTTTTGCGATAGTGTCGCTTTAAAGTAGTTTACAATTTTATCGCCCGCGAAATTTGAAATCAGCCAATACGATCGCGCGGTAGGATTATTTTAAAGCTGTACTAGTGTTTTTTATGTTAAAACTGTATGTGAAAAGTTGTATAAAATTTCGCTTTTAGAAGGAAATTCAATTGGATATGATCTAATTATATCTTATTTAAGTGTTTTAATAAAATCTATTTCTTCTCGGTATAATAATAGGGCTTTTTTAATTGAATCTGCTTGGTCTGTGACTGAAAGAGCAGAGTGGTTCAGTCGATATTTGGTATCCCTTGTAGATTTCTGTTCTTGTATTTGTGTGCTGCCCGCACATAAATATTACGTGGTTAAAAGATTAATTATCATTGCAATTTTGGCAGTTTTTTGGTCTAATTTTATTCTCCACCCTATTCACAGTCTTGTGTATATTTTATCATAAACTATATTACTATGGAGGTTCTTTATTTCTGCTTGACCGTCTTCGGTTACAATGAGTTATTTTGTTATTGGAAAGAGAAAATCTACAAAAAAAACTATCGGATACCACATTTAAACCGGTTCTTACAATGTTGTTTTCTTTATATATAACTGATTAATATATGTTGTTAATGTTGTAAATTAAAATCCTTACCGACGCCGCATATTGTTGTTTTTGTGTTGTTTTTAGACAGTTCTTGGTTCTGTTATCGTTTGGACCATTATCGACACTAACTTATGTAAAACATGTTTGAAAAATACTAGCAACTGTTAATTAAAGTAGTAGTGTATATCGTTAATTGATAAATCGGATCGTTTATTTACTAGGTGATTAGTTTAAAGATTAGAAAAAAGGTTTGCACTTTATATCAATTTTACATATGTCTCATATTTTCTGAAATATTATATATTTAGAATCGTAATCCGAAATAGCCATTTTGTATTGTGTTTAAATGTTGTGTTTATAATACGAGAAATGTGTGTTTTATAATTTTAAAAAATGTACAAAAAATAAATTTCAGTTACATTCAGGGGTTTTCATGCTTATGCTTGTTCCACTTACATGTTCGATATGTGTTTTACCAGATGTCGTTTCCATGACGATGTATTTTTCTTTTAAAGTAACACACTTAAAAACGTTTTAGGCGCCCGTGCCATACGGTTAGAGTCGCCGACTTGTAACTCATCTGACTGCTCAACCGCGCACCGCGTAGGAACGAGCCCCGTTCGGTGCGCAGGACATAATTTATTTATCATATGTTTTCTTAAGATGTTATTAAAATGTAAAGTTGTCGATTTCTTGTTTTGTACCACGTCGTATTTTACAATGTATTTTATTAGTTTTGTTTTCTGTCTGAGAAAACAATTAAAATGTTAAATGTGTAAGCTTGATTGCACGAATTTGTGTGCAACTTTATGATTTGGAAAAGGGTTACTGATGTACCTTTTATAAACATATATCGATCTCGGAACGAGTCGCATTAACAAAGGAAAACACATGGGCAGGCTCATATGTGCAGGTGGATTCGTCTACCTTCTGGAGAGAGACGTGTACCGAAAGACCTGCGCACGTGATTTCCCTTGTCAACGTGAGTAATTTTCCGAGATAAATAGACCTCAGTCAAACAAATGTGTGATCGAGGTATGTATACATGGCGAAACTCGAAAAGAACGTGTATACTTTAGCTTTTGATAGTTAACATGGCAATTATTTAGATTATGATTAATCCTGAGCTTGGAAACAACATAATAATTTATTAGGCAACACATGCTTTATCCTTTTCCAATTATCTATAGAATCCACCAGGCTTGCTCCACCTCAAATTAGTTTTATAAATACGACATCAATGTTATGAAATGTATTGCTATTTTTGTTTGTTTTCGTAAAAATAAAGACAAAATCGTTACAAAGATTGACATTATTCTATTCCGTATCGTTTTCCATACCACAACAAAACAGATTCATCATGGTAAAGTAGAGCTACCACGAGAGGAGCAAAGGCCCCAGAAAGCACTGCTCGCCCAGATTTGCTTGGACATAAAATGTTGGTCTGAATCTGAAAGTTCAAATTTAGATTAAATATTTTAATATCCCTCCAGTTCTATCCTTTTTGTATAACTTACAAGACTAGCCATGTGTGAATATACGTATTGTTTTCCAAACACACGACACCAAGTGCATCATGATCCAGTGCTGGGTATACTTCGGCCAAAAGTGCGAAGGCAAGATTTCTTTTTTCGAAAATCAAATTTTCATCAAAAGCTAAGACAAAAATCCACATCAATTCATCAAAAGCCAAGAAAACAAAATCCACATCAATTGGCATAAATTGTATTTTTATCAAGGAGCTGCCTTGCTGCATATCAATTCAAATGGGATTTCCGGTGAAAATGAACCAGTCCATTAGTTAGTAAAGGGGTTTCACGAATCAGTCTATTATTTAGTGAAGGGGGTTTCATGATTCAGTCCATTATTTAGTAAAGGGGTTTCATGGGTCAGTCCATTATGTATATCTGTGTTCGATTTTATATGTCCCAAGTCAACAAAACGGACCGATGTAGGTCAAACCAAGGTCAGAGCGGGGCTAAGTTGGTCAAATATGTTTACAAACTGGTCAATGTGGGTCAAACGTGTATCAGAACGAGGCAAGTAGGTCAAAGTCGAGGCTTTGCAGTTTTAACCCTCGAAATTTCAAGCAGTTTTTTTAGTTGTCTCCCTTTCTTGGTTTTACCTATTTTTGGTATAGGTAAGTCAGGTAGTTATCCTGCTTCACCCATTACACAGTGGAATAACCTGCCAAACATAGCTTTGGACGCATCCATTTTTATAGTAAAGGTAAGTCAGGTAGATGTGCTTCATACGTGATTGTTAATATTGATATCCAAGGTTGCATACTGGAACAACCTGACTACCCTATTTTTGTATTGCATTACCTTTGGTGAGATACAAGTCTCCAGAGTTAGACTGACCACACAAATTGTATATGTTACATCTGAATCTATTGTGTAATATAACGTGTTATTGTAACAGTACTGTTTTAACAGAAGTTCCATTTCTTCACGTCTTGGATTTTGTGCAAATACGTTTATTTTAACGGTATTTTGACGGTGTACTCACTTAGCAAAATAGGAGTTAGTGTAGCAAAATGTTGACTTTGTTGTTGTTGTTAATAAGAATTCAAGCTACATGTAATTGAAGTTTTGGAAAAGAATAAACAAACACACCAAACAATCAATAATAACTATTTTTTATTTCATGACTTTCTTTGACAACATTGAGACACAGATTCCGACAATGTGAATATTTAGCAATAAGAACGCTGAACTCTATAGATAGTTTCCACATCAGTGAAGATCCCTTATCTTGGCAGCCATCTTTGATGGCAACTTCAACGGATTTTCAGATGAATTGAATAGAAGCGTAAATTTTATTTTCTTGTAATTTCGTCATTTGTGGTCCAAAAGTTAAAAGCTATACACCATTGGAAAGCTCTTGAAATTCATATTTTTATAATACAATATTTTTAAAAATGATAAATGCACAAAGAATAAATACACAAAAATAAATAATACACAAAAATAAATAAATTTTTTGGCTCATTCCTAAAAAAAATTTAGTGTAACTTTTTTGGTTGTATTTTTCTTATCTTTAAAACTATCAAAATATAGTTTTTATATTTAAAATACATCATAAAAGCTGTTAAATAGGATATAAAATTCAGTAAAATGGACTGAAAAATAAATCCACAGTGGTGAGTTTAATACAGCACATATTTTCAGATTTTGGCCAGCATTAGCTTTTGTCCTCAAAGATGGCTGCCTTAAATTGTCTTATCAGTGCCTATGACATCACATGGAAACTATCTCTGGACAAGTTCACAGACATTGCAAAGGATGATATTACAATTTATCTGTCACTGTCTCCTCTTGAGTTTTTTTTTCTTTTGTTACATCGCCCTGACACAATTATGATCATATTGGGGACGTCCATCATGTAAGATATATCTCTGGGTACAACCAGCTCACCGCAAATAAGTTTTTCGTGACAAAGTGGCGGACAAATTGTAAATTTGACTTATTACATACATATATATCATAGACGTACAAATACAAGTTGAAATGGACAATAAACATGGGGTTGGCAAAATGTGTTTCGGCAATTATGAATGGCAACATTTTACACACGTAATATTACTAACCTATTGATCAACTATTAAGTTAAGTTCAGTCGCTTAAAAAGTTTAAAACATAAAATCTTTTAATAACAATAAAAGCATCATAAAGTAATAAAATATACATTTAATTTCTAGCTTTTTATGACTAAGTAGAAATCACATTGTTAAATCGATCATATTACATATATATATATATATATGTATATATATATATATATATATTATACAACAGAGATACAAAATATTATTTTACACACAAAAAATTATTTTAAACTGACAAGAACATGGGTCTGGCAAAATGTGTTTTGGCAATGATGACAACCCGGATTTTGCATCCGGTAGAAATCGAATCTGCAAGATTCTGACTTAGAAATAACCTCTAAACTAAAGCACCAATGACAGGTAGTTTAGAAATAACCTCTAAACTTAAGCACCAATGACAGGTAGTTTAGAAATAACCTCTAAACTTAAGCACCAATGACAGGTAGTTTAGAAATAACCTCTAAACTAAAGCACCAATGACAGGTATTAATTCGTTAGATCTCAAGACCTGAATCTGCAAATTATCATTTGATTGGTTAGATTTCAAACGTAAATCATCATTTAACAAATCAGATATCTGGTTTGGAAAACAACACTACTTTTGACTGTTTATATTTACAGACTCCTAAAATCGACCCTTGTATTTTTTTATTAATATCATTTACAAATAGTTTTTGTTTATTAAATTTTAATTTGTTTTTGAAACAAATGTGGTCAAAAAAGCTGACTTATAAAAAATAATGGACTGAGGATAAAAACAAAAAATCATAATCTGTAATAACATACAAAAACATTCAATTGAACTTAACATGGCCGTCTATGAGCGACTTCCAGCTTTACTGTCAAACATACAAAGGACTGTAAAGGACTTGGTAAATTGCACAAGCATGTATACCCTGCACTTTAATTTGCAGTAAAAAAAAAACTCGACAGAGGCATTGATTTCCAAAAATAATTTCACAATTAAAAAGCCAAGAAGGTTATTTAACATCCTTAATATGTAGATAACTGAAATTCTTTAATAATATAGTATATGTACTTAAATCTAGGCAAAAATCAATTTTAGCTGTAGGCCTTTAAATATAAACGTAATAAATATGAATATATGTTAAAATATTAGAAAAAGAAATACAACAAATAATATGTTTGAACAAAGATGTTAAAACTTACAATACCTAGAATAAAAAAAAAACAAAAAAACATGAGTATAGAGTTTAGAATATTTAAAAATAAAATGTTCTTTTCAGCAAGTTATTGGCTAGATGGGTAAAACTTTTGAAATCTCCATAATTACATTAATCTCTTAATCTGCCAAGCACCATTTAAACAAGATTTGGAAAAAAGTGTTGATCTAGAGCATTTTTGTGACCAGTATCTACACTTTTTGCAGCTAAGTCTATGGGGTAGTTATTGATTAGGATCTACACTTTTTAGTGCTATGTATATGGGGTAGTTTTTGGCCAGGATCTACACTTTTGCAGCTTAGTCTATGAGATAGTTTTTCATCAGGATCTACACTTTTTGCTGCTAAGTCTATAGGCTAGTTTTTGGCCAGGATCTTCACTTATGCAGCTTAGTCTATAGGCTAGTTTTTGGCCAGGATCTTCACTTATGCAGCTTAGTCTATAGGCTAGTTTTTGGCCAGGATCTTCACTTATGCAGCTTAGTCTATAGGCTAGTTTTTGGCCAGGATCTTCACTTATGCAGCTTAGTCTATAGGCTAGTTTTTGGCCAGGATCTTCACTTATGCAGCTTAGTCTATAGGCTAGTTTTTGGTTAGGATCTTCACTTATGCAGCTTAGCCTATAGGCTAGTTTTTGGCCAGGATCTACACTTATGCAGCTTAGTCTATAGGCTAGTTTTTGGCCAGGATCTTCACTTATGCAGCTTAGTCTTTAGGCTAGTTTTTGGCCAGGATCTACACTTTTTGCTGCTAAATCTATAGGCTAGTTTTTGGCCAGGATCTACACCTTTTTCTGCTAAATCTATCATTTTTTTTATCAGGATTTACACTTTCTGCTGCTAAATCTGTTAGGTTTTTTTTATCAGGATCTACACTTTTGTTAGCTGGAAAACATCGCCACATGAAATTTCTCGCCCCGATCGGACTCACACCCACACAGTGAGGGGCTGAGGAGTTTTAAGTCAGTGCCTCCTATTTAGTAATACGAGATAAAAACATTTGGTCCAACTGGACTCACACCCACACGGTGAGGGGCTGAGGAGTTTCAAGTCAGTGCCTCCTATTTAGTAATACGAGATAAAAACATTTGGTCCAAACTGTCAGATACTACCTCTAATGAGTACCAACATTGTTTGGAAGAAAATTTAAGGGAAAGTTTTTTGTTTGTTACATCGCACCAACACGATCATGGTAATATTCACGACATCTAGCTAATTATTGATGGAGGAATACCCCAGGCTTATGTCTAGGTAGAACCACCAACACACCGCAGGTTGGATGGAAAACCTACCCACTTGGAAGTTTTGCCCCAACTGGAAAAACACAATGAGTATGTATGTTATGTTTATGAGTGTGTAGAAGTTATTTGTAGGGTTATTATGCAAGTATGATTGTTTATTGGGTTTAAATTCCAACCCTTAAGAAGAATGGAATAGACTTTAGGGATGGGATCTGGGATTTGCTGGTATTTTACTGATACTGTGCAGCAACATTTCTATCATTATAGCACAGGGGCACTTATGAGGTGCCCTGGGACTGAACCCGGCCGGTCCATTATACTGACACCGAGTCAGGCATAATGCTGTCCCCTTAGCCCTGAGCGGTAGGAAGGAAGCCACTAGTACCAACTTTAAAGTCTTTGGTTTGACCCAACCGGGGTTTGAACCAGCGACCTCCCAATCCGCAAGCTGACGCTCTACCACTTGAGCTAGTGCAGCCGGTCTGGACTAGACTTTAGACGATGTTTACATAACAGAACACTCTAAGCAGTGTAGTTTGTTTACAGGATTTAGGACTGTGTCCACTTGAAGCAGATATAGTGCTGCCGTCACTGTGTATAACATGTTGTGTAACCGGCATTACACCCCACCCAGTCACATTATCCTGACACCGGGCCAACCAGTTGTGGAACTATCGTTATATTTGCTTGAGCGCTAGCAAAAGAACTATACCACTACCATTTTTTACAACTTTGTTATGTCGTGGCCTGTATCCAACCCAGGGTCTCCCATACCGTATTTGGACAATCTTGATCCAGGACCACCTAAAGAATGTATATACCAAATGTGAAGGCTCAAGCTCTTGTAGTTTCAGACTTATTTTTTTAAGTTTTCCTATATAGCCTTATTTGAAAAATGTCCACGCCCCTAGCGTCCAAGTTTTTTGACAGATTAGAATCATTTAAAAAATCTTCATACAGGGCCACCCAAAGAACATGTATACTAAATATTAAGGCTCTAGCTCTTGCAGTATCTGACAAGAAGATGTTCTTAGTTTTTAAACATTCCATATATAGAAAATGGCCCACCCTTGGTGGCTATGTTTTTTGACGGATCAAAATTATTTGAATAACTTTTCGATCGCCCTGCCCACAGAAGCTTCTGAGAGAGTTTGGCTTAATATGGCCGACAATTCCAGAGGAGATTTCATTTGAAAATGTGATGCCAGATGATCACAATAACTCACCCTGAGCATAAGCTCAGGTGAGCTTAAAATTTCCAATTATCTTTGTAATTGGCTTTTCCTGTAAATTCTAAACATCATTCATAAACTAATTGCTAATGAATCAAATTTATATTAAAACTGATTTAATTAGGCTACACTGACCAGTTGTTCTAACATTTGATGTAAAATTGATATAGCATATAACCATGGATACAACCATGGAATATATTCCTGATACATCTTAGGGCCAACCGACCCTACCAATGTCAATCTGAACTAAGCAAGGTCAAACTGACCTAATTACGGGGAAAATGCGGAACCAAAAGCTATCAACAGACACTTCAGATACATTCTCTAAACCCCAAAAGTCATTTAAACTAACCATACACTGACCATTGCTGCAACTTATGCAAGTCCTACCTTCAAATGAAATAAGTCTGTTTGAATATCTAATAGACCCTTTCCTGTTGCCAAAGAAACAAGTCAGCATAAAGCAGACATTTAAAATTCCCTTTCTGCTGCCAGGCATAAGAAAAGGTCTGAACCAAAATACAATATTGCTATTTCTTCAAATGTAATAATATTTCTCTAATTTTATGGCATGAGCTTCAATCTTTCAACATTTTTAAATAACCACATTCAGTAACCATGACTACGAGATGCAGAGCAAACACAAACATGCACAAAGCAACCTGTCCTACTTCAAACTGTGAATTGCTTTTCTTAAAAAATTCTTAAAACTGTTGAAAAATATCAAGTAATCCTATTCTGTTGCCATGGCAAAAATACTTCAGAAGATGTTACTAGGAAACTAAACATAAAATCTTTCATTGAAAATTTCCTAAAACAGCTAACAATTAAGAAAGTGACCTTAATATTTTGTAATGGAAACACCATTTCATAAATAAATGCTGCCAGGCAACTAAAAATCACAGCAGATACACAGGGCAGTCTGCCCCTTCATGTAACTGTGACACGGGTAAAGTCGGCGCATGTTTCCTGACATTGCTGTGGAGAAGCTCCTCCAGTTGGATGATGAGGTCATTGGTCTTGATGTCCAGCGCTGGATAGAAGATGTACACGAGTGTCCAGTTTGCCACACAGGGGGCGCCGTATGACTTCAGGGCACCATGGGTATTTGTCTCTAGGCAGTCACATGGTTTGCAGATCAGGTCTGTGGAGAATAATAAATATAATAATTATAAAATATTAAATGTTCATAGATGTGGTATTACCTAGTTATACACTTAGACTTCAGTTGCTCGAACACCAGATCGGTAGAATTACCAGATCAGTTGAACAAAACTGTCAGTCCCTGAATTTTGCCTCTTTGTTTAATATAAATAACTACAAGATGGTTCATACAACCTTATGTTTTAACAAGTTGCTGGTCCCTACAGTCTATATACCTGTATCTTCACACCTGATCTGTCAAACAGTCATCTCTGCTATGTAATTTGCTGTGTCTCAACTTGGATTTGAACCCAGTTCCACCTGTACATGGAGTGACACTCTACCGAACATGCTATTGAGGCTGGTTCTTTGGTATACAGTAAAATCCCTCTATTAAGACCACCATCCACTCTGACTCAAAGTGGTTGTAATAGTGAGTTGGTCTTAATATTGAGTTTGGATAAGCCCGTGAAACCGCCATTGTTTATGTATCAGAGTGTTTGCCTCTGACCGTTAAATAGGGACGTAAAAAAACAACATGCAAACATCTTTTCAAAATGTTTTTAACAAAATTATGCCATGTCAGTTATGTAATGAAAATATTTTACCTCATATAAATCATTGACTCAATAAAAATTAATCATTAATCAAACTAATGCTATCACCAACTTACATAAGAAACACACAATGTGTTATAGTCGTTTTGCTGCATTAGCGCCATGTCCGTTATCGTGGTCAGGTTTCTCATTGAATAAAGAAGCCGAACAGTTTGTACTTATGAAAAATATCCTTAACAGAGACATGGTCGCTTTATTGTGTTTTCGTTAGGTGGCATTTTACTTTAGTGTCTAATCTAGGGTTTGATACTTACATGATCTGTGTCCAGTATCTTATGTATGGTGGTCCATACCTCATCAAGGTCCTCAATATTCAGATTGTAATCCAGATAAACTGTTCAGCATTGGAGTGTTGATTCTGCAACTGGAAAGTGAGGAAAAATATTTGTAATGACACAACACAGAAAATGATAGGTAGGTTCCAAGTTTAAAGCTGGGCACAGACATAGCAAACTCATTAAAGATGGTAGTAGTAGTAGTTTTGCTCCCTTGCTCAAGCAGAAAACATTTTCTGGGCTTAACCGTGATGTAAGGAACATTCCCTACAACCTTTTTTCTCACCTTTTTCTGCGCGCTGTTTGAGAGGTCCTGCTTGCTGTCAAGGCTTGTGACTTCACTTTGTCAGCGAAGCCAGATAAGCTTGATCCACATCCTCCTCCGATCGTAGCCCTGTCGCTCATTGGGGTCGACCAGCAGGTCCATCAGCCCCTCCAGGTCAGCTGTGCTGTTGGCCTGAAATATTTTTATTATGTATTCATATGCAACTGGACTTGTAACTATTCTGACTGCTTAGTCACTGCATGGGTTAGAGTCTTGTTTGGCGCCAAGGACTTAAGGTGAGGTCTTCTATCTGACCTGCAGTGTGCCAGTGGTTCTACACAAACAATTGTCTGGGGTCTTCTATCTGACCTGCAGTGTGCCTATGGTTCTACATAGACAATTGTCTGGGGTCTTCTATCTGACCTGCAGTGTACCAGTGGTTCTACACAGACAATTGTCTGAGGTCTTCTATCTGACCTGCAGTGTGCCAGTGGTTCTATACAGACAATTGTCTGAGGTCTTCTATCTGACCTGCAGTGTGCCAGTGGTTCTATACAGACAATTGTCTGAGGTCTTCTATCTGACCTGCAATGTACCAGTGGTTCTACACAGACAATTGTCTGGGGTCTTCCCACATCAAGATAGCTTGACTTTGTTATAATGACTGTGTCACTGTGATGTATATTTTTAAAACAAAAACTGGATTACAGTCAATAATTTGAGTTAAAAATATCTGCGCTAGTCATTGGCTTTGTTATGTTTGCATATAAGGGAAACTAATGCTTGATACAATTCCTCTAATTTTATAATTTAGAAATTAATGATACATGTAATTGTGCAAGTCCATTAAAAGCAAGAAGGATCGCCACGGCAACTCTAACATCTTGGCCATGGAGAACATCAAACCTCTACAGCCATACTAACTCTGGTTGGTATACTGCTGTACTTTATACAGCAAAGTTTTAACTGAGTGTAATGCTGAAACAATTAATAAAGTTCTTAGTTCATAAAATTCTTAGTTCATAAAATTGTGAGCTGTAAATATGCTAACAAATGAAACAAGAAATAAAAACAAGATGTTGTGTTCAGAAAACACATTCCCCCGGTAGCATAGTTTGTCATGATAAACCAAGAAATAAGGGTAGCCGGAGTTATGTAACTTGTCAGGGTCATGAACAGTGCCCTGTTTAGTAAGTGTGCAAACTTTCATGCACTGCTCTTTGTAGAAAATGAGAAATATCCAACTTGCCGAAACAGGTTAACCATATTCTCAAAAGTACAAAAAGGGGAGATAACCCATGAAAAAAAGTTGGCCAATGCTTTTATTTTGGCAGAGTTATCAGTTTATATTAATCAAAGGATGGCCCAATGTTAATCACAAGAAATATATGACATTTAATGTGCTTCTTATGTCTTAGGTCTTCTGTGTCATATTTCTTGTTTTGAACTGTTTTGCATGGCTTTAAGAAATGAGATTCAAACATTAGACTCACCTACTCACACAACCAAAGGGAGATCATCAGTTGGTGCCTTCACTGATCCATGCCATGCTGATCTTGGAATCCATCCCTCAACCTGTACTCAATAAGGTCAGTGCTGCTTTTACGGTTATATGAGAAATAATGTCACTGTGAGGTATTTCTTACAGCAGAAATAATTAAAAATCAATTTTTACAAATAATGTCACATTGAGGTATTTCTTACAACAGAAATAATTTAAGGATTAGTGTTGATGGGGCTGTTTTATTTAAACCGCACATGTAGATTATGTACATTATGTTTAGGTAAACATATGATTAATGTTATATAAAGAATATTTGTAGATTTCTTAAAATTTTTTACTTAGTTCACATTAATTAAAAGATTGTTGCTTAGTGCTGTGATTATTTTGAAAGTCATCTTGTTTATCTTGTTGTTAGATAATAATGCAGTGCATTTTACAGCAGTTTTTCTTTAGATCTGAAGCTGTCTTCTTTTGTCCTTTTGTAGCAAAACTAAACAAGAGGGCCATGATGGCCCTTTATCGCTCACCTGAGTGCCGTAGACATTTAGCTAAAATATAAGGAATGTTAACAAAGACCATAATAATAATAATACATGTACACAAGCGACATATGAACAATCAGTTTCAATTTCTTTACTACACGGCCATATATAGAAAATGGCCACGCCACTGGCAGCCGAGTTTTTTGACGTTTTACAATTCTTTGAACAATCTTGATAAAGGGACACCCAGGCAATATTTGTACTAAATATCAAGGCTTTAGCTCTTGTAGTTTCTGAATAGAATATTTTCTAAGCTTTCCTTTATAGTCATATATGGAAAATTGCTACACTCATGGCGGCCCTGTTTTTTTCACAGCCGCTATGATTTATTGGTATTGACATATTTTAAGATTTCTTTTTTTAATAAACAATAACTTTTGCTCATAAAGTGTACGTCCATATTTGCATAACATATTTAAGTATGTATGAAAATATGTTGTGATACAATGTTATTTCATGAAACCTATCACTACTCACCTCACTGAGGTACATTATAAAGGAACATAGGGAACCATCAACATCATAGGCTGCATAGCAGGAGTCTGACTTCCATATCTGCTGCATCCACTGTTACCACGGTAACAAAGAAACAATATTTTATATATTAAAGATATACAAGAGCTTTCCAATAAGATTTGGGAATTTTTTCCATAAAAATCAAACCACTCAATTTAATAAAGTGATACTTTACAAATATATTATTAACATAGATACTACACACTTAATAATTTTTATTAAAATCTGAAAGGAAATGTGAATTCCATACAAATTTTAATTACTAGTTCATACGTAGAGGCACCATGACTTGCTCCAAATGTTAACTTTGACATCATTACAGATCAAGACAATTGTGCCGGGCAAAATTCATTACATACTATGATACTAGGTTACTATGGATAAAGAGTCATAATCTGAAAGATTAAGATGTCATGTACATATCAAGTTCATATCAACTTAAACCAAATTTGATCCAAAAATATCAATAAGGCCAAAACAAAAAAGAGGTTTGTTTCTGGTTACATGCCCAGAAAAAAGGTCAGTAGGTAGTTTTGTTTTTGTGTTTTTGTTGTTGTTTTTTTAAACAACACTCATACCAGTTGACATGGCCATTTAGTATGTTCCTGTCCTATGCTTTAATATTTTACTATTTATTTGGTATATATGGAATAGTGTAACTTAAAGAACCTTTAATAAAATCACCATTCCTGAAGTTGGTATCAGAAGAGACTTTCTATTCACTAAGAAAGATGTTTGATAAAGATTGACCATGCATCTGCATAAAAAATATTTTGTACCGTTAAGTACACTTTTCCAAATGAACTGCGATCAGCGAGCTTGTCATTTTGCTACATCATGACAGTGTTGTTTATATGGTACAATTCAACTCCACACCGGGTCGCACAGATGGTCTCTATCATTTAGACGTATACATCCGATCAATATGACATTGAACCAATCGTCCAATTGGTGCAGACAATTTCCTGCCATGGTGTGTAAGAACAGTGGCATCGTAAAGACGATGGAACACGCTAAATTCAGACGAAAATCTGGATGCCAATTTATTTTACGTAAAAACTTTTGACTCGGCAGCTAAAATATACAGTCGGTTGGGTAACCGGAAACATACCTCTTTTTATAAGACCTAAAGACAGTTTTTAGGGCAAAATTCCATGAACTTATCGAATAACCCTCGTACATCTACAATAAACATTTGGTAGCAGTGGTCTGACTCCCAAATCTGCAGCATCCACTGTCACCATGGCAACAGAATATAAATATAAATAATAATTCATCATACAACTGTATTTCTTTAAGTTAATTTATATACAAATTAACTAGATGGTTTTCAATTTCGATTTGCTTTTTTGCATTAATTCTAAGGTGTGCAGTTATATGAAAAGTAAATTTATAAAAAAGAGAAAATACAAAGAACTTGGTTTCTTTTTCATTTTAAGATTTGTCTCTATATAAAAAAGTATACTACCACAATCACAACTACTTCTACTACTGTGACCACAGACTCTATGACCAGCACCACCACCACCATTACTTCTACCACCACCATTACTTCTTCTTCTACCACTCCTACCACCACCACTACTACTTCAACAGCACCTCTTACTACCGACACTACATCTACAGCTCCTACCACCATCAATAAACCACCGCGACTTCTACCAATAATACTATATCTACTTTTACTGCTCATTCTACCACCACCACCACTACTTCTACCACCACCACTACTACTTTTACAGCACCTCCTACCACCAGCACTGCTACTATTTCTACTGCTCCTTCAAACACCATCATAACTACTACTTCTAATCTACGCCTTCTTCTACCATATCCACAACATAACCTTCTATCACTCCTTCTACCACCACTACTACACCTGCTATTCTACCACCCCTACTATTCACACCACTACATCTGCCATGCCTTCTACCACAATATCTACTACTTCTACAGCACCTTTTCCCACCAGCACTGCTACAACTTTTACCACAGGACTTCTTCTACCACTCCTACCACTACATCTATCATTCCTACCACCACCACTACATCTACCACTCTTACCACCATCACTACATCTACCACTCCTACCACCACCATTACATCTACAACTCATACCACCACCACTACATCTACCACTCATACCACCACAGGACTTCTACCACTCCTACCACTACCACTACATCTACCACTCTTACCACCACCACTACATCTACAACTCATACCATCACCACTACATCTACCACTCATACCACCACAGGACTTCTTCTACCACTCCTACCACTACCACTACATCTACCACTCCTACCACCACCACTACATCTACCTATCCTACCACTACCACTACATCTACCACTACCACTACATCTACCACTCCTACCACTACCACTACATCTACCACTCCTACCACCACCACTACATCTACCACTCCTACCACTACCACTACATCTACCACTCAGCGTTTTTTTTTGCCTCATTGGGAATGGGTCCGGTACCATCAAATTGGGAATTTTTCGAATCGTGAAAAGTGCCAAATTGGGAATTTTCGCGTCGTAAAATTCGGCTAATAGGGAATTTCATGTACAAGGTGAATATATTGCAATATTTGCATAAATGTGAATGGTTAGCATTCTTTGTATGTAAGTTTATTGACTTGAGAGGAATAAAGTGAAAAAAAAGTCTTAAAATATTTTTATCAGCATGTTTATTTGAAACATGATAATGTTTCAGCAAAGTGATGGTGCAATAAAATATATCACTTTGATGTAGAAAAAGTTAAAAAAAAAACAACGGTTTTTAGTCGTTTTACTGTTGTGGCTCACCCTGGGGCTGCCTTTTATTTAATCTGTAGATATAAAAAAAGTATAATAATTTACTGATGAAAGAATGTGTAAACATAAAAGATATTTAATGTTAACCACTGTTATAAAACTGTCTAGATAAACTTGTCTAAACAAGCAATTTAATTTATAATTATGAAATGTTATGCACTAATGAATAGTATACATCATCATTCCCCACCCACTTAAAAATACAGTAAATGACAATTTTCAGTTTTGTTTCAGATTGTTGTGACCAGTGTTGTTATAAATATAACCATCTAAACTGTAGTCTTTCTGTTTATAACATTAAAAATATTGATTACTCACTTAGAAAAACAATTCTCAATCGGGACCAAAACGGCAACAGAAAAAACAACAACATGGGATCAAAATTCGAGACGATGTGCCATTTAAAGGTTTTAGACATCTTAACGTGCATGATTTAACTCAAAATCTACTGTTTTTTTAAAAAAAAACAATGCTTGTATTTAAAAGTTATCCATTGCTTTTTCATAATACGCTTTTAGTGAAGCATTATCTGCATACATTCTGAATAATTTGGACGATTGTCATTTTAAAATTTCGTAGCAGCCATGCCTTTTTTTTACGTCAACAGAAAATGCGATTTACGGTAAAGGAATTTCTCGCTGTTAGCCAATCAGCGTATCCCAAACTGGGGAAATACCATCGCATCATTGTTTTTGCCACAGCGCGTCACATATTCTGTGAATCGACTGGTTCATGTTTCTATTTTCATACCTCGTGGTTTGCCATTAGATATTGCAAACCAGTCTCTAACATTTTGTTCGTACCTATAACTTTTCGATCCTATCGGCGTAAGTGAAAATGAGTAAGAATTGAACGGAATTTTGTTTGTTTTTGATATTTTTCGACTTTTTTGTGGGTTGTTTTTGATGAAATTGGGAAAAAATGCTTCTTCGGCGTCATTTGAAAGGGTCCGTTCCCGGAATTGGGAAGGGTCCGGTCGCGAAATTGGGAAAGACCGGTACCGATTGGGAACGGGTCCGTTTACCGGACTCGGCTAAAGAAGGAAAAAAACGCTGCCACTCCTACCACCACCACTACATCTACCACTCCTACCACCACCACTACATCTACCACTCATACCACCATCACTACATCTACCACTCCTACCACTACCATTACATCTACCACTCCTACCACCACCACTACATCTACCATTCCTACCACAACCACTACATCTAGCACACCTACCACCACCACTACATCAACCACTCCTACCACCATCACTCCTAACACCATCACTATGTCTACCACTCCTGCCACAACCACTTCTACCACTCCTACCACCACCACTACATTTACCCCTCCAACCACCACCTTTTCTACCACTCCTACCAACCACACCACATCAACCACACCTCTACCACCATGACTATCACTGCTACCAACCACTACATCAACCACACCTCTACCATATCTACCACTCCTACCACCACCACAACATCAACCACACCTACCACTATCAGTACTACTACTTCTACCACTCCTTTAATCATCACTACTTATTCTACTGCTCCTTCTACCACCAGCACTCCTATTAGAGCTCCTTCTACCACCAGCACTACTATTAGAGCTCCTTCTACCACCAGCACTATTACTACTCCTACCACCAGCACTACTACTACTACTCCTTCTACCACCAGCACTACTACTACTACTCCTACCACCAGCACTACTACTACTACTCCTACCACCAACACTACTACTTCTACCACCAGCACTACTACTCCTTTAACCACCAGCACTACTACTACTACAACTTCTACCACCAGCACTACTACTACTTCCACTTCTACCACCAGCACTACATCTACTTCCCCTTCTACCACCAGCACTACATCTACTCCCCCTTCTACCACCAGCACTACATCTACTTCTCCTTTTACGACCAGCACTACATCTCCTTCCCCTTCTACCACCAGCACTACATCTACTTCCCCCTTCTATCACCAGCACTACATCTACTTCCCCCTTCTACCACCAGCACTACATCTACTCCCCCTTCTACCACCAGCACTACATCTACTACCCCTTCTACCACCAGCACTACATCTACTTCTCCTACCACCAGCACTACATTTACTTCCCCTTCTACTATCAGCACTACATCTACTCCCCCTTCTACCACCAGCACAACATCTACTTCTCCTTCTTCCACCAGCACTACATTTACTTCCCCTTCTACCACCAGCACTACATCTACTTCCCCTTCTACCACCAGCACTACATCTACTCCGCCTTCTACCACCAGCACTACATCTACTCCCCCTTCTACCAACAGCACTACATCTACTTCTCCTTCTACCACCAGCACTACATTTACTTCCCCTTCTACTATCAGCACTACATCTACTCCCCCTTCTACCACCAGCACTACTACTACTTCCACTTCTACCACCAGCACTACATTTACTTCCCCTTCTACTATCAGCACTACATCTACTCCCCCTTCTACCACCAGCACAACATCTACTTCTCCTTCTTCCACCAGCACTACATTTACTTCCCCTTCTACCACCAGCACTACATCTACTTCCCCTTCTACCACCAGCACTACATCTACTCCGCCTTCTACCACCAGCACTACATCTACTCCCCTTCTACCACCAGCACTACATCTACTTCTCCTTCTACCACCAGCACTACATTTACTTCCCCTTCTACTATCAGCACTACATCTACTCCCCCTTCTACCACCAGCACTACTACTACTTCCACTTCTACCACCAGCACTACATCTACTTCCCCTTCTACCACCAGCACTACATATTCTCCCCGTTCTACCACCAGCACTACATCTACTTCCCCTTCTACCACCAGCATTACATCTTCTCCCCCTTCTACCACCAGCACTACATCTCCTTCCCCTTCTACCACCAGCACTACATCTACTTCCCCCTTCTACCACCAGCACTACATCTACTCCCTCTTCTACCACCAGCACTACATCTACTCCCCCTTCTACCACCAGCACTACATCTACTTCTCCTTCTACCACCAGCACTACATTTACTTCCCCTTCTACTATCAGCACTACATCTACTCCCCCTTCTACCACCAGCACAACATCTACTTCTCCTTCTTCCACCAGCACTACATTTACTTCTCCTTCTACCACCAGCACTACATCTACTTCCCCTTCTACCACCAGCACTACATCTACTTCCCCTTCTTCCACCAGCACTACATCTACTTTCCCTTCTACCACCAGCACTACACCTACTTCTCCTTCTACCACCAGCACTACATCTACTTCTCCTTCTACCACCAGCACTACATCTACTTCTTCTACCACCAGCACTACATCTACTTCTACCACCAGCACTACATCTACTCTCCCCTTCTACCACCTGCATACAATACTTCCCCTTCTACCACCAGCACTACATCTACTTCTCCTTCTACCACCAGCACTACTACTACTTCCACTTCTACCACCAGCACTACAATTACTTCCCCTTCTACTATCAGCACTACATCTACTCCCCCTTCTACCACCAGCACAACATCTACTTCTCCTTCTTCCACCAGCACTACATTTACTTCCCCTTCTACCACCAGCACTACATCTACTTCCCCTTCTACCACCAGCACTACATCTACTCCGCCTTCTACCACCAGCACTACATCTACTCCCCTTCTACCACCAGCACTACATCTACTTCTCCTTCTACCACCAGCACTACATTTACTTCCCCTTCTACTATCAGCACTACATCTACTCCCCCTTCTACCACCAGCACTACTACTACTTCCACTTCTACCACCAGCACTACATCTACTTCCCCTTCTACCACCAGCACTACATATTCTCCCCGTTCTACCACCAGCACTACATCTACTTCCCCTTCTACCACCAGCACTACATCTTCTCCCCCTTCTACCACCAGCACTACATCTCCTTCCCATTCTACCACCAGCACTACATCTACTTCCCCCTTCTACCACCAGCACTACATCTACTTCTCCTTCTACCACCAGCACTACTACTACTTCCACCACCAGCACTACAATTACTTCCCCTTCTACTATCAGCACTACATCTACTCCCCCTTCTACCACCAGCACAACATCTACTTCTCCTTCTTCCACCAGCACTACATTTACTTCCCCTTCTACCACCAGCACTACATCTACTTCCCCTTCTACCACCAGCACTACATCTACTCCGCCTTCTACCACCAGCACTACATCTACTCCCCTTCTACCACCAGCACTACATCTACTTCTCCTTCTACCACCAGCACTACATTTACTTCCCCTTCTACTATCAGCACTACATCTACTCCCCCTTCTACCACCAGCACTACTACTACTTCCACTTCTACCACCAGCACTACATCTACTTCCCCTTCTACCACCAGCACCACATATTCTCCCCGTTCTACCACCAGCACTACATCTACTTCCCCTTCTACCACCAGCACTACATCTTCTCCCCCTTCTACCACCAGCACTACATCTCCTTCCCATTCTACCACCAGCACTACATCTACTTCCCCCTTCTATCACCAGCACTACATCTACTTCCCCCTTCTACCACCAGCACTACATCTACTCCCTCTTCTACCACCAGCACTACATCTACTCCCCCTTCTACCACCAGCACTACATCTACTTCTTCTTCTACCACCAGCACTACATTTACTTCCCCTTCTACTATCAGCACTACATCTACTCCCCCTTCTACCACCAGCACAACATCTACTTCTCCTTCTTCCACCAGCACTACATTTACTTCTCCTTCTACCACCAGCACTACATCTACTTCCCCTTCTACCACCAGCACTACATCTACTTCCCCTTCTACCACCAGCACTACATCTACTTCCCCTTCTACCACCAGCACTACACCTACTTCTCCTTCTACCACCAGCACTACATCTACTTCCCCTTCTACCACCAGCACTACATATTCTCCCCGTTCTACCACCAGCACTACATCTACTTCCCCTTCTACCACCAGCACTACATCTTCTCCCCCTTCTACCACCAGCACTACATCTCCTTCCCATTCTACCACCAGCACTACATCTACTTCCCCCTTCTATCACCAGCACTACATCTACTTCCCCCTTCTACCACCAGCACTACATCTACTCCCTCTTCTACCACCAGCACTACATCTACTCCCCCTTCTACCACCAGCACTACATCTACTTCTTCTTCTACCACCAGCACTACATTTACTTCCCCTTCTACTATCAGCACTACATCTACTCCCCCTTCTACCACCAGCACAACATCTACTTCTCCTTCTTCCACCAGCACTACATTTACTTCTCCTTCTACCACCAGCACTACATCTACTTCCCCTTCTACCACCAGCACTACATCTACTTCTCCTTCTACCACCAGCACTACATCTACTTCCCCTTCTACCACCAGCACTACATCTACTTCTCCCACCAGCACTACATCTAACTTTTATGATGTACAGTAAATAATGTTATGTTTCAAAGTACAATACAAACCCACTAGTTATTGATGCAGAGTGTTGGATATTACAATATATCACCATATGTTTTTTGGGAGACAATACCCATCCCTAACTACCACTACATCTACCACTCCTACCACCACCATCATTACTACTTCTACCACTCCTTCTACCACCACTACATCTACCGCTACTTCTAACACCACCATCAGGTCGAGCTACTGCTCCGGCTACCACCACCATCCTACGGCGAGGCGACGAGCACCAGCAGGACGACAGCGACCACGACGGCGACCAGCACCAGCACAACGGCGACCACGCCGGCCACCACGACCAGCACGACGACGGCGACAAGCCGGCCACCACCACCAGCAGGACGACGGGCGACA
The DNA here is from genome assembly GCA_007844125.1 of Sinonovacula constricta. Classification (NCBI taxonomy): domain Eukaryota; kingdom Metazoa; phylum Mollusca; class Bivalvia; order Cardiida; family Solecurtidae; genus Sinonovacula; species Sinonovacula constricta. The sequence goes on from CM017572.1 coordinate 37,149,047, forward strand.
ACGCCGGCCACCACCACCAGCAAACGGCGACCACGCCGGCCACCACCAGCAGGACGACGGCGACCACGCCGGCCACCACCACCAGCAGGACGACGGCGACAACGCCGGCCACCACACCAGCACAACGGCGACCACGCCGGACCACCACCACCAGCAAACGAATCGACCACTCCTTCCCACCCACACCACCATCATTACTACTTCTACAACTCCTTCCACCACCACCATAATCACAACTTCTACCACTCCTTCCACCACCACCATCATTACTACTTCTACCACTCCTTCCACCACCACCATCACTTACGACTGTCGACACACTCCTTCTACCACCACCACACCACAACTCTTCTACCACTCCTTCCACCACCACCATCACAACTTCTACAACTCCTTCCACCACCACCATCACAACTTCTACCACTCCTTCCACCACCACCATCATTACTACATCTACCACTCCTTTCACCAACACCATCATTACTACTTCTACTGATCCTTCTACAACCACTACATCTACCACTACTTCTAACACCATCATCATGACTACTACTACTGCTCCTTCTACCACTTTCATCACTTACAACATTCTATTCCCTTACCTTCGTCTTGCAGGTACAGTATAGCTGTTTTTCTACCCTGACAGTTGACATTCTGAGGCAGAACCTCTCAGCAGATCTGTATAAAGACAATATTAGGTATGTCATTTTAATTGTAATAATTCTGTCAAATTAGCATTTAACTACTGTTGAATAGTGATACTTTGGATTGCAATATAATGAATGTACAGACTTCAATGGATAAATGTTCATGTCCCTTTACACTTCCTATATATTATTCTATGCAAAAAAACTTTTACTATACTTCAAGCCTCAATGTATTGGGTGTCCATGCTTAGTCAAATGAAAATCAATGTTATCTACTTAATTAGATAGCAATTTTGCATAATGTGGAATGCAGATTCAGGGTTTTCCCTTTGAATTTTTTTTAGGGGGTCACAGTGTCCCCCTAGGTTTATGATTTGGGGGTCATTGGTAAATTTTGGGGGGTCACATTATATAATCACTTTACTAATAGTCTTGCACATTAAAAATAGTTTTTTATTGGCGAACTCGGACTGGGCAAGGGTTCATTTTCAGGCTGAGTTGATGATTTACTTTGATTTGTTTTGTTAGAAAGAAAAATCTCGACAATCAATCGGATGTGATCGAAATTGCTGATGAAAATGAAACCGGAACTGCTGAAAGTAAACAATCTACATCGTACTAAGAATCTGGGCCCGAATCAACATGTACTAGTAGTATAGTTACTGGCGCTGCCACATTTTCTGAACAATCGGCATACAATACCGCATCAGTTACTGACTCCCCAATATTAACTGATAAGTTTCAAATCAAAAACACAGTCAGTTGTCTTTTCAACCAACAAATTTATGAATCATGGTATACTCGACTGTATCATAGTTCGTCCAAAAAAGGCTACATGTGTAAATATTGTGAACTGTTTGCATCATGAAATGATGTTAATGTGCCCTATGATTCATGTGGTGCAGTGTTAGGTGATAATCCTTCAAGGAGACTTGAAAATCACAATAACAGTGAAGGGCATAAGGCATCTGCTTAAAATACACCAATGTTAGGTGTCATGTCTATGTTATCCAACAGGAATCAAAGAGACATGCCTCCTTAGTCTTACCCTAACCCTAATAGACTTCTTCCAGACTTGTTAATGAAAGTTAAAGTAATATAAAGCAATATCTAATTTACTGAATTTCCCCCAATTTTGTAATTTTCAAGTGATTTTTCCCCTTTTGACCAGCATCTTCCATGTTCCTAAAAAAAACCCTGCCACATTACCCAGTTACATTCTTATTCAAGAGTTCAAGCAAACCTTCTAAGTATTTTGAAGACTGGACCATTAATGTGGGTGTTCATGTTTTCTAGGATTCGACCTATTGACCTACTTTTTTACCCCAAGTGACCCAGTTACAAACTCATTCAAGATCTCTTGCAGTCAAACATTCTGTCAAAATTTGTTGAAGATTGAGCCACAAATGTGGTCTCTAAAGTTCTCAAAAGTTTTTTAAACCTGGCCTAGTCATCTACTTTTTCATGTTTCTTGACCCAGTTATAAACTCATTCAAGATTTCTTGCAGTCAAAATATATTATATGGCTGTGGCTGCTCACAGAAATGCCATGAATCCTGTAGTGTGCATCACTTTTACAACAGTATGGCCCATGTCTGCCAGCTGTACGGGACATGTTTTGTCCGCAACTTGAACATTGAAAATATGTTTAGAAAGACATTGGATTTTCGCAGATGGTGCTTTCAATTACAGTACAATCACAAGCAGAATATTGTTGTTTCTGAAACCAAACTACAGGCAGTTAAAATATTTAAAACATCCTAATTGCCTGTTATAATTGGTTATTAAGTTCAAAGACTTTTGTGGCAATTGTTAAGAATTTTTGAAATGGCATTCAAAAGCAAAAATTTCTTACATTATTTCAGTCCCTTCCTCGCAAAGTTCTACTGACAACAACTGGGACAGGTTTTGGTGCGGACAGTGATTAATCATCAGGAACAAATGACATTCAATGTAAAGATTATGACAATAAAAGTACACAGTCCAATAACATAAGCACTTGATTACACTGACCAACTTTTTTTTCTCTGGACCGTTTTAAAATGTTAGTTTTTAATTCTAATATTTAGTAAGGCCTTTATTGTATATAAATCTTTAGAACATGCTTAGAATTTTGAACATATACAGTATACTAGTTCCTATTTAGGAAAGCTAACAAACCATAAGGCTCTTTTATAATATACAAAGGATTTATTTTATATCAGGCCCGGATCCAGAACTTTTCAGCTGGGGGGCTGGGGGGGAAGGTGGTATTAGTTTTAAATGGATTTATTAAACTGACTCTGAACGTCTGAAAATAGGAAGAAATAAACCTTTAGCAACATAATTTTGTTTGAAACTGGTTTGAATTTTTCCAAAACTATGCCGAAATAGGCAAACACAAACTTCCCTTCAAGTTGGAACATAAAATGCAGGTAGATTACAATTGTACCTCCGTTTTCCCATCGATCGCTGTTTGCATTTATTGGGAAGAAAATAATAATAAAAACAATCTTGCTATTTTTCAGCGAACAACCATTGCAGTATCGTCGGATATATAATGCTTAACAGAAATGCTTTAATATTGCCTGAATTTAGATTTCTGTTGGGTGTTCGAGAATGTGTTGTACTGTGTTATTGCTAAAAACGGAGTAGAGTCAAAATCCATCAGTAACACAATTTTTCCTGTTCATTTTAGCAAAGGCAGACAAACACCCTCCCGTAATGTTTCCAATGCAGATAAATCTCCTCCTGTAAGTTTTCCACATTTTGCAAGAATGTTTATTTGGTTCGCACAGTTAAGTCTCGTAATGATTGTAGCATCAGATTTTTTTCTGCTTTTAATCCCAACTTCAATATTTTACAGTAATTAATTTAAGGGAGTGATTTTGTCAGCCTATGCTAAAATGAACGGAAGGGAATTTGTCCGGGAGGTATTTTGTCCTACAAATGGTAGAACTATCCCACTGTTTGTGTATTTATTTTGTTTGGAGTTAACTTAAAATTGCATATTTGCTCTATTCTATGTCAAAATCAATCTGAAAGCTGTGACCTCAATAAATTTTCACACAAAATCTCCTGTTTATAAAACAACAAAATTCTTGCTAGCACCTTCTAACCATTTTATCATTACCTGAAAAAAAAACAACACTTTACGTACACTTTAAATGTACCATGTACCTTGATTGGGATCCAAGGTGACAATAAACCAGAACGCCTGAGCTAATAACGTCTGCATCCTGGCAGAGCAGTACCGATAAAGCTTGTAAGTGGGACAGTAGACAGCAAATGCAATACACACAATAAAGAAGGGCAACACAAGAAATGGCAGGTGGAATATCCACTCCCCAACTCATGTAAGTGATTGCAATTAATTATGAATTGAATAGGACATTATAATTTCATTTTAAGTTTAGTTTAGATCTAGAATTCATGCAGTTTACTTTACATTATTGTGTATTTAGTTTTGTGAAGAACTGAACAAAGTCTGTTAAGGTTTCAACTATCCCTGAAAACTTCCGAGCTTGAAAGTTGCATGCACAAATGTTTCCAAATAGACAGCAAAAACGCCTGATTTTTTTATGTTGCATAATGTTGTCTTTTAACTATGCAAACACACATAAACAAACAAAACCACGTTTTTATATGTACACATAGTAAAACTCCATTCTAGCATTGTACCGCTATACAAGTATAAACGGCATTGTTTAAGTGAATTGCAGTTTTAATTGAAATTCAAGGAAAGGGAACTTTAGCATTTGCGCATGCGCAGATGTAAATCGGTGTATTGTTCCGAAAGTTTGAAAGATTATATTTAAATATTTAAGCAATTATTAAATGCCAGGAATGGGCCCAAAAACCGGGAAGTTCACATGATAAGCAAAATATGATATTTACCTTATATACGGCTGAAAACTTTGTTAAATCCAACACAATCAATAAATATAAACTACAGAATGTCACAAATGTTTACCTGACTCACTACTTCCGGGACATAACTCAACACCTGTTTGGTCTCACACCATCATATATAACATACAAGAAAAGTAGTTGATGCGAAGCATAAAGGAGACGCAAAAACTAGTAAACAGGGAAACATGTTAGAGCAAAATAAAGCATAATAAAGCAAGTATCAAAGACATATTTGAACAGTTTTGGATTTTATTAGAAAGTTTTCAGTATACTTTAAATCCCCAGAAAAAATATGTATAATGATAATTCCTGAGACCGTAGAATGGTTTAAAAACAAAATAAAAATCAAAACTCGACACCATTTAATAGAAGCAGAAAAAAAAACTATAAAACTATTGCGCATGAGCAGAAAATGCACATGTGCAGCAGCCTCACATTACACAAATCATTATACTTTAGGTAGTATTTTTCTGGAACACGGTACTGTTTGTTTCTTCCTATGAGTCTTAATTTTTACTTCCAAAGTTGTTTCGTATGGAAGCATTTTTGTATCTGGACTATGTATACAAAGAACAATGTGATTTATTTCCTAAACTTAACCTACTTCACACATTGAAAGTAAAATGGATGAAGACAAACTGAGAGAAACAGTAAAAACAGAACGATCTGGCATGTCCTTAATCCCGATCTATAGAACTAATGTTGTTACTATGAAATGTCGTTACCTAAGTATATACTAAAAGTACTGTGGTTTATAATTGCACACTGAACTGACATTAAGAATACAAATGTATAAAAATTGCTGTCTGGTGCAAGGTTGTACGTCATTCCATATATGACCGATATACTACAAAATGTCAAAATACTTATTATAAAAAGCACTGTTTTAATAGTATCCATGATGGATATTGCTATTGTAACGACCGCAGGGGTAGAAATATAAGCGCTTCAAACCAGCCTCGCTGCTGGGTTAACTCTTTAGCGACGCGGTTTCAGCGGCTTCCCGATTTGCGCGGTTAAGCAACGGTTACCGTGGTCGGTGTACGGATGGGTGACCGTTGGGGAGCGCCGGCCTGCGTTACATTGGTGGCAGCGGTGGGATAGTCAACTGCCGGACTGGAGTTGCGTGCCCACGGAACTTCCCAGGCCAAGTCTCGGGACGAGACTTCTCGTAGGGGGGAGTAATGTAACGACCGCAGGGGTAGAAATATAAGCGCTTCAAACCAGCCTCGCTGCTGGGTTAACTCTTTAGCGACGCGGTTTCAGCGGCTTCCCGATTTGCGCGGTTAAGCAACGGTTACCGTGGTCGGTGTACGGATGGGTGACCGTTGGGGAGCGCCGGCCTGCGTTACACTATTTAGCAAATCTGGGTAAAAGGAAACAATAATTATTCCGAACATATTCTGTTTTTGCTTAACGTTCGCGTGGTAAATGTCTTGGACAAGGAACAGAATCTCATGCCAGGTCTATCTTTCAAACTCAGAACCCTCCGATCCATATAGTCCACAACCTTATCATCTTGACCAAGAACACTCCAAGCATATTATAAATGCTTTCTTGGTGTGTTGCACGTTTCTCTTATACAAGTGAATTGATCATCCATATCTTAAATAAGATCCTTTTGAAAACTTGTCGTGACAGGAGTTGGGTTTGAAATTAAAACTCGCCGAATCAGAGTCCAAAAACATAATCTCTTGACCACAAACACTTCAAATATGTATAAAAGCATTGCTGCACGCTGGCAGCACATGAAATGCTATTTTTAGATTTGCGCGGACCATACAGAAATCATTTATATATCTTGCAAGTATCTTTACAAGTTGGATAATCATTGCATCTAAAGTCAACGGATCGTTCAGATCAAGCTTTTTCAATTTTTGTCAATTATTAAAGGTTTAGAAATTTTAGTAACAAAAAGAAATAAACAATTTGTTTTTGCCATGTTTAAATGAAATCTACAGAAACACAAAATAAGATTAAAAACAAATAAATAAAATAGAACGCTGTTCATCGAATTAGGACCTGTATTTCACCAGGGTTAGAAAGTCGGTTAAACAGACCTTTCCCATGTTCATATTTCAGTGAGCATTCCATATATAGGCGTCACGCTCCAGCACATCGCCAATCATATTCTAAAGGTGGTATTCGAGAGGTTGCCTTTATTAAATACACGTACCAATATCTAAATACCGCTTTAGGAAATCTGGTCATACCTTTCGCATAAAGTCATACTTATAAGTACGTTATAAAGACGACTTTAAATACTAACTTCATTGTTAGACTGTACTTAAAGAAAATATTCTAAATGTTCAGTCTTTCCAACTCTATAAAAAGCGCGATAGTGGTCTCTGCTAAAAATACATATCGACGTCAGAGCGTATTACCCGGATAACTATATAAAATTAAGTGGTTACGTGGTTTTCTAAGTTTAAAAATAGCTATCTCTGCCGCGTGGCTCGAATAGGAAACGCCTGCTTGCAATGCCGATTGGGGATTTATTCTTGACTGATCACACTGATCTTTGGCATTAATAAACAGCATTTTGCAAGACCTTTTTAGGTACTAATGACTTATTTGGTTATTTAATAATTTTTTATTAGACCAAACGGTCGGATACCAATTTTACGAACTTTTTAAATGAAAGATTTTTTAAAACAGATCTGTGATAGTGCTTAGGCGTTTTTACTGTATAGTTTTTTTATACATACCAGCTATCTAATATCTGTGATAAAAGAATCTTCTTACTTTAAAAAGATACTTGTTAAATCAAATCTGTGGTAAAATAATTTAGATTTTTTCTTATATGCTTTTATGTTTATTCATAATATATTTTAATATATTGTACCAATATTACTATCAATATATAATCTACTATGGCGCACACAAGAGACGGCGGAGGGTATCAGAAAGGTTCACATCGAGCACGTTTTGCACAGGTGAGCTAAAAAGCATTTTAACTAATTTTAATTTTAAATGACCCAAATGGCATAGTTAATAGCCTTTCTCGAAGACTTTAGTCTCCTGTCAAGTTTGGGGTTTGAACCCAGGACTCACGGATTAAGAGTCCATTACTTCAACCATTAAACCATGGACGCTATTAATAAAGTATAAACTACAGCATTTCCTTCAGAAAGTAACCGGGGAACATACATACATTTTTATTTAACATTTCCTATCAATAAAAATGAATTGTTGCTTCAACGAAAGTTTTATTTAGGAATGCAATTATTGCGATATTCTCCCTACATTCATTTATGCAATATCCATTTTAATTGTTTATATGTCTTTTCTAAACCGGTTAATTTACTTTTGACCAGTCTGCATAATAATAATTTAAACAACTAATAAAAAAAAGAAACAATGCAGATAATGAACTGTGACCAAAATGGCCACATATCAACAAAATTACAAAAAACATGTTTACCTTGAACGAAATTCTACCATAAGACTATACAAAAAATTCTAAATTATTATTTTCTTTTAGCTTGCTGTACTGAGTACACTTCGTAATAGCCAATTGAATAGCATTATGTCACTTCGTTTTGTGTATTGTTCATGATGTATTTATGACAACTGTTGTCATACATTTGTTGTGCTTGTCTGACTGTTTGATAACTTATTATTTGTGTTATTATGCCCCTTTCGTATGTGTCTTACATTTCATTTCGGAAAGCAACACACCATAATGAGAGAACGCGTCTGTAATCTCACAAAGTAGATTCTAAAATATCATTATAATTATTTTCCTTTAAAATATTTTTATCTGTTTCTGGAAATTAACACCTCATTACAGACCTACCTAGACAATACACCGTCATTACTGACTTACCTAGACAATACACCGTCATTACTGACTTACCTAGACAATACAACGTCACTACTGAATTACCTAGACAATACACCGTCATTACTGAATTACCTAGACAATACACCGTCACTACAAACTTACCTAGACAATACACCGTCATTACTGACTTACCTAGACAATACACCGTAACTACTGACTTACATAGACAATACACCGTCACTACTGACCTACCTAGACAATACACCGTCATTACTGACTTACCTAGACAATACACCGTAACTACTGACTTACATAGACAATACACCGTAACTACTGACCTACATAGACAATACACCGTCACTACTGACTTACCTAGACAATACACCGTAACTACTGACCTACCTAGACAATACACCGTCATTACTGACTTACCTAGACAATACAACGTCACTACTGACTTACATAGACAATACACCGTCACTACTGAATTACCTAGACAATACACCGTCATTACTGACTTACCTAGACAATACACCGTCACTACTGACTTACATAGACAATACACCGTCACTACTGAATTACCTAGACAATATACCGTTATTACTAGCTTACCTATACAATACGCCGTCACTACTGACTTATGTAGACAATACACCGTCACTACTGGCTTATCTAGACAATACACCGTCACTACAGACTTACCTAGACAATACACTGTCACTACTGGCTTACCTAGACAATACACCATCACTACTGGCTTACCTAGACAATACACCGTCACTACAAACTTACCTAGACAATACACCGTTACTACTGGCTTACCTAGACAATACACCGTCACTACAGACTAACCTAGACAATACGCCGTCACTACAGACTTACCTAGACAATACACCGTCACTACTGGCTTACCTAGACAATACACCGTCACTACAAACTTATCTAAACAATACACCGTCACCTCTGACTTACCTAGACAATACACCGTCGCTACTGACATACTTAGACAATACACCGTCACTACTGACTTACCTACACAATACACCGTCAATACTGACTTAACTAGACAATACACCGTCACTACTGACTCACCTAGACAATACACCGTCACTACTGGCTTACCTAGACAATACACCGTCACTACTGATTCACCCAGACAATACACCGTCAATACAGGCTTACCTAGACAATACACCGTCACAACTGACTCACCCAGACAATACACCGTCACTATTGGCTTACCTAGACAATACACCGTCGCTACAGGCTAACCTAGACAATACACCGTCATTACTGACTTACCAAGACAATACACCGTAACTACTGGCTTACCTAGACAATACACGGTCATTACTGACTTACCTAGACAATACACCGTCACTACTGACTTACCTAGACAATACACCGTCACTACAGGCTTATCTAGACAATACACCGTAACTACTGACTTACCTAGACAATACACCGTCGCTACAGGCTAACCTAGACAATACACCGTCACTACTGACTAACCTAGACAATACACCGTCACTACAGGCTAACCTAGACAATACACCGTCATTACTGACTTACCAAGACAATACACCGTAACTACTGGCTTACCTAGACAAAACACCATCATTACTGACATACCTAGACAATACACCGTCATTACTGACTTTCCTAGACAATACAACGTCAATACTGGCTTACCTAGACAATACACCGTCAATACTGGCTTACCTAGACAATACACCGTAACTACTGACTTACCTAGACAATACACCGTAACTACTGACTTACCTAGACAATACACCGTAACTACTGACTTACCTAGACAATACACCGTAACTACTGACTTTCCTAGACAATACAACGTCAATACTGGCTTACCTAGACAATACACCGTCAATACTGGCTTACCTAGACAATACACCGTAACTACTGACTTACCTAGACAATACACCGTAACTACTGACTTACCTAGACAATAAACCGTAATTACTGACTTACCTAGACAATACACCGTAACTACTGACTTACCTAGACAATACACCGTCACTACAGGCGTACCTAGACAATACACCGTCATTACTGACTTACCAAGACAATACACCGTAACAACTGGCTTACCTAGACAATACACCGTAACTACTAACTTACCTAGACAATACACCGTCATCACTGGCATACCTAGACAATATACAATCACTACTGACTTACCTAGACAATACAACGTCAATACTGGCTTACCTAGACAATACACCGTCAATACTTGCTTACCTAGACAATACACCGTAACTACTGACTTACCTAGACAATACACCGTAACTACTGACTTACCTAGACAATACACCGTAACTACTGACTTACCTAGACAATACACCGTAACTATTGATTTACCTAGACAATACACCGTAACTACTGACTTACCTAGACAATACACCGTAACTACAGACTTACCTAGACAATACACCGTCATTACTGATTTTCCTAGACAATACACCGTCACTACTGACTTACCTAGACAATACACCGTAACTACTGACTTACCTAGACAAAACACCGTAACTACTGATTTTCCTAGACAATACACCGTCACTACTGACTTACCTAGACAATACACTGTAACTACTGACTTACCTAGACAATACACCGTCACTACTGACTTACCTAGACAATACACTGTAACTACTGACTTACCTAGACAATACACCGTAACTACTGACTTACCTAGACAATACACCGTCACTACTGACTTACCTAGACAATACACTGTAACTACTGACTTACCTAGACAATACACCGTAACTACTGACTTACCTAGACAATACACAGTAACTACTGACTTACCTATTATTACCGTTGACTTTAAGATAGACAAAGATATAATTTTGACAAGGATTAAACGGCACTATTATTACTCTTTTTTAACATAGACAAGGATATGATTTGATTTTGACTAGGATCAAACCGGGTTATTATAATCTTTAAGTTTAAGATAGACAAGGATACGATTTTGACTAGGATCAAACGTGTTTATTTATTACCTTTAACTTTAAGATCGACAATGTTATGATTTTAACCAGGATCAAACAGCGCTGTTATTACCTTTAACTTCAAGATAGACAAGGATATGATTTTAACCAGGATCAAACGGCGCTATTATTACCTTTAACTTCAAGATAGACAAGGATATGATTTTGAACAGGATCAAACGGCGCTATTATTACCTTTAACTTTAAGATAGACAAGGATATGATTTTGACCAGTATCAAACGGTGCTATTATTACCTTTAACTTTAAGATAGACAAGGATATGATTTTGACCAGGATCAAACGGTGCTATTATTACCTTTAACGTTTAAGATAGACAAGGATATGATTTTTACCAGGATCAAACGGCGCTATTATTACCTTTAACGTTTAAAATAGACAAGGTTATGATTTTTACTAGGATTTAACGGTGCTATTACCTTTACGTTTAAGATAGATAAGGTTATGATTTTGACTAAGATTTAACGAAGATATCATTACCTTTACGTTTAAGATAGATAAGGTTATGATATTTATTAGGATCAAATGGTACATATATTATATTTAAGTTTAGGATAGACAAGGTTATGCTTTGACAAGGATCAAACGTACTATTATGATATTGACCAGGATTAAACTGTGTTATTATAACCTAATTTTAAGATAGACAAGATTAAGATTTTGACTCGAACCCAAAACTGTTTGTATTACCTTCAAGTTTTAACGTAGACAATGTTATTGGATAAAGCGGTGCTATAATTAAACTAATGACGGTCCGGGGTCTACCCGCTGAGCCGACATCATGTACATCCTGGTTTGAATTGCTTTCACCGATTTCCTTTCAGCGCAGGCGTAATTATCGCATTGTCGCCTCAAATCGACATATGTGTAAATACTAATGTCTTGGAAAATATTTTGAGCTGAAACATTTTATTATGGTGAAAGCTTAAATCTGAAGAAAAATATTCAAATTTACTGATAACATAAAGCTATTGAGAAAACATTTACATATACGGTTCTTAAACCCACAAAATACTTGTGTGTATTATTTGGCAATGTTGAAATGACACTTATTAAAGGGACGGTGAAGTCCGTAAATGTTTTGATGTGTTCTGGAAACGTAATTACTAAATTACTACCGTGGGTAAACATGTCGATTTTATTTTTTACTTTTAAATATTGCAGGTTTGAATCTAGCTTTAGCCCTTATGTTTTCTTTAATATATATAGCTATCAATCTTATAAAAGTCATGTATCACATTTTATGTATGTTTGTTTGTATACATTCCATTCATAAAGCTCGAGACCAACCACACTGTGTATATTTCTCGTCACTGTATGGTTACTATCTTACCGTGAAACAACTTGGATACATTTATTTTTTAAAAGAATACATTTTAGCATCATTCAGATAACGAAGTGAACAAAGCATAAAAATAATAAAAGTCATTATTTAAAAGAGGATGAATATAAGAGAAATAAGAAAGAGTAACAAGCTAGAGGTCCAGGACTACTGTTTTAATTGTGATAATATGTAACACTTTTCTATTGTATTTTAAATTATGAAAATAATGAATTCATAGTGTTTAACATTTAACAGTCAAAATGATATATCGTCATCAAAAAGCCCGCTTATTTTGAAATAGATGTTAACACTACTCATGTATGACATGTATACTCAACTTTGCATTTTTGTCTAATGGAAACGTAATAAATGATACAGAGATTCATTCATACATGTAATTTTGCATTATGATACAAACGCTAATAGCACTGCAGCTTTATAACCTTACGTCAAAGTTGAACAACAATTCAAACTTGGCTAATATTTTTGCACGGAATTAGGTTTTAACTTGTGTCAACAGGGCCAGTCATATAAATTGACATGTTTCTTGTGCATGTATGTCGTGTTACTATATCATAAAACAAAGAAAAAGACATATACTAGTTGCAAGAATCAAGCAAAAGAGAATTTCTTTCTTTTCCTGCTTAAAGGCATCTCGAAAGGAATGTGGTATCCCACTGAGCCAGGCCCCGACCTACTGAGACCACTGAGCTAATTGCTGGTCATCACTGCAGGGAGTCTTTAGCCAACATAGTACTAATCTGTCACAGTAAAACCTCTGATTGGTTAATGCAAAACTAAATTACCTGCTAGTATGGAAGTGTGACAGTAGGCTAGTTTTACACAGAGCCATAAACATTAATGTTAGTGATAATGTGCGTTGTTTACTGTAGGATCACTTACATATTCTTTATTGCATTAATTACTAGGTGTCAATTTTGTAACTGCATGATTATGTATTTATTTCATAGTTAAATATTTGATTTTGAAAATACATGAGAGATACAAGTTTTAGTATTCAAAATGACTTAAAATGAGTCAGAAGGACATTATTCTGACAATGAATGACTTGCTTTTGTTAGATACGTTTTGTTACATTTTACAAATAAAAAAAAATAACATAAAATATATATGAGAACTAAAAAAATGAAAGACAGAAATAACAAAATCAACCAACAAAGTAAGAAAGAAAACAAATATATATATATGTAGATAGATAGATATAGATTGCGTAATTGGTATATTCATAACTGTTTCCTTTACAAACTGTGAATGACTTTGTTCAATCCCCAGATATAGCATACATACACTTGGATCTTGAACAATACCTGTGTGACAGACACATCGTTACAGACTGTGGCAGCCTGGCTTATCAGAAAACAGATGCCCTCACATGCTGGGTGGGGCAATAAATGGGTGGGGGGTCACTTATATAAGGGTTTCGAGATGCCTTTAACTAAAGGGTGGATTCCTTGAAAATTGATGTTTATCTGCAAAAATGCTGCAGTATCAGTTCTTAATCATCGTTGTAGGATATGTAGGGCTTCCTACTATGTCACTGTCTCTATTTTTTTTTTTTACACCCATGGGAAATCACCCACCGTCATTGTGCACTTTGTGCCATTGAACTAATAAATGGCCTTTGCTAGTGTGTAAAAAGAATGTTTAGGCTGCTGACCTTCTTAAGAAGACTTTTTTCTAAGCAAATTTTTTGGCAAAATTGTAGAAGTTTTTCAAACGCTGATTTTTTTAACCTAAAGTTTTGAGATATTGTTATAAAGGAGGTGAGAGTTCACGTCACGTAGAACATATTTTAACATAATAGGGACGTTGTTATACTCTACATACATATTTAAGTTGTAAAGTCATGCATCTTTACTAATACCCGTCGAGTTGGGTGGTCCGACATGGTTCGAGGGCGCCTTCACTTTACCATGGGACAGTAAACATTTATATCTTCTACCATTATGGTCATCATGTGTCGTTAGTTAACAAACCGTGTAATATTTAAATAAAACACGGGATATAAATTCCTATATAATGCTACAATACACATCGATCTTGGAGTGCTCATTTTGTCTTTGAACAACCGCCTTTATATGTCATAAACTGGTGCTGGTTTATGTACCTGTGCTTGATGCGCTTTGTTCAAAATTGTCTAGATCGTATATAGAAGATAATGATGAAAGGGGTGTCCAGTGTAATGGCGTGGGGTATTTTTACAGATTAACATACCTTAACAGTTGTCTGATACCACTTTAAATGGAAAATAATTATAAAAATGTCACTTTTACTGGAGTGGTTTATGATCTTGAATCCATGATTAGTTCTATAAATAATAAAGAAGCTGCCTTTTCCTGTACAGTTACAGTGTCAAATTGTTTGAAAGAGAGGATTTTACCTGTACATGTGCGGCAATTTTAAAGCCTTTGTGTGATATTAAGTATACAAGAGTATTAGACACAAGAGTATTAGACACAAGAGTATTAGACACAAGAGTATTAGACACAAAAGTATTAGACACAAGAGTATTAGACACAAAAGTATTAGACACAAGAGTATTAGACACAAAAGTATTAGACACAAGGGTATTAGACACAAGGATATTAGACACAAGAGTATTAGACACAAAAGTATTAGACAGAGTAAGAGACACAAGAGTATTAGACACAAGACACAAGAGTATTAGACACAGAAGTATTAGACACAAGAGTATTAGACACAAAAGTATTAGACACAAGGGTATTAGACACAAGAGTATTTGACATAAGATTATTAGACAAGAGTATTAGACACAAGGGTATTAGATACAAGAGTATTAGACACAAGGGTATTAGACACAAGGGTATTAGACACAAGGGTATTAGACAAAAAAGTATTAGACAAACATTTAATACTGACTTTTTTAACGAATATCAAGTTTGTTGTCAAATACTACTACAACTAAAATGCAAATGTTCTGAACTGTTTGAAACTCCAGATGCAGGTGCATAGTGTGAGCTGTCTACCGTTGATGGGAAATTTGTATAATCATCATAGAGTCGGTCTCTTGGCCGACTGGCATGTTTGATTATTGTAGGACATTTTCAGTATTTCTTATGCACTGAATTACAGATCTTGTTTAAAAGTAAAATATAATACTTAAGTCAATATTTACGCTCCTTTTAAGTGTTATATTAAATTAAAGATAGCTATTTGAAAATTGAATATGACTTTGTATAAAAAATCTGTGTTCATTTTTGCTCTCTTGTTGTAATGCCTGTTATAATAATAAATAAAATTTTAAGGAACTTCGTCTTTGTACACTATTTGAATATTTATGTTGTTAAGACACTACACTGCAATATGTATAAAATCATCTCTAAAGATTGTAAGAACATATTCTTTTACACAAAAGAACAAAAGAAAGCCTTATTGAGTTTTACAATCGAGTATAGCTCATAAACACAATGGAATGGCATAATGTTATACAAAATATTATATTATTATGTGAGATATTCGTGGCATGCTATGACAGTTTATTAAATGCAGCTTCATGAAAGTGACAAAAGGACGAACTCCGGATGATTAACACCTTTATCCCTTAAACCAACAACACAAATCATCCCGGTCGGAACGAAACCTTTCATGTCGAGAGGTTTTCCAGCTAACCTGCGGTGCACCACTGATTCTACCGATACGTAAGTCTGGGGTCTTCTTCCACAAATAATAAACTAAACGTCGCCAATGACGTCCATAATTAAGACAATAACTGTGTCTTTGTGATGTAATGACAAGTTAGGTATTATGTGACAAGTTAGCTTGTATGTGACAAGTTAGCTATTATATGACAAGTTAGCTATTATATGACAAGTTAGCTATTATGTGACACGTTAGGTACTATGTGACAAGTTAGGTATTATGTGACAAGTTAGGCATTATGTGACAAGTTTTGTATTATGTGACATGTTAGGTATTATGTGACATGTTAGGTATTATGTGACAAGTTAGGCATTTTGTGACAAGTTTTATATTATGTGACATGTTAGGTATTATGTGACAAGTTAGGCATTATGTGACAAGTTTTGTATTATGTGACATGTTAGGCATTATGTGACAAGTTAGGTATTATGTGACATGTTAGGTATTATGTGACAAGTTAGGCATTTTGTGACAAGTTTTGTATTATGTGACATGTTAGGTATTATGTGACATGTTAGGTATTATGTGACAAGTTAGGCATTATGTGACAAGTTAGGTATTATGCTTTACTTTTATAAAAGTTATACAAAGTACATATATTTTGGGCGTCTAGTATTTTGTTCTATCAGTTTTATCCAATAAATATGCGTGCCTTGCGATTTCTCAAGGGTTTTAATGAACAATCTTCATTGTATCTCGCTTTTCTTCTTTTCAACATTTTTAAACTATTCAAAATATAATTTAAAGTGTAAGCGATTGCTGCACTATAATATACAAATTAAATAATAATTATAGTGCAATGCATGCAATGTCTTAGTTGGCATAAAGAATAGAATATATCATTAAAATTATGAAACAGTACAGTTTTCCCGTTCATACATCTCAGTTTTTTGTACTTCTCTGCCATGAACCTTAGCACCCAGTTTATAACCCAAACAAGTGTGTGATTTGGGTTCCCCCCGCTTATCTAACACGGCTAATCCACAATCATTTTCTCCCATGCAGCGAAGTTGACATTCACTGGCATGCTCTGTTATTCCGAAATTGTAGGAAGCTCCAAAAGCCCCCATTCGCCTCGGGTGCGTTGTAAACGTACACATTCCTGAAAACAAAAGTCGGTGTTTATTAAAAGATCATTCTGATACAAACAAGTGTAGGATGAAATGAATAGAAGCGTTTTGGACAAGCAGTTTTTAACTTGAACTTTGCATAATTTAAATCAATAAATTAAAATAGAGGAAATTGTGTATTTAATAAAATCGTGTTGAAAGCAATAACTACAACATATATATATATATATATATATTATATATATATATATATATATATATATATATATATATATATATATATATATATATATATATATATATATATATATATTATACTTTGCTAATACATAATATGTATTTTCTTGTAAATATTTCTTAATTTGCAAATTTTGACGGGAACGTCATGTTAAACATCTTATTCACAGTTTGTAAGAGGTAGGTAAGATGATTAATCATCATTCAACGAAGATACACTCGAAACGTACACTTACCTACAGAACAAAATAGTATCGGGTTAAAAATAACATTACAACGCTAATCGTTTAATATCAAATAAGGTATAAAATCAAGTGAAAAGATAAAGTATATTATATCAACTATTTATATTTCATATTCCCCTTTA
Source organism: Sinonovacula constricta (assembly GCA_007844125.1). Taxonomy (NCBI): domain Eukaryota; kingdom Metazoa; phylum Mollusca; class Bivalvia; order Cardiida; family Solecurtidae; genus Sinonovacula; species Sinonovacula constricta. The sequence continues at coordinate 37,167,087 of CM017572.1, forward strand.
ACATACATACATACACGCACACACACACACACGCACGTATACACACTTACACACACGCACGCAAACACATGCTTACTTTGCAGTACCTTCTACATGACAGGACCAGATCAATTTTGACATTAGCTTTTAAAGTGTTTTTTTGTGATAAGTAGAAGTATTTAATGGCCACATCGGACTCTATACCTCCATGCTTCAAGTGTTGCTGATTGTTGTCCAGACGGGAATGAGTGAGAAAACTTTCTCTCTATATCAGTTACAGTAACACAAATGTGTTTATAGTTACCCTATACATTTTAAGTACATTGTCTTGCATTTGAAGACAACTATATTATTTTGTTATTATAACAGTTACTGCAATTTGCAACTGTATGATATTTTAATGTGAATGAGAAATATCACTTCATGGTAATTAACTTCTTGGTGAAGTGAACTTATGCTCTGGACACAACTTCTTTTATCACATATATATTTAGCTTTTGAAAGTTATTATACTTGTATATGTTTGGTCTTCAAATATCGTATGCGGTTGTTCGCAAAATATGGTTGTAATGCTAGTAGGTGATGTCATATAAGTGTATTACTGATTAAATTTAGCTTCAAGGTCATTTAACCTCCTTTCAGATTGGTTTAGTGTTCGTTTGTTTTTGTGTTATAGAATGCTTATTTCATAGGTTTACTGTCAGTTAAAAAAAGAACAAAAAGATTAAAAACGTGTATATAAAGGTTAAAGACTATATTTAAATGGGGCTTCTATTTACATTTCAGACGCCATATTTAGTTGTGGGTATCTGTGAAGATTTGTATATTAAGGCATTACTTGTATTATGTATTGGGAAGTTTTGCGAAAGACTATCTTGAACAATTATGAACTGATAAAACATAGAACTATGTGCTGAACGGTAATATAATGTAATATGAAATGTTGATACAGCAACAGAGGAAAGGTGTTTACTGGTATAAAACAGTAGTGTTAACTGAATCTAGACAGTGGTGTTAATTGATGTTAGTGGTGTTTGACAGTGTTAACTGGAGATAGCCAGCGAGGTTAACTGACCGGTGTAAGTGTTAACTGATAAATGCGATGTTAACTGATGACAGTGGTGTTAACTGGTGATAGACAATGATGTTAACTGATGATAGACAGTGATGTTAACTGATGATAGACAGTGGTGTTAACTGGTGATAGACAGTGATGTTAACTGACTGGTGTAAGTGTTAACTGAAAAATGCGATACACTGATGACAGTGATGTTAACTGATGTTAGTGTTAATTGAAAAATGCGATGTTAACTGATGACAGTGATGTTAACTGATGATAGCCAGTGATGTTAACTGACTAGTGTAAGTGTTAATTGATAAATGCGATACACTGATGACAGTGATGTTAACTGATGAGAGACTTGATGTTACCTGATTATAGACAGTGTTGTTTACTGATGGTATATGGTGATGTTTACTGATGATAGACAGTGATGTTAACTGATGATATATGGTGATGTAAACTGATGATAGACGTGATGTTTACGGATGATAGACAGTGATGTTAACTGATGATAGACAGTGATGTTTACTGATGATAGACGTGATGTTAACTGATGATAGACGTGATGTTAACTGATGATAGACGTGATGTTAACTGATGATAGACGTGATGTTAACTGATGATAGACGTGATGTTCACTGATGATAGACGTGATGTTAACTGATGATAGACGTGATGTTAACTGATGACAGTGATGTTAACTGATGACAGTGATGTTAACTGATGATATAAAGTGATGTTAACTGATGATAGACGTGATGTTAACTGATGATAGACGTGATGTTAACTGATGATAGACGTGATGTTAACTGATGACAGTGATGTTAACTGATGACAGTGATGTTAACTGATGACAGTGATGTTAACTGATGACAGTGATGTTAACTGATGACAGACAGTGATGTTAACTGATGATAGACAGTGATGTTAACTGATGACAGTGATGTTAACTGATGACAGTGATGTTAACTGATGACAGTGATGTTAACTGATGACAGTGATGTTAACTGATGACAGTGATGTTAACTGATGACAGTGATGTTAACTGATGACAGTGATGTTAACTGATGACAGACAGTGATGTTAACTGATGATAGACAGTGATGTTAACTGATGACAGTGATTTTAACTGATGACAGTGATGTTAACTGATGACAGTGATGTTAACTGATGACAGTGATGTTAACTGATGATAGACGTGATGTTAACTGATGACAGACAGTGATGTTAACTGATGATAGACAGTGATGTTAACTGATGATAGACAGTGATGTTAACTGATGATAGACAGTGATGTTTACTGATGATAGACAGTGATGTTAACTGATGATAGACGTGATGTTAACTGATGATAGACGTGATTTTAACTGATGTTAGACAGTGATGTTAACTGATGATAGACGTGATGTTAACTGATGATAGACGTGATGTTAACTGATGATAGACAGTGATGTTAACTGATGATAGACAGTGATGTTAACTGATGATAGACGTGAGGTTAACTGATGATAGACGTGATTTTAACTGATGATAGACGTGATTTTAACTGATGATAGATGTGATTTTAACTGATGATAGACAGTGATGTTAACTGATGATAGACGTGATGTTAACTGATGATAGACAGTGATGTTTACTGATGATAGACAGTGGTGTTAACTGGTGATAGATGTGACGTTAACTGATGATAGACAGTGATGTTAACTGATGATAGACGTGATTTTAACCGATGATAGACAGTGATGTTTACTGATGATAGACGTGATGTTAACTGATGATAGACGTGATGTTAACTGATGATAGACAGTGATGTTAACTGATGATAGACGTGATGTTAACTGATGATAGACAGTGATGTTAACTGATGATAGACAGTGATGTTAACTGATGATAGACGTGATGTTAACTGATGATAGACAGTGATGTTAACTGATGATAGACAGTGATGTTAACTGATGATAGACAGTGATGTTAACTGATGATAGACGTGATGTTAACTGATGATAGACGTGATGTTAACTGATGATAGACGTGATGTTAACTGATGATAGACAGTGATGTTAACTGATGATAGACAGTGATGTTAACTGATGATAGACGTGATGTTAACTGATGATAGACAGTGATGTTAACTGATGATAGACAGTGATGTTCACTGATGATAGACAGTGATGTTAACTGATGATAGACGTGATGTTAACTGATGCTAGACGTGATGTTAACTGATGATAGACGTGATTGTAACTGATGATAGACGTGATGTTAACTGATGATAGACGTGATGTTAACTGATGTTAGACGTGATGTTAACTGATGTTAGACAGTGATGTTAACTGATGCTAGACGTGATGTTAACTGATGATAGACGTGATGTTAACTGATGATAGACGTGATGTTAACTGATGATAGACAGTGATGTTTACTGATGATATACGTGATGTTACTTGATGATAGACAGTGATGTTAACTGATGACAGTGATGTTAACTGATGACAGACAGTGATGTTAACTGATGATAGACAGTGATGTAAACTGATGTCAGTGATGTTAACTGATGATAGACAGTGATGTAAGTGATGATAGTCAGTGATGTTAACTGATGTTAGACAGTGATGTTAACTGATGATAGACGTGATGTAACTGATGATAGACGTGATGTTAACTGATGATAGACGTGATGTTAACTGATGATAGACGTGATGTTAACTGATGATAGACGTGATGTTAACTGATGATAGACGTGATGTTAACTGATGATAGACGTGATGTAACTGATGATAGACGTGATGTTAACTGATGACAGACGTGATGTTAACTGATGATAGACGTGATGTTAACTGATGATAGGCAGTGATGTTAACTGATGATAGTGATGTTAACTGATGACAGCGATGTTAACTGATGTTAGACAGTGATGTAAGTGATGATAGTCAGTGATGTTAACTGATGTTAGACAGTGATGTTAACTGATGATAGACGTGATGTTAACTGATGATAGACGTGATGTTAACTGATGATAGACGTGATGTTAACTGACGATAGACGTGATGTTAACTGATGATAGACGTGATGTTAACTGATATAAGAAAGTGATGTTAACTGATGATAGACGTGATGTTAACTGATGATAGACGTGATGTTAACTGATGATAGACGTGATGTTAACTGATGATAGGCAGTGATGTTAACTGATTATAGACAGTGATGTAAGTGATGATAGTCAGTGATGTTAACTGATGTTAGACAGTGATGTTAACTGATGATAGACGTGATGTAACTGATGATAGACGTGATGTTAATTGATGATAGACGTGATGTTAACTGATGATAGACGTGATGTTAACTGATGATAGACGTGATGTTAACTGATGATAGACGTGATGTTAACTGATGATAGACGTGATGTAACTGATGATAGACGTGATGTTAACTGATGATAGACGTGATGTTAACTGATGATAGACGTGATGTTAACTGATGATAGGCAGTGATGTTAACTGATGATAGTGATGTTAACTGATGACAGCGATGTTAACTGATGTTAGACAGTGATGTAAGTGATGATAGTAAGTGATGTTAACTGATGTTAGACAGTGATGTTAACTGATGATAGACGTGATGTAACTGATGATAGACGTGATGTTAACTGATGATAGACGTCATGTTAACTGATGATAGACGTGATGTTAACTGATGATAGACGTGATGTTAACTGATGACAGTGATGTTAACTGATGATAGACGTGATGTTAACTGATGCTAGACAGTGTTGTTAACTGATGATAGACGTGATGTTAACTGATGACAGTGATGTTTACTGATGTTAGACAGTGATGTAAGTGATGATAATCAGTGATGTTAACTGATGTTAGACAGTGATGTTAACTGATGATAGACGTGATGTAACTGATGATAGACGTGATGTTAACTGATGATAGACGTGATGTTTACTGATGATAGACGTGATGTTAACTGATGATAGACGTGATGTTAACTGATGATAGACAGTGATGTTAACTGATGATAGACGTGATGTAACTGATGATAGACGTGATGTTAACTGATGATAGACGTGATGTTAACTGATGATAGACGTGATGTAACTGATGATAGACGTGATGTTAACTGATGATAGGCGTGATGTTAACTGATGATAGACGTGATGTTACCTGATGTTAGACAGTGTTGTTAACTGATGATAGACGTGATGTTTACTGATGATAGACAGTGATATTAACTGATGATAGACAGTGATGTTAACTGGTGATAGACAGTGATGTTAACTGATGACAGGCAGTAATGTTAACTGATGATAGACGTGATGTTAACTGATGATAGACAGTGATGTTAACTGATGATAGACAGTGATGTTAACTGATGATAGACGTGATGTTAACTGATGATAGACAGTGATGTTAACTGATGATAGACAGTGATGTTCACTGATGATAGACAGTGATGTTAACTGATGATAGACGTGATGTTAACTGATGCTAGACGTGATGTTAACTGATGATAGACGTGATGTTAACTGATGACAGTGATGTTTACTGATGATAGACGTGATGTTAACTGATGATAGACGTGATGTTAACTGATGCTAGACGTGATGTTAACTGATGATAGACGTGATGTTAACTGATGATAGACGTGATGTTAACTGATGATAGACGTGATGTTAACTGATGACAGTGATGTTTACTGATGATAGACAGTGATGTTAACTGATGATAGACGTGATGTTAACTGATGATAGACGTGATGTTAACTGATGATAGACGTGATGTTAACTGATGCTAGACGTGATGTTAACTGATGATAGACGTGATTGTAACTGATGATAGACGTGATGTTAACTGATGATAGACGTGATGTTAACTGATGTTAGACGTGATGTTAACTGATGTTTGACAGTGATGTTAACTGATGCTAGACGTGATGTTAACTGATGATAGACGTGATGTAAACTGATGATAGACGTGATGTTAACTGATGATAGACAGTGATGTTTACTGATGATAGACGTGATGTTACTTGATGATAGACAGTGATGTTAACTGATGACAGTGATGTTAACTGATGACAGACAGTTATGTTAACTGATGATAGACAGTGATGTAAACTGATGTCAGTGATGTTAACTGATGATAGACAGTGATGTAAGTGATGATAGTCAGTGATGTTAACTGATGTTAGACAGTGATGTTAACTGATGATAGACGTGATGTAACTGATGATAGACGTGATGTAACTGATGATAGACGTGATGTTAACTGATGATAGACGTGATGTTAACTGATGATAGACGTGATGTTAACTGATGATAGACGTGATGTAACTGATGATAGACGTGATGTTAACTGATGATAGACGTGATGTTAACTGATGATAGACGTGATGTTAACTGATGATAGGCAGTGATGTTAACTGATGATAGTGATGTTAACTGATGACAGCGATGTTAACTGATGTTAGACAGTGATGTAAGTGATGATAGTCAGTGATGTTAACTGATGTTAGACAGTGATGTTAACTGATGATAGACGTGATGTAACTTATGATAGACGTGATGTTAACTGATGTTAGACAGTGATGTTAACTGATGATAGACGTGATGTTAACTGATGATAGACGTGATGTTAACTGATGATAGACGTGATGTTAACTGACGATAGACGTGATGTTAACTGATGATAGACGTGATGTTAACTGATATAAGACAGTGATGTTAACTGAAGATAGACGTGATGTTAACTGATGATAGACGTGATGTTAACTGATGATAGACGTGATGTTAACTGATGATAGGCAGTGATGTTAACTGATGTTAGACAGTGATGTAAGTGATGATAGTCAGTGATGTTAACTGATGTTAGACAGTGATGTTAACTGATGATAGACGTGATGTAACTGATGATAGACGTGATGTTAATTGATGATAGACGTGATGTTAACTGATGATAGACGTGATGTTAACTGATGATAGACGTGATGTTAACTGATGATAGACGTGATGTTAACTGATGATAGACGTGATGTAACTGATGATAGACGTGATGTTAACTGATGATAGACGTGATGTTAACTGATGATAGACGTGATGTTAACTGATGATAGGCAGTGATGTTAACTGATGATAGTGATGTTAACTGATGACAGCGATGTTAACTGATGTTAGACAGTGATGTAAGTGATGATAGTCAGTGATGTTAACTGATGTTAGACAGTGATGTTAACTGATGATAGACGTGATGTAACTGATGATAGACGTGATGTTAACTGATGATAGACGTCATGTTAACTGATGATAGACGTGATGTTAACTGATGATAGACGTGATGTTAACTGATGACAGTGATGTTAACTGATGATAGACGTGATGTTAACTGATGCTAGACAGTGTTGTTAACTGATGATAGACGTGATGTTAACTGATGACAGTGATGTTTACTGATGTTAGACAGTGATGTAAGTGATGATAATTAGTGATGTTAACTGATGTTAGACAGTGATGTTAACTGATGATAGACGTGATGTAACTGATGATAGACGTGATGTTAACTGATGATAGACGTGATGTTTACTGATGATAGACGTGATGTTAACTGATGATAGACGTGATGTTAACTGATGATAGACGTGATGTAACTGATGATAGACGTGATGTTAACTGATGTAAGACGTGATGTTAACTGATGATAGACGTGATGTAACTGATGATAGACGTGATGTTAACTGATGATAGGCGTGATGTTAACTGATGATAGACGTGATGTTACCTGATGTTAGACAGTGTTGTTAACTGATGATAGACGTGATGTTTACTGATGATAGACAGTGATATTAACTGATGATAGGCAGTGATGTTAACTGGTGATAGACAGTGATGTTAACTGATGTTAGACAGTGATGTTAACTGATGATAGACGTGATGTAACTTATGATAGACGTGATGTTAACTGATGTTAGACAGTGATGTTAACTGATGATAGACGTGATGTTAACTGATGATAGACGTGATGTTAACTGATGATAGACGTGATGTTAACTGACGATAGACGTGATGTTAACTGATGATAGACGTGATGTTAACTGATATAAGACAGTGATGTTAACTGATGATAGACGTGATGTTAACTGATGATAGACGTGATGTTAACTGATGATAGACGTGATGTTAACTGATGATAGGCAGTGATGTTAACTGATGTTAGACAGTGATGTAAGTGATGATAGTCAGTGATGTTAACTGATGTTAGACAGTGATGTTAACTGATGATAGACGTGATGTAACTGATGATAGACGTGATGTTAATTGATGATAGACGTGATGTTAACTGATGATAGACGTGATGTTAACTGATGATAGACGTGATGTTAACTGATGATAGACGTGATGTAACTGATGATAGACGTGATGTTAACTGATGATAGACGTGATGTTAACTGATGATAGACGTGATGTTAACTGATGATAGGCAGTGATGTTAACTGATGATAGTGATGTTAACTGATGACAGCGATGTTAACTGATGTTAGACAGTGATGTAAGTGATGATAGTCAGTGATGTTAACTGATGTTAGACAGTGATGTTAACTGATGATAGACGTGATGTAACTGATGATAGACGTGATGTTAACTGATGATAGACGTCATGTTAACTGATGATAGACGTGATGTTAACTGATGATAGACGTGATGTTAACTGATGACAGTGATGTTAACTGATGATAGACGTGATGTTAACTGATGCTAGACAGTGTTGTTAACTGATGATAGACGTGATGTTAACTGATGACAGTGATGTTTACTGATGTTAGACAGTGATGTAAGTGATGATAATTAGTGATGTTAACTGATGTTAGACAGTGATGTTAACTGATGGTAGACGTGATGTAACTGATGATAGACGTGATGTTAACTGATGATAGACGTGATGTTTACTGATGATAGACGTGATGTTAACTGATGATAGACGTGATGTTAACTGATGATAGACGTGATGTTAACTGATGATAGACGTGATGTAACTGATGATAGACGTGATGTTAACTGATGTAAGACGTGATGTTAACTGATGATAGACGTGATGTAACTGATGATAGACGTGATGTTAACTGATGATAGGCGTGATGTTAACTGATGATAGACGTGATGTTACCTGATGTTAGACAGTGTTGTTAACTGATGATAGACGTGATGTTTACTGATGATAGACAGTGATATTAACTGATGATAGGCAGTGATGTTAACTGGTGATAGACAGTGATGTTAACTGATGACAGGCAGTAATGTTAACTGATGACAGACGTGATGTTAACTGATGATTGACAGTGATGTTAACTTATGATAGACGTGATGTTAACTGATGATAGACGTGATGTTAACTGATGATAGACGTGATGTTAACTGATGATAGACGTGATGTTAACTGATGATAGACGTGATGTTAACTGATGATAGACGTGATGTTAACTGATATAAGACAGTGATGTTAACTGTTGATAGACAGTGATGTTAACTTATGATAGACGTGATGTTAACTGATGATAGACGTGATGTTAACTGATGATAGACGTGATGTTAACTGATGATAGACGTGATGTTAACTGATATAAGACAGTGATGTTAACTGTTGATAGACAGTGATGTTAACTGATGATTGACAGTGATGTTAACTGATGATAGACGTGATGTTAACTGATGATAGACGTGATGTTAACTGATATAAGACAGTGATGTTAACTGATGATAGACGTGATGTTAACTGATGATAGACGTGATGTTAACTGATGATAGACGTGATGTTAACTGATGATAGACGTGATGTTAACTGATGATAGACGTGATGTTAACTGATGATAGACGTGATGTCAACTGATGATAGACGTGATGTAACTGATGATAGACGTGATGTTAACTGATGATAGACGTGATGTTAACTGATGATAGGCAGTGATGTTAACTGATGATAGTGATGTTAACTGATGACAGCGATGTTAACTGATGTTAGACAGTGATGTAAGTGATGATAGTCAGTGATGTTAACTGATGTTAGACAGTGATGTTAACTGATGATAGACGTGATGTAACTGATGATAGACGTGATGTTAACTGATGATAGACGTGATGTTAACTGATGATAGACGTGATGTTAACTGATGATAGACGTGATGTTAACTGATGACAGTGATGTTAACTGATGATAGACGTGATGTTAACTGATGACAGTGATGTTTACTGATGTTAGACAGTGATGTAAGTGATGATAGACGTGATGTTAACTGATGATAGACGTGATGTTAACTGATGATAGACGTGATGTTAACTGATGATAGACGTGATGTTAACTGATGACAGTGATGTTAACTGATGATAGACGTGATGTTAACTGATGACAGCGATGTTAACTGATGTTAGACAGTGATGTAAGTGATGATAGTCAGTGATGTTAACTGATGATAGACAGTGATGTTAACTGATGATAGACGTGATGTAACTGATGATAGACGTGATGTTAACTGATGATAGACGTGATGTTAACTGATGATAGACGTGATGTTAACTGATGATAGACGTGATGTTAACTGATGACAGTGATGTTAACTGATGATAGACAGTGATGTTAACTGATGACAGTGATGTTTACTGATGTTAGACAGTGATGTTAACTAATGATAGACGTGATGTTAACTGATGCTAGACAGTGTTGTTAACTGATGATAGACGTGATGTTAACTGATGACAGTGATGTTTACTGATGTTAGACAGTGATGTAAGTGATGATAATCAGTGATGTTAACTGATGTTAGACAGTGATGTTAACTGATGATAGACGTGATGTTAACTGATGATAGACGTGATGTTAACTGATGATAGACGTGCTGTTAACTGATGATAGACGTGATGTAACTGATGATAGACGTGATGTTAACTAATGATAGACGTGATGTTAACTGATGATAGACGTGATGTAACTGATGATAGACGTGATGTTAACTGATGATAGGCGTGATGTTAACTGATGATAGACAGTGATGTTACCTGATGTTAGACAGTGTTGTTAACTGATGATAGACGTGATGTTTACTGATGATAGACAGTGATATTAACTGATGATAGACAGTGATGTTAACTGGTGATAGACAGTGATGTTAACTGATGACAGGCAGTAATGTTAACTGATGACAGACGTGATGTTAACTGATGATTGACAGTGATGTTAACTGATGATAAACAGTGATGTTAACTGATGATAGACGTGAGGTTAACTGATGATATATGGTGATGTTTACTGATGATAGAAAGTGATGTTAACTGATGTTAGACAGTGATGTTACCTGATGTTAGACAGTGATGTTAACTGATGATAGACAGTGATGTTAACTGATGATATATGATGACGTTACCTGATGATTGACAGTGTTGTTAACTGATGATAGACAGTGATGTTAACTGATGTTAAACAGTGATGTTAGCTGATGTTAGACAGTGATGTTAACTGATGATAGACAGTGATGTTAACTGATGTTAGACAGTGATGTTAACTGATGATAGACAGTGATGTTAACTGATAACAGACACTGTTGTTAACTGATAATAGAAAGTGATGTTAACTGATGACAGACACTGTTGTTAACTGATAATAGAAAGTGATGTTAACTGATGATAGACAGTGATGTTAACTGATGACAGTGATGTTAACTGATGATAGACAGTGATGTTAACTGATGACAGACACTGTTGTTAACTGATAATAGAAAGTGATGTTAACTGATGATAGACAGTGATGTTAACTGATGACAGACAGTGATGTTAACTGATGATAGACAGTGATGTTAACTGATGTTAGACAGTGATGTTAACTGATGATAGACAGTGATGTTAACTGATGTTAGACAGTGATGTTAACTGATGTTAGACAGTGATGTTAACTGATGATAGACAGTGATGTTAACTGATGATAGACAGTGATGTTAACTGATGTTAGACAGTGATGTTAACTGATGACAGACACTGTTGTTAACTGATAATAGAAAGTGATGTTAACTGATGATAGACAGTGATGTTAACTGATGACAGTGATGTTAACTGATGATAGACAGTGATGTTAACTGATGACAGACACTGTTGTTAACTGATAATAGATAGTGATGTTAACTGATGTTAGACAGTGATGTTAACTGATGACAGTGATGTTAACTGATGATAGACAGTGATGTTAACTGATTATAGACAGTGATGTTAACTGATAATAGACAGTGATGTTACCTGATGATAGACAGTGATGTTAACTGATGATAGACAGTGATGTAGTGATGTTTACTGATGATAGACAATGATGTCAACTGATGATAGACGTGATGTTAATTGATGACAGACAGTGATGTTAACTGATGTTAGACAGGGGTTTGGGAATGATAGGCAGTGTTAATGAAAGTAGAAAGTGTTGTAGTCAGACACAGTTATATAACATAATTTTAGAAAGAAAGTTCAAAATAAAAGAGAAGATGATACTATGAGAACGGATATAGAGAAAAAATAACTGAACAAGGAGATCGAACAGAAAACAAAAGTACAAATAACGAAACTAATATGAATACTGGAACAGAAATAGCAAAACCAGTTCCTTTTGTTAGACTGTCCAAAGGAACAATACATACATGCACGCATGCATGCATCAATCCATCCATCCACCCATACATACATACATGCATTCATACATACAAATATGCACACACACACACACACACACACACACACACACACACACACACACACACACACACACACACACACACACACACACACACACACACACACACACACACACAGACACACACACACACACACACACACACACACACACACACACACACACACACACAGACACACACAGACACACACACACACACACACATACATACGTACATACATACCCTATATACCTTACATATCCACATACACACATACACACATACATACATGCATGCAAGACCAAACAGAACTTTCTAATTAAGATAAAATAGCACTAAAAAACCAGTTTAATAAACAGAAATATACTTCTCGTCAGTCTGTGGCCGGAGGAGAAAGTCTCAGATTCAAATCGGTAAAATGTTCCATCCTCAAACGAGTGGATGGTGATATACTTTATAGAAAGCTTGTCCACGCCGTATTGATAGTTGATGTAGACATTTTTGATCTGCAAAGAACAATTAAGACTTGCTATAATGATAAATTTACAATTTAAAAATGCTTATAGCAAGTTAAATTTAACCAGGATATTCTGTGTTACACAGTCAATTTATCGGCGCATTTACTTAATTATTTAGGGTTCATATTGAAAATGTAAGACAACATATAAATACATTTTGCAGGATAGACATTTGCTAAAGAAATCTGTTCCGTATAGAGTCACCAACAATGAATGAAATCATTTTCAATATATGTTAAACCATTAAAATATGTATTTCCTACGGACATTTATTAATAAAAAGTTGATTGAATGGCATTAATTTATTCTTTTAAAAGAAATGATCCGCAAATTTAGAATTAATAAAATGTTTGTACAGTGTAAATGATCAGCATATTGTCATACTAAAGTACCCTTTCAGCTGCTACAGTTCGTTATAATGTTAAAATAATCGCGATAAATATAAAATGTATGGCTTTAAAACAGAACGGCATTCTTTTAACAACATAAAGTGTTCTTTAATTTTCACTTTTAAATTAAAATTCTTCTTCCTTTGTCTACATACTACAGCAGTTTTTTTGCTTTAAAAAACAAACTTAATCAGTTGATTATGTGCAATCAAAATAATGTTTAAGAATCACGTTTACCTCTCCTACATAGATCTGGCTAAACTTATAACGTAGTTTCTTATTCCAGGAGAATGTGTTGAACTTATCAAGGTCATCCATCAATTCCTGTTTGAAAGCACCCGAGACACCAATGACCTCTATCCAAACTCTCTCAGCTGTGCCATCAAACCACCCATTATCGATTTGCACATCGATGCGATACTCGTATCGATCTGAAAATAAATGTAAATAAACTATCCGCCTAGTAAACATGTGATATATTCTAAACTCTGAAACTACGAAAATCTTGGAATTTGTAAAATTTTAAAGTTTCTTTTTTTTTAACATTAATTTTACTAATTTTTTCAAATATATGAGAATTTGCTGTGGCATAGTAGACTATATTCTTATTTCAGAAATCAGAAAACGAAGAAGCTAGCGATACCGGTTCAAATGGTGCACCGATCATTGATTCTGGTTTACTTCAAAGTGTCGGCTTTTAATGTTGCACCGACCATTTAATCTCGATAGTCTTAAAGATGGTAACTGATGGTTTTTCTTTTTGTATGTAATGTCTCGTCTCTGTGTTTTGTCACATTTACATTTACCTTTTTTCCTTTGTCTACAGGTAGATTAGATTTAAATATCTGTGGAAATGTTTATAGGACCTTTTCTTATTTACCTATTAGAGAGTCTGGTTTGCCAGGTGTTTGAAATTATTACTGCCTCTCAATATCATATGTAACTACTTCTTAAGAATGCTTTTAGGGTCGCAATGTTGTTTTGTCCGAACGTTGTAACAAGCGTTACTGATACAATTCGACCTCACAAATAAAATTGTACCCGACTCGTTTATTATTCATTTATTTTCTTTCGCAAATAATTCGCACTTTAACATTTGAGTTTCTCGGGGAATTATTCAAAGTAATTGATAAAAAACAACAACAACCCAAAACACGACATTAAGGAGCGCGTCAGATCAGCCAACACAATAGCGATTAACTCTTTAATAGACCCGACTTTAATCCAAGAGAACTAATGAACGGCGGTGGATACCTGTCAAAACTAAGGTTATCTTAAGATTTTAATGTAAACAGTGTATATCATGTATTAAGTAGTGATCTGATTTATTATGCTATTGGTCCTGGGTTCGAATCTTTCAAAACGTTTTTTTTTAATTTAAGGCTTTCAACAGTTCACGTTTGTTACTTGCTTCATTTTACGCGGAACAGAATGATTTATTAATAAAAAAGAACTAGTTTACCTTGATGCATTGTTAAATGTCATCGAAGAACATATTAAAAGTACATGTTTAAAAAGCAGATACTGTTTATTTAAGGAATGTGGCACTTTTCATGGTACAAAAAGTATTTAAAAATGCAGCTAGATGTGTTATGTGGGACAAGTGCACATATCTTTCAGGACGGTGTCGTGTGACGAGAAATGATTCAGGGTTTTATTAGACAACATTCTGGTTTCTAACATTGTAATACTTGATGGAACAACATTTACCCTTATCATTACCTTCACGTAAAAATGTATTGTTAAATGGAATAAAGGGATTTAACTGTTCGTAATGCCCAGTTGGTGATGGTCCTAGAATAATTAAAATTGAGAGAACTATTTTTATTTACTCAATAAAAACGTTTTTTAAGAAAGTTTATATCAACTGCATTGACATTATTATCTGTCAATATATTCAACATTTTTCTGAGACATAATTGGGTCTGTTTTAGTCTGTTGTATCAGTGTAAATTTACAAATGTTGTGAAATGGTTAAATTAACAAACCAAGGAACCTACCCAATATTTGGCAGGTGTCACCCATCCTGTCAGTCGGAGAAATACATTGTCCTTGACTTAACTATGGAACTTACTCAAGATTTGGCAGGTGTCACCCACCCGGCCAGTCGGACAAATACACTGGCCTTGACTAAACTATGGAACTTACCCAAGATTTGGCAGGTGTCACTCATCCTGCCAGTCGAACAAATACATCGCCTTGACTGAACCATAGAACTTACCCAAGATTTGGCAGGTGTCACCCATCCTGTCAGTCGGACAAATACATTGGCCTTGACTAGACTATGGAACTTACCTAAGATTTGGCAGGTGTCACCCATCCTGTCAGTCGCACAAATACATTGTCCTTGAGTTAACTATGGAACTTACCCAAGATTTGGCAGGTGTCATCCACCCGGCCAGTTGGACAAATACACTGGCCTTGACTAAACTATGGAACTTACCCAAGATTTGGCAGGTGTCACTCATCCTGCCAGTCGAACAAATACACTGACCTTGACTGAACCATAGAACTTACTCAAGATTTGGCAGGTGTCACCCATCCTGCCAGTCGAACAAATACACTGGCCTTGACTAAACTATGGAACTTACACAAGATTTGGCAGGTGTCACCTATCCTGCCAGTCGAACAAATACATTGGCCTTGACTAAACTATGGAACTTACCCAAGATTTGGCAGGTGTCACCCATCCGGCCAGTCGGACAAATACATTGGGCTTGACTTATCTATAGAACTTACCCAAGATTTGGCAGGTGTCACCCACCCGCCCAGTTGGACAAATACATTGGACTTGACTAAACTATGGAACTTACCCAAGATTGGGCAGGTGTCACCCATCCGGCCAGTCGGACAAATACATTGGGCTTGACTGAACTATGGAACTTACCCAAGATTGGGCAAGTGTCACCCTTCCGGCCAGTCGGACAAATACATTGGGCTTGACTGAACTATGGAACTTACCCAAGATTGGGCAAGTGTCACCCTTCCGGCCAGTCGGACAAATACATTGGACTTGACTAAACTATGGAACTTACCCAAGATTTGGCAGGTGTCACCCACCCGGCCAGTCGGACAAATACATTGGGCTTGACTGAACTATGGAACTTACCCAAGATTGGGCAGGTGTCACCCACCCGGCCAGTCGGACAAATACATTGGCCTTGACTGAACTATGGAACTTACCCAAGATTGGGCAAGTGTCACCTAACCGGCCAGTCGGACAAATACATTGGGCTTGACTGAACTATGGAACTTACCCAAGATTGGGCAGGTGTCACCCATCCGGCCAGTCGGACAAATACATTGGGCTTGACTGAACTATGGAACTTACACAAGATTGGGCAAGTGTCACCCATCCTGCCAGTCGGACAAATACAGTGGCCTTGACTGAACTTTGGAACTTACCCAAGATTTGGCAGGTGTCACCCACCCGGCCAGTCGGACAAATACATTGGGCTTGACTGAACTATGGAACTTACCCAAGATTGGGCAGGTGTCACCTACCCGGCCAGTCGGACAAATACATTGGGCTTGACTGAACTATTGAACTTACCCAAGATTGGGCAGGTGTCACCCATCCGGCCAGTCGGACAAATACATTGGGCTTGACTGAACTATGGAACTTACCCAAGATTGGGCAGGTGTCACCCATCCTGCCAGTCGGACAAATACATTGGGCTTGACTGAACTATGGAACTTACCCAAGATTTGGCAGGTGTCACCCACCCGCCCAGTCGGACAAATACACTGGCCTTGACTGAACTATGGAACTTACCCAAGATTTGGCAGGTGTCACCCATCCGGCCAGTCGGACAAATACATTGGGCTTGACTGAACTATGGAACTTACCCAAAATTGGGCAGGTGTCACCCACCCGGCCAGTCGGACAAATACACTGGCCTTGACTGAACTATGGAACTTACCCAAGATTTGGCAGGTGTCACCCATCCGGCCAGTCGGACAAATACATTGGGCTTGACTGAACTATGGAACTTACCCAAGATTGGGCAGGTGTCACCCACCCGGCCAGTCGGACAAATACACTAGTCTTGACTGAACTATGGAACTTACCCAAGATTTGGCAGGTGTCACCCATCCTACCAGTCGGACAAATACATTGGCCTTGACTGAACTATGGAACTTACCCAAGATTTGGCAGGTGTCACCCATCCTGCCAGTCGGACAAATACATTGGCCTTGACTAAACTATGGAACTTACCCAAGATTTGGCAGGTGTCACCCATCCTGTCAGTCGGACAAATACATTGGCCTTGACTGAACTATGGAACTTACCCAAGATTTGGCAGGTGTCACCCATCCTGCCAGTCGGACAAATACATTGGCCTTGACTAAACTATGGAACTTACCCAAGATTTGGCAGGTGTCACCCACCCTGCCAGTCGGACAAATACATTGGCCTTGACTGAACTATGGAACTTACCCAAGATTTGGCAGGTGTCACCCTTCCGGCCAATCGGACAAATACAATGGCCTTGACTGTTGCACTCCCCGTTGTTCTCTAGGCACAATGGGTCGCAGATGTGGGCTGAAAAGTAATTCGCTTAAAATCGACCAAGGTATCAAGAGGCGTTTAGCAAGGATTATAATTCTCATAAAACCTGAATAAAACACTGTTGATAACATATACATGTACTTGTTTTAAAGCGCCGTGCCTGTGATGAATGACCAATGACCATTTCTAACAGACATAAGTTTGAAAGTTTGGAAATGTGTCTTTAAAATCAGCCAGAAGGTCGCTCGACCCATGAGGCAAACATAATAATACAAACAGGACAATACATGATGGATGTTAATACAATAATTCATAACTCTATATATCCACTGCTTATTTAAACGTTATATCGACAATTTTACATAACTTACAACAAATAAAATAAAATCAAAGCCACTGCGCTGACATAATGTCATGATAATATAAGTTGGTAAAATAATACCTTACAAAACAATATGTTTATGAAATATGCATTTGTAATGCTAACTCACTATACATACTAGAACAGGTGTCGTGTACTGATTTAACGATTTTTATCATCGTGTAAAAACTACATGGACAGAGGAAGCCTAATGTATATATTTAATTTATACGAGGACTGATATTTATGCAATTTTAATCCTAAAGAAAAAAATAAGCTGGTACGAACACTTCCTTCATGAGTAATGTGATCTAATTTTATGTAGTTATGGTACATACATTAGGTTCCGCTAAAAACGCATTTAAACTTGACACCTTTTTCTACTTGAAAACCTCACACGTACCCGTACGCTGCTGTGTATTCATTTTTTCATAAGTGTACAAATACGGTATTTACTGGATGGACAAATGGGGTAATCTTTTTACAAACAAAAAATGGTAAGTACTCATTTTCCCCCCTTTGATACTTTTGTAAACGTCACTACTTTCTGTGTGTTTACGTGACCTAATTTTGAGCGGGAAACGAACCGAAATCGAAAGTAAATTTTCCGTTGGTGATGTCACCATTGTGTGTGTGCGCGCGCGCGTGTGTGTGTGTGTGTGCGTGCGTGCGTGTATGTGTGTGTGTGCGTGTGTAAACCCCGTAATTCCATCAAATAACTAAGTAAAGATATTGCTGCTTTGTATGCAGAAAGAAAGCACAATCAAGTGTAGAACCGCCGCTGCACCGCAAACGTAGCTAGAAATCATACTCCCATGAAAGATCTCGACCAGACCTTGGCTCGAACCCATTCGGTGAGAGGTTGCGGAGTATAAACCAGCGACTCTAACCCCTCCGGCACGGACGCCCCACAATAAAATCCATTATGTATAAATACAACGTTATTGTCTTGTTAAACTAATTAATTTGATAATTCTGGATTGTTTTACCATGTAAGGCACATCTATTATTTAGCACATAATCATGTCTGTCGGTGGGATTAGCAAAACTACATTCCAAATGTTATTTCAATTGTCACAAACACTGCAACAGGTGGTTTATTTTTTATCATGCATCTTTTACAAAGGTACCTCACTGCAAAATAAAGTAGTAATAAACTGGTGTTTATTGAATGTATTTTAAGTCAATGTCCTAGTCCCAGCAATGTGATGCAGCACGACAGTTTCTACTATGCCCATTAAATGATATATCCTCACTGGGCCCAACAAGATGGTATATTGTAAACCCTTGCAGAAATGTGACTGTTTTGGAATGTGCAGTGAGGTATCAGGCAAGTGTTTACTTTGTATTAAATACTTGTCTTCATCTATATGTTTTGTATACCAATGAAGCCTTTGAATTTGTAGAAGTTCTATAACAAAGAAGTGTTAAACTTTTACGTACAAATTACAAGACTGCCACTATACCGTCAGGCTGAAAGCCACCTATTAAAAGTTACTTTTTGCTGATTTTAATACATCAACATTAAGACAGCAACACACTTTATAAGACAAGATATTTTAAATTTACTTCAAGATATTTCTGTTCAAATGGCGAGTCAGTATTGTCCATTTATGCCAAAAGTCCAAGAGAGGATGCAACACCTTAATATGGTGTAACATCATTGTGTGGTTGGCCAGCATTCTGCCCACACCATTCAGTGCCTAAACCAAAAGAGTTTACATAAAGATGCATATATTTGTACAAGCATTTAATAACTGAACTATTTAAAAAAGAGACAGAAAATAAGTAGACTTCATTTAGAACTACACATCTATTGCTGCTTTGTTAAGGTTAACAAAAATCTTTTTGTGTTATAGTGTATAGTATGCTTTGGGAATATGTTCATAAGATAAAGACACGAAGGTGTTTAATTGATTGCATAGAAAATGTTCATACTCTCAGGACAATACTAATGTTGTACTATGTTTACTACGCTTATGATAAACTAATTATTCCTTGTTTCCGTATGTACGTTTCTATATAAAAGAACTTGTTCTATGATATTTTACATTATGTCAAATAAGTACAGTTGTTTTTTTCTTTGTATGGACAGCTTGAGCATAGAGACTTTAATGACATTAATTGTGTTGCTTTGTTTTATCTCAGTACCACCCCAGTGTTTATCAGATACATTTTACATTATCAATCTTTGTATTCAAAAGAATTGTTTTGACTTAATTTTTAATTTACTAGTAAGTTGATGTTAGAACTAGTCTGCATTTCCTATGTAGCTGATTAGGTATTCCTATTTTGTCTATGACTTAATTTTGCTATTTTGGTTGATGTACATCACAATCTACAAAATTAGTATGCTTATCGCAAAAGGCATCTTTGTGACTATAACATACCCATTTTCATGGTTGCCATGGTAACCATTTCAATTTAAAAATGTATACTGGTATACACAGTCTATACTGCCAAGCCTGCTAACACCCGTATACCCGGACCATTCAGGAAGTTCATATTGCATATTCCAACCGTTTCCATCAGCTGGGCAAGGTACAAAATTGCCATTTTATCACAAGGATTTTCACAATTTAACTGTGTGTAATGGGGCCCAAAGTCTTGACCGAGCTGCTTGGTTTTCCTTTGAGTGGTTTTAATAAATAGAGAAACAAGATCCTTTGTAATGATTTGCTCAAATAGACTCTGTTACAACAGTTAGGAAAGTTCATAATAATTGGCTAATGCTAAAACTGTTCTGTGTGGTGTGTTAACATGGTCTGTGGGCTCTTGCTAAATACAAATTCTCGTCACTGTTGAGAAAATCAAGGATCACACTCTTTGCCTTTGTTTTCAAACATACCTCTAAATGTCATATGTTTCTACTTAATCTGGCTTCCAGGTTAATGTACTTATAGAGCACTCTTCAGTTTTGTTTTCAGACATACCTCTAAATGTCATATTGTTTCTACGTAATCTGACTTCCAGGTTAATGTACTTATAGAACACTCTTCAGCTTTGTTTTCAGACATACCTCTAAATGTCATATTGTTTCTACGTAATCTGACTTCCAGGTTAATGTACTTATTGAACAGCGTTCTCATTAAATCATTATTTTAGTTTGATACATGTATCACGTGGCCTAGCGTTTAACCCATTGCGATGGCCTTTACCAATTACTCTAAACTACGGTTCACACACATTTGATCACGTTTAATACATAAATGTATTATATGTATATAAAGTTTATAAAATATTGTCTTGTAACATCCATATCTGGTTTCCATTTTTTCTCTTTGTTCCGTTATTCCCGCCAAACACAACTTCAAAATCATCTCATTCAATAAATTACTATGCTCATCAACACCGACTTCACCTGAAATGTTGTCAACTCCTTGAATTTCCTCAAATAATTGTTTAACTGACATTGTCTGACTGTATAATGCATGAAATAAACTAACCAGGAACTAGTTCTTAAAATCACGTCCACCATATGCTATGATGTTTGGGCTATTGTATCTCAGGACTATATGTTTCAGACATAAAATCGCAGAGTTCAACCAATAGAAAGAAAGTACTTGTATGCCTTGGACCGCATAAGTTACTCACAGTAATATTGTTAACCTACACGACTCATTTAATACAATGTTTGTAAAGCGATGAATTGGACTCCTGCGTGGCAGCAGTAGCTCGACGGCCAATATGGATGCTTCGCATCAATGTTTTTTGTTTTATTTTGTTTCTTGCAATGATCTTACACATTAATGTCGGATAGGACGTGTATATACCAGGCTGGGGATGTGTCATGTCATAATGTAATAAAACAACATTCAGTAAGTACGGTTTAAAGCCATTACAAAAACATACTGGCCAGCCCTATACAAAATAAAAAACATATCATAGTGATACATAATGACATTAAGTGGTCACATCGCAGAAAAAGTCAATACATTAAGGTAAATATTGAACTCGATAAAAAGATGGACACTCAGATAAGACGAACATTGTGTTGCAAGGCGAGAAAGAATAAGTCACATTATTTTTAAAGTTATTACTAACTGTTTACAAGTGAACTAAAATTAAATAAAATCGTGATCACACAAAAGTGCTGTGTTTTTACCAGCAGACCCTTTACACCATAGATCCATATCAAAATCAAACACTGATACACCTTCATGGTACTTGATTTAACAACTTAGTTCTCAAGGCAACTCAGACACCTTATTAGCTGACAAAATCCACTCAGCTTATCTAATTGTATTTAGATTAGAAGTGCGTTTCTCAATTGGTTGAACGTTAGTGTAACTTATGCGGATTGATCTTTGCTTAATATTCATCGCATTTGATTTTTGGATTAACGGTATTTATTTATCTTTTATTTATTAACAAATTATACATAACGTGTTTTGTCCGGGAATTTAAAAGAGGTGGATAATTGGTCCACAATTGGCTAAATTTGCACCTGTATGTTTTTAGATGTATAGTTTCAAATAATACCAAATTGTAGAAATGTCCAAAAATTCTTGGTTCATTCTTCCAAATCACTGTACAGAACACAAGCATTCCATGATCGTCACTGCGCGATTATGAAGTTAACCAAATCTATTAATTGTTCCTTAATTAGGTAATAATACACATGATATTTACGTTTTTATTTAAGTTTGCGGTTTCCTATCCAGCATTAGTTACCGATAAACTGCTCGACCTGCAGCCGTCTATTTACAGAACACAGAAAAGGGGTTTCAATGATTTTGCATAAATATTTATCTTTCTTACTTTATCAATGTTCAATATTATTGTCTTATAACATCTGCAGATGGACGTTATAATTAAAATGAACAAAGCGTCAAATGTGTCACTCTCCACCGAGATTTGATTGTCTGTTTACCATATTACTGGAAGTTAATTAGTCGTTATATAGCAAATTGCCTATTTTTGAGCTTAAAAAGTAGTTTTAAAAGTTAAACAGTAAAACCAGTCGTGTTTGTTAAATATGTTGCAAGAATTCGTTTTAAAAAATCTTTAAACTAGTATAACCGGGAAATTTAAGAGTGATTGCCTTTTAAAGTCTTTGAGAAGTAACTATGTTCAATAAAGACGTATACATATATGTGTCGCGCCATGCGATATATAAAACTGATGTTACGAAGGTCACCAAGAAAGGTGCGAATTTACGTCATACATTTCATTGACTGAAACGTATTTTTAAGATGCTAGAAATGTTATTGCTGTAATACACCTTACTTGATTACGCATAAGTATGTACAATACTAACGTATATTGTTTTCTGAATCTGACCAGTGCATTTCTACCACTGACAATGTTTGCATTTGCAATTAATTACCCTGAGAAAATGAAAAGGATTACGTCAAATTAATCCTGAGATAGGAATGGTTACTACGGATCGCGGCAAATACCGATCATTTTGGGACTTGTTTACGCTACAATAATTGCGTTTTCTGATCAATAAGGTACATATTCCTTTGTCGCGGAATATATAGACGCTTTATGAAGTGTCGAAGAAAATTGTCTGAAAATATATTTATTGTTTATATCAATAAGCTGGTCGCTGACTTACTATCACATTTGCTTCCAGTCATTCCGGCAGGGCATTTACAAACATCCGGCACTGGACACATTCCACCGAATTTTGCACATGGACATATCACTAGACACAACAGAAAACACAACTACCAGACAAACCGACATAACATTTTAAAAGTTGTTCTTAATGACAAATCACAATTTTCAATAAATATTCAAACGACAGTAAACGTAATACTGACATAAAAGCCATCTTTGTTTAAGATGTTTATCTTAAGCCAAGTCAAAAATAAAGTATGCGTTACTTAACTTAAGTCGCACAGAGTTATGGGCCTTTCAGCTGGTATTATGTGATATGCAGTTATAACAATATTTTTACCTATGCTGTAGAGGATAATATTGTTCATTGCATATCACGTATACTAGCTGAATCACTCAGCACATGCCGATCTTGAAAACATAATGTACATGAAAAAATTTTCATTAAACAAACTACTGTTTCTATAATAAACACGTAATCGATCAATATAAAGGGTCGAGAGTAATATTTTAAATAACAATGCATGCAGGAAATTATTAAAAAAAGTTTTATATGGTATGCCACGATCTTTGAAATGGCAAAAGGAAATTTAAAATTTACTTTGTATGCTCATGCCCTAAAATACCTTACAATTACACGACAATAAAATATAAAAAAAACAGTCATTACCCTGATCACAATAAAGACCTTCGTAACCTTCATAACATCGACATTTGTTATCTCGAATACACGTACCGTTGATGCAGCGATTACAACTAGCTGAAAATTATGGTGTTAAAACGTTACAGTCGTTCAGATCAATTGAGAAGGTTACTTTACTAAATATACTAAATACAATATTATCTTACAACATTTCCTTCTTCTGTTCAGAAAACCGCACCCTTTTACACAGACTTACACTTTGAAAAGTTGCTGTTTTAAATATTCCCACCCACTCCCAAAAGGCAAGAAACTTAAACTGGTAAAATCTGTTTTTGTTACACATTTTGTTATAAGTTATAAACCCTTAATCAATACCGTGTACGTTATCTTACCAGTTTTACATTGTAGCAAGAAATTGCCCGATTCCGTATGATATTTTGTTATAAGTTATAAACCCTTAATCAATACCGTGTACGTTATCTTACCAGTTTTACATTGTGGCAAGAAATTGCCCGATTCCGTAGGATGTTTTGTGTTGTTTCCAGAAATTTTACCAAAGCTGCAAGAATACATCACTGCAGCAGGGTCCTTTCCTTCGTCACAACCTACTGTGACGCTGCTGTTATGGACCAGCTCAATGGCTCCTTTTTCCTTAAACTCGTTATTGGACAATGATCCCTCACTGGCTTTCAGTAAACAATTCGCTGAATATAAATTGAAAATTAGACAATAGTAACTTATGTCACATGTTCAGATTATGTCGAAAGTAATATGTCATAATTTACTTTTCTACAGACGGCCTTTGAGATTTACGTAATATGTTGCCTTTGTAGGAACAGAAGCATTGGAAACCAGTATTTGGAATCATCTAGAACATATTCACCAACAAAACAAATTATGATAAATTAACATATATAAGACACAAGGTTTGTCACTGTATTTCCTCTCCTCTAAAATATTCGTTGACTCTTTGCACTTGATCTGCGAAACCAGGGTTGCTTTTTCGGCAGTGCTTAGAAGTGAGAACAAAGGCAAATAAATCATGTCTATGTATCACCAGGCAAACTCACCTGGTTCACATGTTGGCGATCCGCATTTAAAGCTTTCATCGGCGCAGCCGGTGAAGGAGCACTCTGATATAGACAAGCTATAACCATCATCACATCTTAAGCTGTACGTTTCTGTGTCGAAGAGTGTAACGGATCCGTGATGTAATTTTGGACATTTTTTTGCTGCAACTGAAATATGAAATAATACAACCATGAAAATAAACACTCGGACTTCTATTCCTTCGTTAAAGTATTTATTGTATTTGAGTATATCAACAGGATTAGAAGACAATTCGCATCTTAAACTGAATAAAGAAACATTATACAGAACGTTCGTACTCGCTCTATAAGTGCACCATATAATAGTTAAATTCTTATATTTTTACTCATATATTATTCATGACTTTACTCAAATAAACAATCCTTACAAACATAACATGAATGTATGCAGAATTCTATAAAATAACATAAGTCAGTGGTCATCGGGAAACTAAACATTGCCACCTTTCTATAGTCCGGAAACAGCAAATCTGCTTTTCAATTGAACATTTGTGGGGTTTTCGAATATCTATTTGATGCTTATCGTTAACTTGTTGGTCAAATTAGTTATTGAAATAACCTTACAGTCACAATCGAGATCTTCCTGAATCTTCCCATTTGCATCACATGTGACATTGATCTCTTCATATCCGCACCTGATTACAACTTCTCCTACATCCACAATTAACACCTTAAATTAAAGCAAGAAAGAAATATTAGCAAATAATGTCGAAAGAAATGAATAAAATATGTTAAATAGTAAACATTAACATTATTATGAAACTGACACGACGGGATTAACTTTGAGAAGCGGTGCTTTTACACAAACTGTAAATACAGTTTGAAACAATATATATTATTGTAGAAGAGAAGAATGTTTTCCTTTTTGCTATTCCATAGTTTCTTTTGATACAGTAAAGGATAGTCATTATAGAATGTGTTTGATCTGATGGGTGATCCCCTTCATAGAAAACAATTTCACAGGCCCCCCTATTAACCTGTATACATCACCACAGTACGATGATCACCTTCAAAGAAAACAATGGCACATGCGCCCCCTCCCCCTATTAACCTGTATACATCACCACAGTACGATGATCACCTTCAAAGAAAACAATGGCACATGCGCCCCCTCCCCCTATTAACCTGTATACATCACCACAGTACGATGATCACCTTCAAAGAAAACAATGACACATGCGCCCCCTCCCCCTATTAACCTGTTTACATCACCACAGTGCGATAATCACCTTCAAAGAAAACAATGGCACATGCGCCCCCTCCCCCTATTAACCTGTATACATCACCACAGTACGATGATCACCTTCAAAGAAAACAATGACACATGCGCCCCCTCCCCCTATTAACCTGTTTACATCACCATAGTGCGATGATCACCTTTACAGAAAACAATGACACATGCGCCCCCTCCCCCTATTAACCTGTATACATCACCACAGTACGATGATCACCTTCAAAGAAAACAATGACACATGCGCCCCCTCCCCCTATTAACCTGTTTACATCACCACAGTACGATGATCACCTTCAAAGAAAACAATGACACATGCGCCCCCTCCCCCTATTTACCTGTATACATCACCACAGTACGATGATCACCTTCAAAGAAAACATTGGCACATGCGCCCCCTCCCCCTATTAACCTGTTTACATCACCACAGTGCGATGATAACCTTCAAAGAAAACAATGGCACATGCGCCCCCTCCCCCTATTAACCTGTATACATCACTACAGTACGATGATCACCTTCAAAGAAAACAATGACACATGCGCCCCCTCCCCCTATTAACCTGTATACATCACCACAGTACGATGATCACCTTCAAAGAAAACAATGACACATGCGCCCCCTCCCCCTAATAACCTGTTTACATCACCACAGTACGATGATCACCTTCAAAGAAAAGAATGACACATGCGCCCCCTCCCCCTATTAACCTGTATACATCACCACAGTGCGATGATCACCTTTACAGAAAACAATGGCACATGCGCCCCCTCCCCCTATTAACCTGTTTACATCACCACAGTACGATGATCACCTTTACAGAAAACAATGGCACATGCGCCCCCTCCCCCTATTAACCTGTATACATCACCACAGTGCGATGATCACCTTGAAAGAAAACAATGGCACATGCGCCCCCTCCCCCTATTAACCTGTATACATCACCACAGTACGATGATCACCTTCAAAGAAAACAATGGCACATGCGCCCCCTCCCCCTATTAACCTGTTTACATCACCACAGTACGATGATCACCTTCGAAGAAAACAATGGCACATGCGCCCCCTCCCCCTATTAACCTGTATACATCACCACAGTGCGATGATCACCTTCAAAGAAAACAATGGCACATGCGCCCCATCCCCCTATTAACCTGTATACATCACCACAGTACGATGATCACCTTCATAGAAAACAATTTCACAGGCCCCCCTATTAACCTGTATACATCACCACAGTACGATGATCACCTTCAAAGAAAACAATGACACATGCGCCCCCTCCCCCTATTTACCTGTTTACATCACCACAGTACGATGATCACCTTCAAAGAAAAGAATGGCACATGCGCCCCAGCCCCCTATTAACCTGTTTACATCACCACAGTGCGATGATCACCTTCAAAGAAAACAATGGCACATGCGCACCCTCCCCCTATTAACCTGTATACATCACTACAGTGCGATGATCACCTTCAAAGAAAACAATGGCGCATACGCCCCCTCCCCCTATTAACCTGTTTACATCACCACAGTAGGATGATCACCTTCAAAGAAAACAATGGCACATGCGCCCCCTCCCCCTATTAACCTGTTTACATCACCACAGTACGATGATCACCTTCAAAGAAAACAATGGCACATGCGCCCCCTCCCCCTATTAACCTGTTTACATCACCATAGTACGAGGATCACCTTCAAAGAAAACAATGGCACATGCGCCCCCTCCCCCTATTAACCTGTATACATCACCACAGTGCGATGATCCCCTTTATAGAAAACAATGACACATGCGCCCCCTCCCCCTATTAACCTGTTTACATCACCACAGTACGATGATCACCTTCAAAGAAAACAATGGCACATGAGCCCCCTCCCCCTATTAACCTGTATACATCACCACAAAACGATGATCACCTTCAAAGAAAACAATGGCACATGCGCCCCCTCGCCCTATTAACCTGTATACATCACCACAGTAGGATGATCACCTTCAAAGAAAACAATGACACATGCGCCCCCTCGCCCTATTAACCTGTATACATCACCACAGTAGGATGATCACCTTCAAAGAAAACAATGACACATGCGCCCCCTCGCCCTATTAACCTGTATACATCACCACAGTACGATGATCACCTTCAAAGAAAACAATGACACATGCGCCCCCTCCCCCTATTGACCTGTTTACATCACCACAGTGCGATGATCACCTTCAAAGAAAACAATGGCACATGCGCCCCCTCCCCCTATTAACCTGTATACATCACCACAGTACGATGATCACCTTCAAAGAAAACAATGACACATGCGCCCCCTCACCCTATTAACCTGTTTACATCACCACAGTACGATGATCACCTTCAAAGAAAACAATGACACATACGCCCCCTCCCCCTATTAACCTGTATACATCACCACAGTACGATGATCACCTTCAAAGAAAACAATGACACATGCGCCCCCTCCCCCTATTAACCTGTTTACATCACCATAGTGCGATGATCACCTTTACAGAAAACAATGACACATGCGCGCCCTCCCCCTATTAACCTGTATACATCACCACAGTACGATGATCACCTTCAAAGAAAACAATGACACATGCGCCCCCTCCCCCTTTTAACCTGTTTACATCACCACAGTACGATGGTCACCTTCAAAGAAAACAATGACACATGCGCCCCCTCCCCCTATTAACCTGTATACATCACCACAGTACGATGATCACCTTCAAAGAAAACAATGACACATGCGCCCCCTCCCCCTATTAACCTGTTTACATCACCACAGTACGATGATCACCTTCAAAGAAAACAATGACACATGCGCCCCCTCCCCCTATTAACCTGTATACATCACCACAGTACGATGACCACCTTCAAAGAAAACAATGACATATGCGCCCCCTCCCCCTATTACCCTGTTTACATCACCATAGTGCGATGATCACTTTTACAGAAAACAATGACACATGCGCCCCCTCCCCCTATTAACCTGTATACATCACTACAGTGCGATGATCACCTTCAAAGAAAACAATGGCACATGCGCCCCCTCCCCCTATTAACCTGTTTACATCACCACAGTACGATGATCACCTTCAAAGAAAACAATGGCACATGCGCCCCCTCCCCCTATTAATCTGTTTACATCACCACAGTACGATGATCACCTTCAAAGAAAACAATGGCACATGCGCCCCCTCCCCCTATTAACCTGTTTACATCACCACAGTACGATGATCACCTTCAAAGAAAACAATGACACATGCGCCCCCTCCCCCTATTAACCTGTATACACCACCACAGTACGATGATCACCTTCAAAGAAAACAATGACACATGCGCCCCCTCCCCCTATTAACCTGTTTACATCACCACAGTGCGATGATCACCTTCAAAGAAAACAATGACACATGCGCCCCCTTCCTCTATTAACCTATTTACATCACCACAGTACGATGATCACCTTCAAAGAAAACAATGACACATGCGCCCCCTTCCCCTATTAACCTGTATACATCACCACAGTACGATGATCACCTTCAAAGAAAACAATGACACATGCGCCCCCTCCCCCTATTAACCTGTATACATCACCACAGTACGATGATCACCTTCAAAGAAAACAATGGCACATGCGCCCCCTCCCCCTATTAACCTGTTTACATCACCACAGTACGATGATCACCTTCAAAGAAAACAATGACACATGCGCCCCCTTCCTCTATTAACCTGTTTACATCACCACAGTACGATGATCACCTTCAAAGAAAACAATGACACATGCGCCCCCTTCCCCTATTAACCTGTATACATCACCACAGTACGATGATCACCTTCAAAGAAAACAATGACACATGCGCCCCCTCCCCCTATTAACCTGTATACGTCACCACAGTACGATGATCACCTTCAAAGAAAACAATGGCACATGCGCCCCCTCCCCCTATTAACCTGTTTACATCACCAGAGTACGATGATCACCTTCAAAGAAAACAATGACACATGCGCCCCCTTCCTCTATTAACCTGTTTACATCACCACAGTACGATGATCACCTTCAAAGAAAACAATGACACATGCGCCCCCTTCCCCTATTAACCTGTATACATCACCACAGTACGATGATCACCTTCAAAGAAAACAATGACACATGCGCCCCCTCCCCCTATTAACCTGTATACATCACCACAGTACGATGATCACCTTCAAAAAAAACAATGGCACATGCGCCCCCTCGCCCTATTAACCTGTTTACATCACCACAGTACGATGATCACCTTCAAAGAAAACAATGACGCATGCGCCCCCTCCCCTATTAACCTGTATACATTACCACAGTGCGATGATCACCTTCAAAGAAAACAATGACACATGCGCCCCCTCCCCCTATTAACCTGTTTACATCACCACAGTGCGATGATTACCTTCAAAGAAAACAATGGCACATGCGCCCCCTTCCTTTATTATCCTGTATACATCACCACAGTACGATGATCACGTTCAAAGAAAACAATGGCACATGCGCCCCCTCCCCCTATTAACCTGTATACATCACCACAGTACGATGATCACCTTCAAAGAAAACAATGACACATGCGCCCCCTCCCCCTATTAACCTGTATACATCACCACAGTACGATGATCACCTTCAAAGAAAACAATGACACATGCGCCCCCTCCGCCTATTAACTTGTATACATCACCACAGTACGATGATCACCTTCAAAGAAAACAATGGCACATGCGCCCCCTCCCCCTATTAACCTGTATACATCACCACAGTACGATGATCACCTTCAAAGAAAACAATGGCACATGCGCCCCCTCCTCCTATTAACCTGTATACATCACCACAGTACGATGATCACCTTCAAAGAAAACAATGGCACATGCGCCCCCTTCCTCTCTTAACCTGTATACATCACCACAGTACGATGACCACCTTCAAAGAAAACAATGGCACATGCTCCCCCTCCCTCTATTAACCTGTTTACATCACCACAGTACGATGATCACCTTCAAAGAAAACAGTGACACATGCGCCCCCTCCCCCTATTAACCTGTATACATCACCACAGTGCGATGATCACCTTCAAAGAAAACAATGGCACATGCGCCCCCTTCCTCTATTAACCTGTATACATCACCACAGTACGATGATCACCTTCAAAGAAAACAATGACACATGCGCCCCCTCCCCCTATTTAACCTGTTTAAATCACCACAGTGCGATGATCACCTCAAAGAAAACAATGACACATGCGCCCCCTTCCTTTATTATCCTGTATACATCACCACAGTACGATGATCACGTTCAAAGAAAACAATGGCACATGCGCCCCCTCCCCCTATTAACCTGTATACATCACCACAGTACGATGGTCACCTTCAAAGAAAACAATGACACATGCGCCCCCTCCCCCTATTAGCCTGTATACATCACCACAGTGCGATGATCACCTTCAAAGAAAACAATGGCACATGCGCCCCCTCGCCCTATTAACCTGTATACATCACCACAGTAGGATGATCACCTTCAAAGAAAACAATGACACATGCGCCCCCTCGCCCTATTAAACTGTATACATCACCACAGTACGATGATCACCTTCAAAGAAAACAATGACACATGCGCCCCCTCCCCCTATTGACCTGTTTACATCACCACAGTGCGATGATCACCTTCAAAGAAAACAATGGCACATGCGCCCTCTCCCCCTATTAACCTGTATACATCACCACAGTACGATGATCACCTTCAAAGAAAACAATGACACATGCGCCCCCTCACCCTATTAACCTGTTTACATCACCACAGTACGATGATCACCTTCAAAGAAAACAATGACACATACGCCCCCCTCCCCCTATTAACCTGTATACATCACCACAGTACGATGATCACCTTCAAAGAAAACAATGACACATGCGCCCCCTCCCCCTATTAACCTGTTTACATCACCATAGTGCGATTATCACCTTTACAGAAAACAATGACACATGCGCCCCCTCCCCCTATTAACCTGTATACATCACCACAGTACGATGATCACCTTCAAAGAAAACAATGACACATGCGCCCCCTCCCCCTATTAACCTGTTTACATCACCACAGTACGATGGTCACCTTCAAAGAAAACAATGACACATGCGCCCCCCTCCCCCTATTAACCTGTATACATCACCACAGTACGATGATCACCTTCAAAGAAAACAATGACACATGCGCCCCCCTCCCACTATTAACCTGTTTACATCACCACAGTACGATGATCACCTTCAAAGAAAACAATGACACATGCGCCCCCTCCCCCTATTAACCTGTATACATCACCACAGTACGATGACCACCTTCAAAGAAAACAATGACATATGCGCCCCCTCCCCCTATTACCCTGTTTACATCACCATAGTGCGATGATCACTTTTACAGAAAACAATGACACATGCGCCCCCTCCCCCTATTAACCTGTATACATCACTACAGTGCGATGATCACCTTCAAAGAAAACAATGGCACATGCGCCCCCTCCCCCTATTAACCTGTTTACATCACCACAGTACGATGATCACCTTCAAAGAAAACAATGGCACATGCGCCCCCTCCCCCTATTAACCTGTTTACATCACCACAGTACGATGATCACCTTCAAAGAAAACAATGGCACATGCGCCCCCTTCCCCTATTAACCTGTATACATCACCACAGTACGATGATCACCTTCAAAGAAAACAATGACACATGCGCCCCCTCCCCCTATTAACCTGTATACACCACCACAGTACGATGATCACCTTCAAAGAAAACAATGACACATGCGCCCCCTTCCTCTATTAACCTATTTACATCACCACAGTACGATGATCACCTTCAAAGAAAACAATGACACATGCGCCCCCTTCCCTCTATTAACCTATTACATCACCACAGTACGATGATCACCTTCAAAGAAAACAATGACACATGCGCCCCCTTCCCCTATTAACCTGTATACATCACCACAGTACGATGATCACCTTCAAAGAAAAACAATGACACATGCGCCCCCTCCCCCTATTAACCTGTATACATCACCACAGTACGATGATCACCTTCAAAGAAAACAATGGCACATGCGCCCCCTCCCCCTATTAACCTGTTTACATCACCACAGTACGATGATCACCTTCAAAGAAAACAATGACACATGCGCCCCCTTCCTCTATTAACCTGTTTACATCACCACAGTACGATGATCACGTTCAAAGAAAACAATGGCATATGCGCCCCCTCCCCCTATTAACCTGTATACATCACCACAGTACGATGATCACCTTCAAAGAAAACAATGACACATGCGCCCCCTCCCCATATTAACCTGTATACATCACCACAGTACGATGATCACCTTCAAAGAAAACAATGACACATGCGCCCCCTCCCCCTATTAACTTGTATACATCACCACAGTACGATGATCACCTTCAAAGAAAACAATGACACATGCGCCCCCTCCCCCTGTTAACCTGTATACATCACCACAGTACGATGACCACCTTCAAAGAAAACAATGACATATGCGCCCCCTCCCCCTATTAACCTGTTTACATCACCATAGTGCGATGATCACTTTTACAGAAAACAATGACACATGCGCCCCCTCCCCCTATTAACCTGTATACATCACTACAGTACGATGATCACCTTCAAAGAAAACAATGACACATGCGCCCCCTCCTCCTATTAACCTGTTTACATCACCACAGTGCGATGATCACCTTCAAAGAAAACAATGACACATGCGCCCCCTTCCTCTATTAACCTATTTACATCACCACAGTACGATGATCACCTTCAAAGAAAACAATGACACATGCGCCCCCTTCCCCTATTAACCTGTATACATCACCACAGTACGATGATCACCTTCAAAGAAAACAATGACACATGCGCCCCCTCCCCCTATTAACCTGTATACATCACCACAGTACGATGATCACCTTCAAAGAAAACAATGGCACATGCGCCCCCTCCCCCTATTAACCTGTTTACATCACCACAGTACGATGATCACCTTCAAAGAAAACAATGACACATGCGCCCCCTTCCTCTATTAACCTGTTTACATCACCACAGTACGATGATCACCTTCAAAGAAAACAATGACACATGCGCCCCCTTCCCCTATTAACCTGTATGCATCACCACAGTACGATGATCACCTTCAAAGAAAACAATGACACATGCGCCCCCTCCCCTATTAACCTGTATACATCACCACAGTGCGATGATCACCTTCAAAGAAAACAATGACACATGCGCCCCCTCCCCCTATTAACCTGTTTACATCACCACAGTGCGATGATCACCTTCAAAGAAAACAATGGCACATGCGCCCCCTTCCTTTATTATCCTGTATACATCACCACAGTACGATGATCACGTTCAAAGAAAACAATGGCACATGCGCCCCCTCCCCCTATTAACCTGTATACATCACCACAGTACGATGATAACCTTCAAAGAAAACAATGACACATGCGCCCCCTCCCCCTATTAACCTGTATACATCACCACAGTACGATGATCACCTTCAAAGAAAACAATGACACATGCGCCCCCTCCCCCTATTAACTTGTATACATCATCACAGTACGATGACCACCTTCAAAGAAAACAATGACATATGCGCCCCCTCCCCCTATTAACCTGTTTACATCACCATAGTGCGATGATCACATTTACAGAAAACAATGACACATGCGCCCCCTCCCCCTATTAACCTGTATACATCACTACAGTACGATGATCACCTTCAAAGAAAACAATGACACATGCGCCCCCTCCCCCTATTAACCTGTTTACATCACCACAGTGCGATGATCACCTTCAAAGAAAACAATGACACATGCGCCCCCTTCCTCTATTAACCTATTTACATCACCACAGTACGATGATCACCTTCAAAGAAAACAATGACACATGCGCCCCCTTCCCCTATTAACCTGTATACATCACCACAGTACGATGATCACCTTCAAAGAAAACAATGACACATGCGCCCCCTCCCCCTATTAACCTGTATACATCACCACAGTACGATGATCACCTTCAAAGAAAACAATGGCACATGCGCCCCCTCCCCCTATTAACCTGTTTACATCACCACAGTACGATGATCACCTTCAAAGAAAACAATGACACATGCGCCCCCTTCCTCTATTAACCTGTTTATATCACCACAGTACGATGATCACCTTCAAAGAAAACAATGACAACATGCGCCCCCCTTCCCCTATTAACCTGTATGCATCACCACAGTACGATGATCACCTTCAAAGAAAACAATGACACATGCGCCCCCTCCCCTATTAACCTGTATACATCACCACAGTACGATGATCACCTTCAAAGAAAACAATGGCACATGCGCCCCCTCCCCCTATTAACCTGTTTACATCACCACAGTACGATGATCACCTTCAAAGAAAACAATGACACATGCGCCCCCTCCCCTATTAACCTGTATACATCACCACAGTGCGATGATCACCTTCAAAGAAAACAATGACACATGCGCCCCCTCCCCCTATTAACCTGTTTACATCACCACAGTACGATGATCACCTTCAAAGAAAACAATGGCACATGCGCCCCCTTCCCTTATTATCCTGTATACATCACCACAGTACGATGATCACGTTCAAAGAAAACAATGGCACATGCGCCCCCTCCCCCTATTAACCTGTATACATCACCACAGTACGATGATCACCTTCAAAGAAAACAATGACACATGCGCCCCCTCCCCCTATTAACCTGTATACATCACCACAGTACGATGATCACCTTCAAAGAAAACAATGACACATGCGCCCCCTCCCCCTATTAACTTGTATACATCACCACAGTACGATGATCACCTTCAAAGAAAACAATGACACATGCGCCCCCTCCCCCTATTAACCTGTATACATCACCACAGTACGATGACCACCTTCAAAGAAAACAATGACATATGCGCCCCCTCCCCCTATTAACCTGTTTACATCACCATAGTGCGATGATCACTTTTACAGAAAACAATGACACATGCGCCCCCTCCCCCTATTAACCTGTATACATCACTACAGTACGATGATCACCTTCAAAGAAAACAATGGCACATGCGCCCCCTCCCCCTATTACCTGTTTACATCACCACAGTACGATGATCACCTTCAAAGAAAACAATGGCACATGCGCCCCCTTCCCCTATTAATCTGTTTACATCACCACAGTACGATGATCACCTTCAAAGAAAACAATGGCACATGCGCCCCCTCCCCCTATTAACCTGTTTACATCAACACAGTACGATGATCACCTTCAAAGAAAACAATGACACATGCGCCCCCTCCCCCTTTTAACCTGTATACATCACCACAGTACGATGATCACCTTCAAAGAAAACAATGGCACATGCGCCCCCTCCCCCTATTAACCTGTATACATCACCACAGTACGATGATCACCTTCAAAGAAAACAATGACACATGCGCCCCCTCCCCCTATTAACCTGTTTACATCACCACAGTAGCGATGATCACCTTCAAAGAAAACAATGACACATGCGCCCCCTTCCTCTATTAACCTGTTTACATCACCACAGTACGATGATCACCTTCAAAGAAAACAATGACACATGCGCCCCCTTCCCCTATTAACCTGTATACATCACCACAGTACGATGATCACCTTCAAAGAAAACAATGACACATGCGCCCCCTTCCCCTATTAACCTGTATTACATCATCCACAGTACGATGATCACCTTCAAAGAAAACAATGACACATGCGCCCCCCTCCCCCTATTAACCTGTATACATCACCACAGTACGATGATCACCTTCAAAGAAAGCAATGGCACATGCGCCCCTCCCCCTATTAACCTGTTTAGATCACCACAGTACGATGATCACCTTCAAAGAAAACAATGACACATGCGCCCCCTTCCTCTATTAACCTGTTTACATC
This sequence comes from Sinonovacula constricta, assembly GCA_007844125.1. Classification (NCBI taxonomy): domain Eukaryota; kingdom Metazoa; phylum Mollusca; class Bivalvia; order Cardiida; family Solecurtidae; genus Sinonovacula; species Sinonovacula constricta. Next base: position 37,205,160 of record CM017572.1, read on the forward strand.
ACCACAGTACGATGATCACCTTCAAAGAAAACAATGACACATGCGCCCCCTTCCCCTATTAACCTGTTAGCATCACCACAGTACGATGATCACCTTCAAAGAAAACAATGACACATGCGCCCCCTCCCCTATTAACCTGTATACATCACCACAGTACGATGATCACCTTCAAAAGAAAACAATGACACATGCGACCCCCTCCCCCTATTAACCTGTTTACATCACCACAGTACGATGATCACCTTCAAAGAAAACAATGACACATGCGCCCCCTCCCCTATTAACCTGTATACATCACCACAGTAGCGATGATCACCTTCAAAGAAAACAATGACACATGCGCCCCCTCCCCCTATTAACCTGTTTACATCACCACAGTGCGATGATCACCTTCAAAGAAAACAATGGCACATGCGCCCCCTTCCTTTATTATCCTGTATACAATCACCACAGTAAAACGATTGATCACGTTCAAAGAAAACAATGGCACATGCGCACCCCCTCCCCCTATTAACCTGTATAACATCACCACAGTACGATGATCACCTTCAAAGGAAAACAATGACAAACATGCGTTGCGCCCCCTCCCCCTATTAACCCTGTATACATCAGCCACAGTACGATGATCACCTCCTTCAAAGAAAACAATTGAACACATGCGCCCTGCGCCCTCCCCCTATTAACTTGTATAACATCACCACAGTACGATGATCACCTTCAAAGAAAAACATGACAACATGGCGCCCCCTCCCCTAGTAAACCTGTATACATCACCACAGTACGATTGACCACCTTCAAAGAAAACAATGACATATGGCGCCCCCTCCCCTATGAAAACCTGTTTACAATCACCATAGTGCGATGAATCACTTTACAGAAAACAATGACACATGCGCCCCCTCCCCCTATTAACCTGTATACATCACTACAGTACGATGATCACCTTCAAAGAAAACAATGGCACATGGCGCCCCCTCCCCCTATTACCTGTTTACATCACCACCACAGTACGATGATCACCTTCAAAGAAAAACAATGGCACATGCGCCCCCTTCCCCTATTAATCTGTTTAAATCACCACAGTACGATGATCACCTTCAAAGAAAACAATGGCACATGCGCCCCCTCCCCCTATTAACCTGTATACATCACCACAGTACGATGATCACCTTCAAAGGAAAACAATGACACATGCGCCCCCTCCCCCTATTAACCTGTATACATCACCACAGTACGATGATCACCTTCAAAGAAAACAATGACACATGCGCCCCCTCCCCCTATTAACTTGTATACATCACCACAGTACGATGATCACCTTCAAAGAAAACAATGACACATGCGCCCCCTCCCCTATTAACCTGTATACATCACCACAGTACGATGACACCTTCAAAGAAAACAATGACATTGCGCCCCCTCCCCCTATTAACCTGTTTACATCACCATAGTGCGATGATCACTTTACAGAAAACAATGACACATGCGCCCCCTCCCCCTATTAAACCTGTATACATCACTACAGTACGAATGATCACCTTCAAAGAAAACAATGTGCACATGCCGCCCCCTCCCCTATTACCTGTTTAAATCACCACAGTACGATGATCACCTTCAAAAAGAAAACAATGGCACATGCGGCCCCCTTATCCCCTATTAATCTGTTTACATCAACCAACAGATAACGATGATCACCTAGCAAAGAAAACAATGGCACATGCGCCCCCTCCCCCTATTAACACTGTTTACAATCAACACATAAAGTACGAGGATCACCTTCAAATAAAACAATGACACATGCCGCCCCCCTCCCCCTTTTAACCTGTATAAATCACCACAGTACGATGCATCACCTTCAAAGAAAACAATGGCACATGCGCCCCCTCCCCCTATAACCTGTATACATCACCACAGTACGATGATCACCTTCAAAGAAAACAATGACACATGCGCCCCCTCCCCCTATTAACCTGTTTACATCACCACAGTACGATGATCACCTTCAAAGAAAACAATGACACATGCGCCCCCTCCCCCTATTAACCTGTATACATCACCACAGTACGATGATCACCTTCAAAGAAAACAATGACACATGCGCCCCCTCCCCTATTAACCTGTATACATCACCACAGTACGATGATCACCTTCAAAGAAAACAATGACACATGCGCCCCCTCCCCCTATTAACCTGTTATACATCACCACAGTACGATGATCACCTTCAAAGAAAACAATGACACATGCGCCCCCTCCCCCTATTAACCTGTTTACATCACCACAGTACGATGATCACCTTCAAAGAAACAATGGACACATGCGCCCCCTCCCCCTATTAACCTGTTTACATCACCACAGTACGATGATCACCTTCAAAGAAAACAATGACACATGCGCCCCCTCCCCCTATTAACCTGTATACATCACCACAGTACGATGATCACCTTCAAAGAAAACAATGACACATGCGCCCCCTCCCCCTATTAACCTGTTACATCACCACAGTACGATGATCACCTTCAAAGAAAACAATGACACATGCGCCCCCATCCCCCTATTAACCTGTATACACTCACCACAGTACGATGATCACCTTCAAAGAAAACAATGACACATGCGCCCCCTCCCCCTATTAACCTGTATTACATCACAACAGTGCGATGATCACCTTCAAAGAAAACAATGACACATGCGCCCCCTTCCTCTATTAACCTGTTTACATCACCACAGTACGATGATCACCTTCAAAGAAAACAATGACACATGCGCCCCCTTCCCCTATTAACCTGTATACATCACCACAGTACGATGATCACCTTCAAAGAAAACAATGACACATGCGCCCCCTCCCCCTATTAACCTGTATACATCACCACAGTACGATGATCACCTTCAAAGAAAACAATGGCACATGCGCCCCCTCCCCCTATTAACCTGTTTACATCACCACAGTACGATGATCACCTTCAAAGAAAACAATGACACATGCGCCCCCTTCCTCTATTAACCTGTATACATCACCACAGTACGATGATCACCTTCAAAGAAAACAATGACACATGCGCCCCCTTCCCCTATTAACCTGTATACATCACCACAGTACGATGATCACCTTCAAAGAAAACAATGACACATGCGCCCCCTCCCCCTATTAACCTGTATACATCACCACAGTACGATGATCACCTTCAAAGAAAACAATGGCACATGCGCCCCCTCCCCCTATTAACCTGTTTACATCACCACAGTACGATGATCACCTTCAAAGAAAAACAATGACACATGCGCCCCCTCCCCTATTAACCTGTATACATCACCACAGTAGCGATGATCACCTTCAAAGAAAACAATGACACATGCGCCCCCTCCCCCTATTAACCTGTATACATCACCACAGTGACGATGATCACCTTCAAAGAAAACAATGGCACATGCGCCCCCTTCCCTTATTAACCTGTATACATCACCACAGTACGATGATCACCTTCAAAAGAAAACAATGACACATGCCCCCCTCCCCCTATTAACCTGTATACATCACCACAGTACGATGATCACCTTCAAAGAAAACAATGACACATGCGCCCCCCTCCCCCTATTAACCTGTATACATCACCACAGTACGATGATCACCTTCAAAGAAAACAATGGACACTTGCGCCCCCTCCCCCTATTAACTTTATACATCACCACAGTACGATGATCACCTTCAAAGAAAAACAATGGCACATGCGCCCCCCTCCCCTATTAACCTGTATACATCACCACAGTACGATGAATCACCTTCAAAAGAAAACAATGGCACATGCGCCCCCTCCCCCTATTAACCTGTATACATCAACCACAGTACGATGATCACCTTCAAAGAAAACAATGGCACATGCGCCCCCTTCCTCTATTAACTGTATACATCACCACAGTACGATGATCACTTCAAAGAAAACAATGGACACATGCGCCCCCTCCCTCTATTAACCTGTTTACATCACACAGTACGATGATCACCTTCAAAGAAAACAATGACACATGCGCCCCCCTCCCCTATTAACCTGTATACATCACCACAGTACGATGATCACCTTCAAAGAAAACAATGGCACATGCGCCCCCTCCCCCTATTAACCTGTTTACATCACCACAGTACGATGCTCACCTTCAAAGAAAACAATGACACATGCGCCCCCTCCCCCTATTAACCTGTATACATCACACAGTACGATGATCACCTTCAAAGAAAACAATGACACATGCCCCCCTCCCCCTATTAACCTTGTATACATCACCACAGTGACGATGATCACCTTACAAAGAAAACAATGGCACATGCGCCCCCTTCCCTCTATTAACCTGTATACATCACCCACAGTACGATGATCACCTTCAAAGAAAACAATGGCACATGCGCCCCCTCCCCCTATTTAACCTGTTTAAATCACCACAGTACGATGATCACCTTCAAAGAAAACAATGGCACATGCGCCCCCTTCCTTTATTATCCTGTATACATCACCACAGTACGATGATCAACGTTTCGAAGAAACAATGGCACATGCGCCCCCCTACCCCCTATTAACCTGTATACATCACCACAGTACGATGATCACCTTCAAAAAGAAAACAATGACACATGCGCCCCCTCCCCCCATTAGCCTGTATACATCACCACAGTGCGATGATCACCTTCAAAGAAAACATGACACATGGCGCCCCTTCCCCCTATTAACTCTGTATACATCACCACAGTACGATTGATTCACCTTCAAAGAAACAATGGCACATGCGCCCCCTCCCCCTATTAACCTGTTTACATCAACCACAGTTGCGATGATCACCTTCAAGAAAACAATGACACATGCGCCCCCTCCCCCTATTACCTGTTTACATCACCCAAGTTTACGATGATCACCTTAAAAAAAAACAATGGCACATGCGCACCCCTCCCCCTATTAACCTGTATACATCACCACAGTGCGATGATCACCTTACAGAAAACAATGACACATGCGCTCCCTCCCCCTATTACCTGTTACATCACCACAGTGCGATGATCACCTTACAGAAAACAATGACCACATGCGCACCCCTCCCCCTATTAACCTGTTTACATCACCACAGTACGATGAATCACCTTCAAGAAAACAAATGACACTGCGCCCCCTCCCCCTATTAACCTGTTTACATCACCACAGTCGATGATCACCTTCAAAGAAAACAATGACACATGCGCCCCCTCCCCCTATTAACCTGTATACATCTCCACAGTACGATGATCACCTTCAAAGAAACAAATGACAACATGCGCCCCCTCCCCCTATTAACCTGTTTACATCACCACAGTACGATTGATCACCTTCAAAGAAAACAATGACACATGGCCCCCTCCCCCTATTAACCTGTATACATCTCCACAGTACGATGATCACCTTCAAGAAAACAATGGCACATGCGCCCCCTCCCCCTATTACCTGTATACACCACCACAGTACGATGATCACCTTCAAAGAAAACAATGGACACATGCGCCCCCTCCCCCTATTAACCTGTTTACATCACCACAGTATGCGATGATCACCTTCAAAGAAAACAATGACACATGCGCCCCCTTCCCTCTATTAACCTGTTACATCACCACAGTACGATGATCACCTTCAAAGAAAACAATGACACATGCGCCCCCCCTTCCCCTCTTAACCTGTATACATCACCACAGTACTATGATCACCTTCAAAGAAAACAATGACACATGCGCCCCCTCCCCCTATTAACCTGTATACATCACCACAGTACGATGATCACCTTCAAAGAAAACAATGGCACATGCGCCCCCTCCCCCTATTAACCTGTTTACATCACCACAGTACGATGATCACCTTCAAAGAAAACAAGGACACATGGCCCCCCTTCCTCTATTAACCTGTTTACATCACCACAGTACGATGATCACCTTCAAAGAAACAATGACACATGCGCCCCCCTCCCCTATTAACCTGTATACATCACACCACAGTACGATGATCACCTTCAAAGAAAACAATGACACATGCGCCCCCTCCCCCTATTAACCTGTATACATCACCACAGTACGATGATCACCTTCAAAGAAAAACAATGGCACATGCGCCCCCCTCCCCCTATTAACCTGTTTACATCACCACAGTACGATGATCACCTTCAAAGAAAACAATGACACATGCGCCCCTCCCTATTAACCTGTATACATTACCACCGTGCGATGATCACCTTCAAAGAAAACAATGACACATGCGCCCCCTCACCCCTATTAACCTGTTTACATCACCACAGTGCTATGATCACCTTCAAAGAAACAATGGACCAAAAAAATGCGCCCCATCTTACCTTTTATTATCCTGTATACATCACCACAGTACGATGATCACGTTTCAAAGAAAACAATGGCCTATGCGCCCCTCCCCCTATTAAACTGTATACATGCACCACAGTACGATGATCACCTTCAAAGAAAACAATGGCACCTGCGCCCCCTCCACCTATTAACCTGTATACATCACCACAGTACGATGATCACCTTCAAAGAAAACAAATGACACATGCGCCCCCCCTCCCCCTCTAACCTGTATACATCACCACAGTACGATGATCACCTTCAAAGAAAACAATGACACATGCGCCCCCTCCCCCTATTAACCTGTATACATCACCACAGTACGATGATCACCTTCAAAGAAAACAATGACCATGCGCACCCCGTTCCCCTATTAACTTGTAACATCACCACAGTACGATGATCACCTTCCAAAGAAAACAATGACACATGCGCCCCCTCCCCCTATTATACCTGTATACATCACCACAGTACGATGATCACCTTCAAAGAAAACAATGACACATGGCGCCCCCCTCCCCCCTATTAAACTTGTATACATCACCACAGTACGATGATCACCTTCAAAGAAAACAAGGCACATGCGCCCCCTCCCCCTATTACCCTGTATACATCACCACAGTACGATGATCACCTTCAAAGAAAACAATGGCACATGCGCCCCTCCCTCCTATTAACCTGTATACATCACCCAGTACGATGATCACCTTCAAAGAAAAACAATGGCACATGCGCCCCCTCCCCCTTATAACCTGTTTACATCACCACAGTACGATGATCACCTTCAAAGAAACAATGACACATGCGCCCCCTCCCCTATTAACCTGTATACATCACCACAGTACGATGATCACCTTCAAAGAAACATGACACATGCGCCCCCTCCCCCTATTAACCTGTATACATCACCACAGTACGATGATCACCTTCAAAGAAACAATGACACATGCACCCCCTCCCCCTATTAACCTGTATACATCACCACAGTGCGATGATCACCTTCAAAGAAAAAACATGGCACATGCGCCCCTCCCCCTATTAACTGTATACATCACCACAGTACGATGATCACCTTCAAAGAAAACAATGGCACATGCGCCCCCTCCCCTATTAACCTGTATACATCACCACAGTACGATGATCACCTTCAAAGAAAACAATGGCACATGCGCCCCCTCCCCCTATTACCTGTATACCATCACCACAGTACGATGATCACCTTCAAAAAAACATGACACATGCGCCCCCTCCCCCTATTAACCTGTATACATCACCACAGTGCGATGATCACCTTCAAAGAAAACAATGACACATGCGCCCCCTCCCCCTATTAACTGTATACATCACCACAGTGCGATGATCACCTTCAAAGAAAACAATGACACATGCGCCCCCTTCCCCTATTAACCTGTTACATCACCACAGTACGATGATCACCTTCAAAGAAACAATGACACATGCGCCCCCTCCCCCTATTAACCTGTTACATCACCACAGTACGATGATCCCTTCAAAGAAACAATGACACATGCGCCCCCTCCCCCTATTAACCTGTATACATCACCACAGTACATGATCACCTTCAAAGAAAACAATGACACATCGCCCCCCTTCCCCTATTAACCTGTTACATCACCACAGTACGATGATCACCTTCAAAGAAAACAATGACACATGCGCCCCTCCCCTATTAACCTGTATTACATCACCACAGTACGATGATCACCTTCAAAGAAAACAATGGCATGCGCCCCCTCCCCCTATTAACCTGTATACATCACACCACATACGATGATCACCTTCAAAAAAAATGAAACATGCGACCCCCATGCGCCCCGCTCCCCCTTTAACCTGTATACATCAATCACAGGATGATCACCTTCAAAGAAAACAATGGCACATGCGCCCCCTCCTTTAATCCTGTATACATCACCACAGTACGATGATCACGTTCAAAGAAAACAATGACACATGCCCCCTCCCCTATTACCTGTATACATCACCACAGTACGATGATCACCTTCAAAGAAAACAATGGCACATGCGCCCCCTTCCTATTAACCTGTTCACCACAGTACGATATCACCTTCAAAGAAAACAATGGCACATGCGCCCCCCTCCCCCTATTAACCTGTATACATCACCCCAGTACGATGATCACCTTCAAAGAAAAACAATGACACATGCGCCCCCTCCCCTATAACCTGTATACATCACACAGTGCGATGATCACCTTCAAGAAAACAATGACACATGCGCCCCTCCCCTATTAACTGTATCATCACCACAGTACGATGATCACCCTTCAAAGAAAACAATGACATGCGCCCCCTCCCCCCTATTAACCTGTTTACTCACCACAGTGCGATGATCACCTTCAAAGAAACAATGACACATGCGCCCCCTTCCCCTATTAACCTGTATACATCACCACAGTGCGATGATCACCTTCAAAGAAAACAATGACACATGCGCCCCCTCCCCCTATTAACCTGTATACATCACCACAGTGCGATGATCAACCTTCAAAGAACACAATGGCACATGCGCCCCTCCTCTATTACCTGTATACATCACCACAGTACGATGATCACCTTCAAGAAAACAATGGCACATGCGCCCCCTCCCCCTATTAACCTGTATACATCACCACAGTGCGTGATCACCTTCAAAGAAACAATGGCACATGCGCCCCCTCCTTTATTAACCTGTTACATCACCACAGTACGATGATCACCTTCAAAGAAAACAATGCAATGCGCCCCCTCCCCCCTATTAACCTGTATACAATCACCACAGTACGATGATCACCTTCAAAGAAACAATGACACATGCGCCCCCTCCCCCTATTAACCTGTTACATCACACAGTACGATGATCACCTTCAAAGAAAACAATGACACATGCACCCCGTTCCCCTATTAACCTGTATACATCACCACAGTACGATGATCACCTTTACAGAAAACAATGACACATGCGCCCCCTCCCCCTATTAACCTGTATACATCACCACAGTACGATGATCACCTTTACAAAGAAAGAATGACACACCCCGCCCCCCCCCCTATTAATATGTATACATCACCACAGTACGATGATCCCTTTAAAG